>JAYKAV010001267.1:1231877-1381461 GCA_035582835.1 Phoebastria nigripes | reverse complement strand
TGTTATCACTGTTATTATTACTGTTCTACTTTGTTTTATTTCAATTATTAAACTGTTTTTATCTCAACCCGCGAGTTTTCCTACTCGTGCCCTCCCGATTCTCTCCCCCATCCCACCGGAGTGGGGGGGTGAGCGAGCGGCTGCGTGGTGTTTAGGTGCTGCCAGGGTTAAACCACAAGTACACCATTAACAGTCCAGCAATATCTATCTGCTGGCACAACTGTGAATATACACACTCACTTTTGAATGGATTCTTTCTTTCCCATAAAATCTTCAAGAGGAAAGAAATCCCAACGAAAGCCATTATAAAAAAAATTCTTACTCATTACAAAATACATCACTGACTCCTCTGCCAAGTGCCACATGTGACTCACATTCACTGACTAAATTACAGAAAGTACTGAACAGTTTCAACAGGATAAGATTTTAGAGATGCAGAATGTATAATGCTGACTTCTGGTTAGAAATGCATATCCAGCTGAATTTTGTTTAAAATCAATGTTTTAAAACTTTCTAAACAGGACTCCTAGAAATGAGGAGATTGTAGCAAGCAATTTGAAGAACAAGCTATATGGCACACAGAGGATTACTTCAGAAATCCACGGGGGGGGGAACCATAAAGGATTTAATGAAAGACGTAACTTTCATACAGATTGAGGATTAAAAGTATCCAAATGGTAGGTCATCATCAAAATGGTGAAAAAAGGATTTTATTTTAAAGTCTGCTTTCGGGGGGGGGGGTGTTTAAAACATGGTTTCATATATGGAGATCCAAAGCTTACTACTGTAGTTTGAATTACAAGATAACTGTTTTATCAATGCATACACACAAAAAAGGAAGTGGTTTAAATCTTCACTACTGGTTTGCCTTGTTAACTTCCTGTGTGTATTCAATCTTAAAAGCATGAAACTAAAATCTTGGAAACTACTGTAACTCTGCAGCAGACATTTGGAAAACCCAGTTTCTGGAGTCTTCAAAGAGCAGAACCACACATCAATTAGTGGTTAGGTCCCACTTGGTCTTAAGTACTTCTACAGTGGGATGGGGGCTTTTCTGTAAAAGAGCCATACAATCAATTACTTAGAACCAAGGGGCCTCTCGGTGGCCCATCCTAAGCAGCTTTCATGAGATTGATCAAGACAACTAGAAAGTTTCTTATCTTTAAACTAGGCTTGATCCAGATCCCAGTCTTAAACTTAGGCACATAACAGGAGCAGCATAAAGGAAGACACAGCAGCTCATGTGTTCCAAATGGTCTTTGATTTAAGATTCAATTCCTGTTGTCGAGCCCAAACTCTGAGCCTCCACAGACATCCAGAAATGCAGAGTTAGTTAGTCCACTGTCCTTGGAGTGTGGAGAGCCCTCCGCCACGACCTCAAGGGACAACTTCCTACTTCGTATCTTTCTGAGAACCGCTTTGATGGTCAGACTTGGTCACAGCACCCAGTGTGTCCTCTGCCACCAATTCCTTCCAAACAAGTTCAAGCTGTTGGAGTTCTTCTTTAAAGCACAGGCAGATAAAGTAAAAATACCCAGCCTGTTGTGGAGTACCCGGTATCTCTTTTACTCACTTTCACTCACTGGATTAAGGTACAAATATTCACTGCTTGACTGAGTATAGCAGTCCTTCAGTATTGGACAGAGGAGATCTATTTAAACTGGAGAATGGCAAAATCCTAAACATCTTGCGGAACTTATCTGAGGTTAAACACTTGATCTTCAGAGATTCTGCAATCTACAAAAGACAGCCCTCAAGCCTATGAGCCAGCCACTAACAGCACTGGTTTGTCAGACATTCTTGGCTGATAAGAAGCATGCTAACATTGACCAGCCCCCACATATCTCACCTCTTTGGTACTCAATGGTAAGAGGCTTGCCCAGCACAACACCCTCTTCCTTAATGGTCAGCACTGATTCTTTACTGCAAATGAAGCCAAGTGTAAAGATAAGGCTGTACCACAAATGACTAGTACCAACCACAACAGGCAGGAAGTAGCTCTTTCATTCTCTCATCTTCGATCTAAAAAGAAAAGATTCTCCCATCACTAACAAAGTAGTAAGAGAAGGAACAAATTTTAGCTGGGATGTCAATATTAAAATGTTTTCAAACACTTGAAAAGGTTTGCTGGCAGCATTTACCATCCCTAAATCTTCACAGGTAACAATCCTAATCTCACAGTACAAGTCTTCTGTACTATCAGCCTGCTCCTTCTCCCAATATAGCCTCGCACTCTTCTCCAGAAGCGTGGTGTATACAGCTTTACACAAAGGCGAAGAGCTCCCTCCTAGCTCCACTCTCAGTGCCCAGAGATGTCTCCCTAATGCTTTACATAAAGGAATGCTGCTGGCTTTACATCAAAGTGGAGATCTGCTTGAGTAACAATACTAAAAATGGACCTTCCTCAGCAGACAGAGCCTCTGTAATTTCAGTTGTTGCCCACCCAGCCAGGGGGGCATTATATAGCATAGTCTGTCAGTTAATAAGATTTAAGAACATGCTTCTTAAAATAAAAGTTCCCTTAAATTCTACTTTCTGGAGCATTCAACCTCATTTCTTGTGGTTAGCAGATACTGCTACAAAGCATGAACATCGAGAGAGGTGCTTTGTATAACTAAGTACCCCACACAGAAAGAAAACCTGTGGACTCGTTAAAGGGATTAGTCCAAGGCTAGGTGATGGGAAAGACAGAGGTACAGGCTTTCAAGTTAAATGCTTCACTAAAAAAAGTGGATAAGGTGACATGAGCAATACAAAAATACTGTCAAATAGCTAACAGTCAACATTCAAGGCAAATAGTCCTGAACAAAACTTACAATTTTCTTTAGTTCAAACTTCTCCATAAGTAGTAGAGGGTCATGCAGTTTGTACCCTACTGTTTCATAACATTAGAGAGAAGTGGCAGAATAAGGGAAGCATGAATCAGCACAGGGCGCAGAACCCCACTGAAAAGTGTTAGTCAAAAATAACACATGTACACATATATACCACTAAAATGAGACACCTAACTACTAAGATTGATAAATGAAATTTAGTAGGCTTCAGAATGCCTAAGAAAAAAGGCAAATTAAACAGAACTGATACTATTTTTAAAAAGGGGAAAAAAAAAATCACATCTATAAAGTAGTGCAACAGGGAAGGAGGCAGCAGCAAGATCATACTTAATGCTATCTTACTCAGCACTGCCATAGCTGACAGCCAGCTTCAATTCCATGGAATCAGAATTATGCAGATGGTCACAGGCTGGATCAAGAAAGCAGCTGCTCTCCCTAGCACACCCCATCCAGGGGAAAGACATATTTTTACATCTGGATCTAGCTGAAAGTAACCACTCGCTATGGCTAATTCTCCTATAGCTTGAAAGTGAAAGAGAAATGGAAAAACAGAAGAGCATCAGATTCAATGTTTGGAGAATAGGAGGCACGTCCTTCACCCTAGCAGACAGAATGATGCTTTGTGGTATAGACCTGAGCTCATGGAAAAATCTCACCTTCCCTGTAATTATGTTCTCCTCAGAGGCCACATCCTTTGTTTGAAAACCTATCTGAGATACGAAGCTTGCTTCCTTTGTAAACTGCTCTATGATCCCTTAAAAGGCTTTAAGTACACTAATAGCAAGATGAAGTCTAAAGAAAACATTGGACCAATACTTGTTGAAGATGGTCATCTGACTAACAGGGACAAAGAAAAAGTGGAGGCATTCAATGCTTTTTTTTGCCTCAGTCTTTAATAATACTGATAGACCTTGGGCTGCCTGGTCCCCTGAGTCAGAGGACCATGAGTGTGGGAACAGTGACTTTCCATTTGCGGACACTGAAATTGTAAGGGACCAGCTGTATCAGCTGAATGTTCACAAGTCCATGGGGCCTGATGGGATTCATCCCAGAGTTCTGAAGGAGCTAGTGGATGTTATGGCAGGACCTCTCTCTATCATCTGCCAAAGGTCTTGGGAGGTCCCTGCTGACTGGGAGCTAGCCAGTGTTATTCCAATTTACAAAAAGGGCATGAGGAAAGATGCAGGGAACTGCAGACCTGTTCGTCTAACCTCAGTTCCTGGAAAAATTATGGAGAAGATTATACTGGGTACTACTGAAAAGCGTTTAAAGAACAATGCAATCATCAGGCAGAGTCAACATGGGTTCACAAAAGGAAAGTCCTGTAATTTGATATCCTTCTATGATAAGGTCACCCTCACAGCATCCTTCTGGACAAACTGTCCAACTATGAGATGGGCGGGTTCACCGTGCACTGGGTGAAGGGCAGGGCTCAAAGGGTTGTAGTGAATGGGGCTACATCTGGCTTGCGAGTGGTCACCAGCAGTGTTCCTCAGGGTTCAATTCTAGGGCCAGTCCTGTTCAATATATTTATCAACGATCTGGATGCACTATTAGCAGGTTTGCTGCTGATACCAAACTGGGAGGTGCTGCTGACTCTCTTGAGGGACAGGAGGCCTTGCAGAGGGATCTAGATAGATTGGAGCATTGGGCAATGATTAATGGGATGAAATGTAACAAGACCAAATGCTGGATTCTGCACCTAGGACGGCGTAATGCCAGGCACAAGTATAAATTGGGAGAGGAGTGGCTGGAGAGCCGCCCTGCAGAAAGGGATCTGGGGGTGCTGGTCACAGCAGGCTCAGTAGGAGTCAGCAGCGTGCCCTGGCAGCCAAGAGGGCAAACCGCACCCTGGGGTGCGTTAAATACAGCATAACCAGCCAGTCAAGAGAGGTGATTATCCCACTGCATTCAGCATTGGTGCGGCCTCACCTTGAGTACTGCGTGCAGTTCTGGGCCCCACAATTTAAGATGGGATGTAAAGGTCCTTGAATGCATCCAGAGGAGGGCAACAAAGCTGGTGAAAGGGTTGGAAGGCATGTCCTATGAGGAGTGGCTAAGGACTTCAGGCTTGTCTAGTTTGGAGAAAAGGAGGCTGAGGCTCTCTACAGCTTCCTGAGGAAGGGAAGTGGAGAGGGAGGTGCTGATCTCTTCTCCCTGGTATCCAGTGATAGGACGCATGGGAATGGTTCAAAGCTGTGCCAGGGAAGGTTCAGGCTGGACATTAGGAAGCATTTGTTTACTGAGAGGGTGGTCAAACACTGGAACAGGCTTCCTAGAGATGTGCTTGATGCCCCATGCCTGTCGGTGTTTAAGAGGCATTTGGACAATGCCCTTAACAACATGCTTTAACTTTTGGTCAGCCCTGAACTGGTCAGGCAGTTGGACCAGATGGTCATTGTAGGTCCCTTCCAACTGAAATAGTCTATTCTATTCTTATAAACAGTTCTCTCATATGTACATACTTAGGTATGCATGTAGATATATATACTATTGCACTTTAGTTCTCACTATTTATAAAGCCTTTCATATCTATAGATACATATCTCTATATACACAAAACCTTTATAAAGGTTCAGTAGGACACAGACTGGAAGATATTTGTGAAAAGTGTGGGTTTTCCCCAATTTGAAAGTCTCAAAAAGCATTTAAATTGTTTTTAGACAGATATAGGTATCATACAGATTAATCATTGACGAGCCACCATTTATAAAATTAAAACTCAATGGAATTAAACAGTTAGTGACTCCTTACAATTGACCTATGGGGTTCAGTTAGGGACATTACTATGTAAAGAAATAAGGAGGGTCAGAAGTGAGGGAGAGAAATGAAAGTATTTTTAACAGGTGAAACTTACGTATTTAATTATTCCATTTTACACCCCAGCTGGAGAGCTATTCTTGAAAGAGATTAGCATACTCTAGTATTAACCACATGGTTCAAGTTTATCCCAATTTCTCAAGGGGTTTTTCTTCCCCTCCTGTTTTTCAAGGGCCAGATGAGACAGGCAGTTTTGTTTGTTTCTTTTGGGTCTTTTTTGTTATTAACATTTTTTACTTATAAGCCAGTTAAACTAAAGCAGTTTTGCATGGATCTGTGACCTCAAATCTCATTCAATGTAGAGGAGCTTAGCAGTTTAGGAAGATCAAACAAATCACAGAAATCCAGAAGTATGTGAAAAAGTCCAACCTTTTTGAAAGAAAAAGTGAAATGGATTAAAGCCATCATGCCTGCTGTGACCATGAGATTTTTATGGTTTTAATTAAGACCTGTTTTCATAAAAGGGAATTTTAAAACTACTTCTACTTCACACTGTTAATATGGGTAAGGAAAAGTATGAACTTCATTATCATAATCGCATAACCCGTCCAGGTTATTTACTACTTTACCATCAGACTCAACACCAAGCAGTTGATACTAACTCAAGAGATCAGATTTGCCTGTTTCCACTAAATATTCTCATAAATTCAATAAATCCTATTCTTCAGAGTACTTCAGTATCATTTTCACAGCCATGTTTAGTATTTTCTACGCCGGGGGGGGGGGGGGGGAAGGCAGTCAGCTGCCACAAATGCAGCATCTTACAAAAGTAATTTCCATGAAGAGATTTTGAAACAATGAAAAAAATCTTGATCTGATAACCAAGTCTAAGAAAACCTAAATTTGTTAATACATACAATATTGTATGTACATATATACACATCCCAGATCTCTCTTAACAGTTCATAATGTGATTGCAGGTATGCCATCTTATTCTCTCTCAGTTTCTTGCCTAGGTCCCCTCCTCAGTCTTCCAACAACCGTAAAATATCAATTTCAACTACATTTTCAAGTCCTGCTCCCTTTGCCTTCCTCTATTGARCATTTTGAAAACTAAAAATAATGTAATTAATTCTTGAAAATAATCTACATATTTACATCATGTCAGATGCAAAATATCTTGACTTTCGAAAATAAAACAAACCTTAAATGGCTTGAAACAGTGGCAACTGGCTGCTGAAAGGCACAGGCTGCCAAGAAATCCACAGTAGGTTGTTTGTTTTTTTTTTCCCCCCTTCATTCAAAGAGCAAAAGCTATTCTCTTTAACACTATGTGGACAGGAGTGGAGGCACTGAACGTATCACAGGAAAGGAAGTATGCCATGTCCCAAGGCAATACCATGCCTGCCCAGGCAGCAGCTGACAGCTCCAAAGCAATGTGTGGCTTATGCTTGGGAGTGGAAGCAACCAGGCGTTTTGGTCATTACCAACCATTCTGCTCTGGGAAGGAAATAAAGAGAAGGGACAGCAGGGAATCTGGCACAGCTTCAAATCCACCTCTTCCCACCTCCATATAGGAAAGCAGAAACCACACAATGCTTTGGGGCTCCAGCTTCACTTCCCAGAGGATGGGGCCAGAGCCGCACCGCTGTGACTCATTGCTTCCTCTTTCCCTCTTTGTTTAACAGCTGCTTGGTGCTGGCAAAAGAGCAGTAGAGGAACAAACTATTGCCAAAAAGCGAGGTTCAATAAAATGTTTGAGAACTGCTAATATTCAGTGTGTTAAGCTCACAGAAGAGCTAGCAAGTAAAGCTACACCAGATTGAGAACTCGATGCCTTATCAAATCTTTACTCTTCCACCACAAGTGACCTTGGTTTCAAATGCTCGTGTAGCTTTTCATAGGTGACCTCTGTGATCAAAATGTGATGAGGTGGTATAAGCACCACAATCATCTGAGCTGACCACTCATGTTATTACAGGTTACAAAACTCCTGGCAAATTCTGCATCAAGTACAATGAACTAAAACAGATCATCCAAGAAGGCATAGAACCTTGTTTGGGGTTTTTTTGGCAGGGACAGGGAGGTTGTTGGGGGTTTTGGGTGGTTTATTTGTTTTTTTGGTGGTTTTTTTGGTTTTTTTGTTTTTTGTTTTTTTTAAAGCCTCCTTTATGAGGAACCACTTAAAGTGTCACCTGATCCCAGGTGACAATTTTTCTTTTAGCATAGTACAGATGCATACTGGGGCTTTCTTATTTTAGCAACTCTTGTTGCAGATTACCATAGGAATCCGACCTTTTTTTTTTTTTTTTTTTTTTAAAGAGGTTATTGCTCCCAACACTTTTAAGATCCTATGTTTTCAACTTACTGGCTGCAGAAATAATGGTATTTTCCATTAACTAGCAGTATAAACTGGCATTTCCATAAACTACTGGCAACACACTTCCTGTTTACTCCTGCCATGCAGGTCTACTTTAGAGAAGTATTTATTTTAGAAAAATCAAAAAATTTCAAACTGGGTTTCATTAATGATTTTCTCTCTTCTTGATACACATGGAAGATCCAAGCTCAGATCTCAGAATTGCAGATACTCGGTAAGGTTTAACTTCGTTACCCTTACATGTTTGGGACATTCACACCAATGGAAATGTAAAATTGGCATTTAAATATGCCTAAGTTTCACTAGTCGACTAACTATATCCTTGATGTCTTTTTTTTTTTTTTTTTTCCTTTTTTTGAAGTCAAGACTTCCAGAAAGTGAGATTTAACCATGCTGCTGGCATACACAGAAGAAAACCAAACAGAACAAAACCTTCCACCTACCTCATTTTCAAGCATGACAACAGTACAGAGATGCCCTTCCCTTGAGAAAGGCTTTTTAGTAGTAGCCTATTATCAGGTTAACATGTAAATAAATAAATGTTCTGCACCAAAACTACTTCTACAAAACAGAATCTTGCAACTTTGAAGTGGACAACTTAAGCTACTGTTAGGACAAGCCCATGTTCAAGTGCTTAAAAAAATAAACAAATAATCAATCATCAGGACCCAATAGGCAGTCATGGGGAGAGGGCATTTTCCCCAATAAAAAGTCACAGTAACAATAACCAATATCCACACAACGATCTTTGCCCTCATGTGGCCCACTGAAAGACTGAAGTTTAAGATTTTACAATTTGGATCAAGACACCTTTCTAGATATAATCGTACTGCTACGAAAATGGTGACATCCTCCCCTAAGGATAAAGCAAAAAAACCAAAAGTAGAATAAAAAGTCCAACCACGCACCAGCACCGATCCTCCACTGGTACTGTTTTGCTGCATTTTTCAGGCAAATAGATCATTGGTTTTGTGCAAAAAATACATTAGTTTGGATTGTACAATTAAGTGGAATTTCAATCTCAAAACCCCTTCTCCATCAGACTCCCTGCATTTGATCACTTCAGGTCAGTCACTCCTTCTGCTTTTATTCAAGTAATTAACAACTAGTAATGGACAACATCATTTGAGTAATAACAGAAAGTACCACTATCGCATAAAATTTTGGACAAAAGGTCAATGGGATTTCAGGTATCAGCAGAACTCTCCATTCCCCTACCAGCTTCTTGCTCTTTGAAAAATGAACTTGCACAAAGGAGAGTTAGGACTTGTTCTTGGGAAATTTAAACCCAGACTATTACACAGAGTGGTGCTGCACTGGCAATGGCAACGCACACAATACCTATTCCCACAAATACAAGACCTCTCCTCCCTAGCACAACCCTCCTTTCCCTCTAGAGGGATTATGGCACTTTTTTTTTTTTTAAACCAAGGCCAGTAAACTAAGATACAACTAACTAGGCCTAAACTAAGACTAAACTTTCCAAGTTCTTGTACAGTTACAATACAGCTGATAAATATTTCTCTACTACATTCTAGGTTTTTATTAAATAGTAAACAGACTTATGAGAAAAAAGTTTAACATTAAATCTTGTACCAGATGCAATTCTGAAGAAATAAGAAGCAAAATAAAAGGGATTAGCCAGAATTCAAACAAAAGCACATGAGAACACGCAAGAGGCATGTTTTCAGATTTCATGCCCCTTTGCAACTTACATTCTTTGCCATCTCTTTCTGCATGACAGGGGAACACTGATTTAATGGCTGGAAGTGATACTATGCTATCAACAGTAAATAACTTTCATCCCCAAGCACAACCAGCTCTAAAGCAATGTATCTGTGCATTAGGAACAAAAGGTATTAAAAATAAAGAATAGGTGAAAACTGTTACTAGATCAGTTGAGTGATTTATAAAGCCTTTTCTTGGCTATCAAGAATCTATCTGGCAGAGACTACTCATTAATAAGGAAGAGAACTTCACTGTCTCCTAAGCCTCTAGAGTATCAGTATCTGTTCCTGGATAAAACTGCTGTAAATTCCAATCTTACACAAAACAGTTAACAACTACCATTCTTTGTTTGAGGGGGAACGGGAGGACGGGGTACCTGCAGCTACTGCATCCTTATGGGCCAGCTGTTCCGTAGGTCACGTTCTTTTCTATTCAGAATCACCAAAAGTTGTTTCAAGCCTACAGAAAAACGTAATACTCAAGCTTCTCACTTTGGCCAAGTTTATTCTTCTTTTAACACCCAATAAGAATTTGATTTAAATCAGCAAGTCCTGTATGCTTTGAACCAGAAAAGAGGATCAACACTTCATTATACACCTGCAGAAATGAGCAAAAAAGCATGGAAGGCATATTTTATAGAACACTAGAAGTATCATGCAAATTAACGAATCCACAGTGGAATTTAATTATTTCTACAGTCTTATCTTTCCTACAGTTACAGTTATTTTAGTATTTTGTTCAAAGTGGATTTAGAAGACTCAAAAATACACTTCTGACAAAAGAACACTTGTCCTTCAAGCTTTGTATTTCAGACAAGCTTTTGTTTCAAGGTTTCCTCCGTGTATTTTAGTTCTAAAATATCAGGTTGAACATCTCAAAGAGAATACAATAACTTTCAATAACCCTCAATTAAATTCACTGGTTTTATTCCTCTAGGTTCAACACCCATACTTCCTACCCTCACAGTTATGTCTCTAATGTTTCCCACTCGGTGCTAAAGCACATGACTTTTCTCCTTTCTTATTCTATCCCTGTAATTGAATGAACCTAGACTAACTTCTTTGGCTATCTGGGACTGTTCTATGCTATGTTTATTGTTCCATAATAAGACTTAAAGAAAGTTATCTTTGACCAACAAATTAAAGCTGTTCACTGTTTAGACTGTCACCCCTTAGGTTCACATAACTTACTTCCATGTATTTTCTAATGCTTCATATTCAAAGGCATTAACAGCTATAATTCTACCAAGATGAACAAGAGTGGGGATACTCGAACTACACATTTATAGCCATAGGTCTTACAGTTAACATCACAGTTACCATAAGCATAAAATGAAGCCTTATTTATTTATATCTGAACATCAACATTTAAGTTTAGCTTTGAAAAACTTCAAAAAATTATTACAGGCTGCCTGTGTGCTTCTCTGGAGCCCAGTAACTTGGCTGAGGAAAAATCTTGCCAAGCTATGATTAGCATTTAGCAGCTTAAAGGCTAACTGTGCTTGTTGTTTCAACCTTGACAACCAACTGTAAGGACACACCATTAAATTTAAGCTTCCAAAAGCATTTACCATTTGATTCTGCTGAAAATACAGTTTCACTACATGTTTTGAAAATAAAATCACTTTTTCCTCTTTTAGAAATCCATGATGATACCAGACATATGCTTGTTTTCCAAACAACAACTGTTTAAAAGAAAGAATACACTTTCTGATGTTCCTGCCAAAAATAACATTCTGTGGTTTAAAGAAATCTGATAGTAGGCAGTTCACTCAGTTGAGGGAAGAAGGGTTTACATTGGGCAAGGGTTTACATTTCATGTCTTGCATCTACTTCCCTCCATTTTAAGTTTCTTTGGGGATGAATGTGGCAGTGGGGAGGGTTTTTGTTGTGGTTTGTTGTTTTTTTTGTTTGGTTGKTTTTTTTGGGGTTTTTTTGTTTGTTTGTTTTGTTTTTTTCACATCTCCAAGCATTTCACTCTCAAAAAAAAAAAGGCATCTGCTTTGTGTCATTTCTGGTAAAACCCACAGAAGTTCATCACAACGCATTTCTTTCTTACTGGGAATACAAGGATATAAAAGAGAGAGAGTTTTAAAGGGAAGTCAAAGAAGACTTCAGAAGAAATGGATAGGAGAGAGTTTGCAGCAGGAGGAAGTGGAACAGAAAATCGAAATGAGGAAGTAGCACACAACAAAGAACAATAGCAGCTTCATCTTAAAATGTAGGACAGGGAGAGAAAGAGATGGATTTGGGGTTTCAGGCAGCAAAAATACTACCCATCCACTAAAGGTGGTTATTTCACTGCTTCCTCAATAGTCTTAGATTAAGAGATAGAACTGGTAATAGAAACATGAGAATTGGACTATATACTGCATAAGACTACCATTTCTGTACATTTCAGAAAACCACCATTTTAAGACAAGGGTTCAATCTGCTACGGTATTTGACTTAGTCCTTCATTCATTTTACTAGACACCAATTAATAACTCACAGAAATAGTAACTGGACCAATTATGGATTTTAATTATAATTTCCCAGCAGTTTTTGCAAATAAATAGTTATAAATCCCATTGAACAGAACCATGCCATCACTCTCCAAGATACAGAAATTCCTGAAGGCTGCTAAACCTGCTCCAACATCAAGCCAACTAGTCAGACAACAGTTCAGCCAGCTGAGTGACCAACAAGAATATAATCTCCTACATGACAGCAAGCTGCAGATCCATGCAAGCTTAGAGGCCCTCAGAATTGTTAGTATGGCAACCAGAATAACGTTATTTCAAAGCAGGTACCTTCTCCAGTACAATAGCAAATATTTTAGAAAAATAAGGTCAGAATCCCAATGATCTTACAGTAGTATTTCAGATGCAGCTGTTTCAGGCTAATAAAAATCCTTAAGATTAAAAATCCAACCGCTTATTAGTCGGCCAACATGGAAGCTTTTCCTGTCATTAGCAGCATAAATCCAGCACAGAAATTCAGCAACTAGACATGAAGGTCTGTCTTTACAGCATTTTAGCTTGAGCTGTAACTAGGTGTTGCTCCTAATCTTATCTACACGCTTGTGTAGAATTACCCACCCTGAATCAAAGGATGCTTGAAATTTCAAGATAGTCTACAAGAGTATGAGCAGTGTTTGATGACAGAGGCAAATGTTCTAATAGCTACATTTCATTTGAGGGCTGGAAGACTATACCCCAGTGCCTTCTCAGACACGCCTCTTGAAGGCATTTGTACCTCACCACTTCAACATTCAGGTATTTCACACTTGCCATGCGCAATCTCTGCAACTCTTTAATTGCTATAAATACAAAAGGGATTGCTACAGTGAAGATGTAGAAGACCTGTAGGATTTGAAGAATGGAGAGCTTCAAGAAAAGCAAGCTGACTGAGCTGAAGGAGACACGATGCCCTCCATCTAGAAAAAAAAAGAAGCTGTTGAAATGCTAGTTCCTGGTTCTTTCTGCAGAAAGAAGGGTGGATAGAAGGCACGTGGCTTGCACATCTGCTTGTCTAGCATAGCCTGGAAAATACCCTTCTCCTACTACACAGTTAGATAACCTGAAACTGTAACCAAACCACTTGTATAACTGTACCAAGACATCCTCTTTAAATATGACTTAGAGTTAACTGCAGCCCCACTCCAGCTCCTGAGTTGGCATGCAGAGGTTAGAAGGAATTTCAATATTCAAACTGTGTGCAAAAAAAACAGTAATACATACAGACTGTCTTCAAATTCAGCATAAAAATCAAACATAGGCTTCATCTGAAGTGATGTGTTATCTCCTCCATGTCTGCAGCTGTTTAAGCACTCAAAGCAGCAGCCAAGCTTTAAAAAGAAAAACAGTACTTTCCCAGGAAATAACTCTACAATAAACCTGTGCTGATATGAGTTCCAGAGAATTTCAACATTCTGTAGAAAACTCAGCAGCAAGCTCTAACTGCTATAGAAGAATGAACTAAAAAGCCACATTTTCACTTAAGCCCCGCTTCTAATTCAGAAGTTCAAACTCTTCATTTCTTCATTCACATGTAATGAGGCAGAACAACTTCTCAAAGAAGCGTTTCCAAAGGCTGTTTTAAGTTTCAAAATAAAATAAGCTTCCCAGGCCTTGTCTTGTAGCACAGTAGTGCCCACAGCTGCCTGTTGCTCTGTTAGGACAAAACCAAGTCCACAGCAGATGAATGGTTTTTCCTCGGCATGATGGAATACTGACCTTTTCTGCTACAGGATTTCAAAACAAACATCAAGAAATCAATTCCAACATTCTCTGGAATACTGTTAACATGTTTTGATATATTATACCTGTCACCCATTACATACACAAACTCTCCAACTATTACTTGTTACGAGCAAAGCGGTTGCCACTATGAAGATGCACAAGAAACCTGGGATCCATCAGCTGAAGAACTAAGGTCTCTGGCTTTGAGGAAAGTACACGTCCTAATGCCATTTAATTTTCCAAGTCACAGAAATGCACAAGAGAATCTGTTTATACCTTTACCAACCTTTTTTTATGAGGCGAGTTATAGATCCAAGGGTTATATACTGCTCACTTGCTCTAACAGGCCTCTTCACTCAGGTACACAACAGTGACCCAAACACCACTGTCCTTACCTCACAGGACATCAGAAGCACAAAACAGGAAAGACAAGTTAGCCCTTTCTAACCTTCAAAGGAAGGCATTGCAACAAGAACAGCAGTGCTAGGCTGCAGGAAAAAGCTACTGTAGAGGAAGGAGGGGGCAACAGCTGCATACATCAGCTATGACTGCATACATTAACTATAAACCCTCAAATAAGGGAATACTGAAACTCAGCTGGCTGTTACAGTCATCAGCACTGGAACAAATTTCACCCCCCGATTCAATCTGAACCCCAGTCCTTACTAACAGCCATGTCAACGG
Organism: Phoebastria nigripes; assembly: GCA_035582835.1. Classification (NCBI taxonomy): domain Eukaryota; kingdom Metazoa; phylum Chordata; class Aves; order Procellariiformes; family Diomedeidae; genus Phoebastria; species Phoebastria nigripes. The sequence goes on along the minus strand of JAYKAV010001267.1, from coordinate 1,366,853 downwards.
TATCTCGCTCTGCTGCAAGTGACAAGCAGGTAACTGGTTAACCAGTCCGTAGAAGAAAGTCCTGATGGTCACATTTTATATAATGTTCTCCACTTATAAATATGGCAGAGCTCCAGTAATTCCCAACTTATTGTCCTTTACACACAGCCTTAAGATTATGTTCTCTTTGCACTGGCAACTAGACTTGAATAAAACATTTTTTATGAGATTATACATGCCTTTCAGTCTTCACTGAGAAGGTGCTTTGGTCACTTTTAGTTTATATGAATATATCAACAATAAAAGGAAATATTTTTGCACACTCTTATCTTCTAAACAATCGGTGAAACTCAAGTCCTCTAAGGCCTCTAAAATACTATTGCATTATACATTTCATGTTATCATAGAATATTCTGAGTTGGAAGGCACCCATGAGAATTATCGAGACCAACTCCTGACTCCACATAGGGCAGCCTAAAAGTTAAACCAGATACCTAAGAGCATTGTCCAAAGGCTTCTCGAACTCCAACTGGCTTGGGGCCACGACCACTTCACTGCGGAGCTTGTTCCAGTGCTCTACCACCACTCTCAGTGAAGAACTGTTTCCTAAATATCCAATCTGAACTTCCCCTGATGCAGCTTTAAGTCAATCCCTCACGCCCCATCACCGGACACCAGAAAGAAGAGATCAGCACCTCCCTTTCCGCTCTCCCTCATGAGGAAGTTGTAAACAGCGATGAGGTCACCCCTCAGTATCCTCTCCTCCAAGCTGAACAAACCTAGCATCTTCAGCCTCTCCTCATAAGCCATGCCCTCCAGTCCTTTCACCATCTTTGTTGCCCTCCCTTAGGTATCCTTCTTATATTGTGGAGCCCAAAACCGTTGGTATATTTTATTCCATCAATGACCTCTGCCTTCATAATCTACCAATACATTAAGAACATTAAACAGGCTTCGTAAATCATGAAGAAAGCACGCTAATTTAATCCAGAATACTACTGTATGCTAAGACCCAACTAATTACCCAGCAACCTAAAGGACAAGACACTAAAGAAGAACATAGACAAATATGAGCAGAAGTAGCAAATTACAGCATTCCAAGAAAAATATAACATCATCCCAATTCCTAACAAGGAGACACAAGTGTTTCCTGAATGAGGAATCTCTAACATATTAACGGTAAGACAGTACAGTGTTCAGTATTAAGAGACATGCCCCTAAAAAATTAGGGCTTCAATTCAGGTAACCCAACAGGAAAACACATGCAAYGCCCTTTGAGCATGGCCATCCAAACAGAGCACTTCAGCTCAACAAGATGCAGTAGCCTCTACACCCTACTAGCATAGCCCCAGTCCAAACAGCACCCTGTTTTAATATTTAACTCTCCAGCAAATACCTTAAATATACATAAAATAGTTAGATGTGCTCATAGACAAGCCATGCACCTGGAAAGGTGACAACATTACCTTAGAAAGACTGAAGGAGCCAATTTCAAGAAAATCTCAAAGAAAAAAGTTAGAAAAGGCTGAATGACAGCAAAGGATTTCAGCATTCTTTACCTAATGAAAAGTATCAAATAGGCTTATGTAAAATTTCAAATCTCTGAAAAATTATAATTGCTAGCAGCACTTGCTACAAAGTTGAAGAATCTTTTTGATCTACCAATTTCATTTACATCATGCATTAAACACCGTCTTCTTCACTATTTATAATTTAAACTTTCCTTCCCAGTTTTGAAGTTCCATCAGCAAGCAACACAAGGTTGACAGAGGACTTGAGAATCACCATAATATATATAGAACTCTAAAGCAAGTGCATATTCAGATACCAAAAAAACTGCTCAAAAACACATTAATGCATAGTTACAACAGGCAAACAAACCTTAACTATGCTTTTACACCAGCACAGGAGGAAACATAACCACTGCATAAGCCTCCAAAAAGTCTGTCTCATTTGAACTTAATGGTGATAAATATTTTTGATCGATGTAAATTTATCTGTGTGTACTGTTGTGTAAATGAACAATGCTTGATAGAGTTTTACCACAATAAATTATTCTATAGTTTCTATATTGGGCAGATTTCCACAACAGGGATGTGCAATAAAAGCTCGTGCCAAAGAAACAGTCAAATAGAATTTTGATTTATGGAACTAGAGAGAAGACAAGCCAGGCTGTAATTCTGTGTACAACATTTGAAAATCTCATTTTTTCTTGTCCTGAAGAAAAATACATTTAAGTCAACCTAAAATTCTGATTTTGACAGATTAATGGAAGTTGCGACTGCCTTAGCATAGGCTACTTCTATTTATATCAATTACGATGACTGTAAAATATGAACTCTGAACAGATTCAAATTACCATTGATATCTATACATACTTCATCTATGTCACTTACCAGCATTTTAAAGGTTGCATCATATTCTGAAGACTATTATAAAACCTAAGTACCTACAGAATGCAAGATTAATTCAAAAACTAAAGCAAAAATACCTGCATGCCAGTCATGTCCAAGACACTTATTTTAGTTATGTTATTATGTTCACTAATGCTTAGCCAATTCTCTAACTCAGCACTCAGTAGTCTGTGTCAGTTCTTTCCAGTACTTCTTACAAAAACACTCTTGCAAGGAGGTTTTCAATTATGAATGTTTAGAAGAAAACCTACACATTAAGTATAATCTGTTTGATAGTATACAAATGATGGGGAAGTATTTGCTCTACTGTTTTTGTTTTAGACTGACATCTGTGTTTAAAACAAACACAAACATCAATCAAGTTCAACCTGAATAACACTCAATTTTTCTGCTTTTAAAATACGTGTTTTAAAATACAAAAAGATGATTAACTCAGAGTTGAAGCATGCCTTCAAGTGGCATGAGTATAATGAATATTCAAAAATAAAATATTAAATAAATTTGGCATAAAGATGTTCTACGCTTAATAGAAACACACATTATCATTATCCCCTATTGCTGTATTTGGCTACCAAATCTCTGTAAGAATAAAGAGATGATATTTGTAACCAACAGGTAGGAAGGAGCTCCAAGAATCTTGAAAAAGAGTAACTAAAATTCTGCTAAATGGAGAGGTCTACCAAAAAAAAATTCCAAACACACAGAGCAATTGATTCTAGAACCAGAAAACACCATTAGTTTAATGGCAGAAAGGAAAAACTAATTCGCAATGTGTTTAAATTCAGAATGCCTATAAATCCCTAACACAAATAAACTTGGATTTGTTTGTTTTTTTAAAAAAAAAAAAAAAAAAAAACACCAACACAAGCAAATCCAACAAATGCTTACCATATTAACAACCCTTCAGCAAAAATTCTCCAGCTATCTCACCTGCCAAAAATAAAGAAATCAAACAAGATAAGCTCCTAGTTTACAGCCTAAATGAGCACAAAGATTTCCATTTTGATCTCCAGCTGTTTTTACACACAAATTTCTTAATTTCTTCCCAAATGTTTTGTTTCCCCTTTTGGCAGAGGAAAAAGAAGTGACATCTATCAGCAGCTAAAAATATTTCAGTTATCCGAGTTTTCAAAAGGGGTGAAAAACAACAGTGCTTTTACAGTTAAAAAAACACCCTAGTGCAAATTTCAACAGCTTTTACAACAGGCTGGCTTCTGAACAGTTAGATCTAAATAACAGTAAGTGTGAAGGAAAGCACTCACGGGTTAAAGTTGAACAAATAAATCTGGTGTAACTTCAGGTTATTTTCATTATTACCTCTAAAGGCAGACTAAGTTCTCAGGAGAGAATGTAAGTGCTATAGCAGTTCTGCTAGAGAGCTAAGGCTCAAGATGCCTCAATTTAATCCTTAGTTAAGTCACTGATTTTCTTACATTACAGGTATTCTGTATGCGAGTCTTCCATATGGAGAAATTGTTAATACTCACCCTCTACCTCTTTCTCTATCTGTTCTTTTAAGAGAATAAGCAGTTACAATCTGTGACCCATAGTATTCCTTGTACAAGGAAGCTTCTCAAGGAAATGTACAGTTGTATATAACACTGGAAGACATGTATTTGTAATCTATTAATGATCTTCATATACTGAATGGCTTTAAGATGAGAGAACTAAGAAATGAGCCTGATAAAAACAAATTCTCCCCAACAGTACTGTAAATGAATATCTTTCTGCTATTGAGGTAATTAACAAAACTTAGTATCAAAACCCACTGGACACACATAGCCTGGTTTGTAACTTATGCTAATAATGCAATTCACGTGATACATAGTCTGTAACTCAATACCCTATGCAAGCAAAAATAAAAAGAAGTCACAGTAACAACCACAAGAAGTCCAAAAATTTTCATTGGAGCCACACATGAATCAGGAAGATACCAATACATCACCTGTGAATTAAAAAGGCCAAAAAGCGCTGGTATTATACAGCCTATATCAGATTCAAGCTCAGTTACAAGACCATATCAAGTACACACCAACTAAAGACAGGCCTGCAAGAGCAGACTGCAATTAACTGCAACAACATTTCTTGCTCATTCCTCACTAAAAGCAATCAAGACAGCTCTGGAAGACAGTGCTATGGGAAGGCTTGAAAGAACAAAGATTTAACTGCATATATTTATCTTTTTACATCATGAGTCCTCTATGCAGTTCTCTCAAGGCTCTTTCCCACTCCCATTACTACAGATTACACCAATACATAACAGGAAGTCTAATCAAAAAGAGAAGACTTGCAGAGGCATGAAAGCTAATTCACTGTCCAGGTGACACTGATATAGTGACTTAAACACTCAGCTACCATCAGCTCTTCTGGAATTCTTCACCGAAGTATCCACTTCAGTTTGGTTTGGTTTTTAGAAATCCTGTCCTGCTCATCACTGTATAAGAAACTTCAAAATAATATTCCTATCATCTGGCACACGATGGTTTTTCTTCCTCTTTCCTCCATAGAGGAATATTGCCTGCAGACACTGTTATTCTTGTTTCAGAGAAATATATGGCATGTACCTTCTCACTGAAGAATAAAGTAAATAAACCTGAGCTAAAGTAGTCACACCAAAGAGCAGCTGGTCCATAAGCAGTTTGTATTACTACTCCTAAAATCATAATCCTTTGAGGCATGTTGTACAGACAAGGCATATACTGAAAAACAAAGCAGGTTTATGCTGCTATTAACTATGAAATGTCATATGTGTTGTACCATATAAATCAAACATGAAGTCTCAATAACTTATTCTTGCTATGAAAGTCCCTTTTTAAAGAGCAAGCAATTCTATTTCTGACATATAAAGTCATCTTTTATTACTTCCATGGACAAATAGGACGATTAGCAAAGACCATACAATTTCAGTAACTATTGTGTATAATCAAGACTATTGTTTCAGTATCTATCTGATTAAAAAAATGTTCTCTATTTTTTCTTTACTTGAAGAAAATAGGCATGGAAAAGGAGAAGAAAGAGGACTGGCTCAATTATATATTATTTCATGCACAACAAAACTTCTGTGTTCACTGCCTAATAACTACATTCACACTGCCACTAGCAATACAAACACAAAACTAATCCTCCAGCAAGCAGTAAGAAAAGTTTGCTTTGCACAACTCATCCCTAAAATTCAGCTGCAAATAAATCAAGCTTCCACATTGCTCAAGGGGAACATGGTCTGGTCCTGGTCTCAACTGAAGAGCTGCAGATAAAACATCCTTCTTACAGGACTTACTGAAAGCTGCATTCTTACTGAGCAAGAATGACTTAGGGCCTTTATTTTAGTGTAGGCAGATAACTGTCCTTCCATCTTAACGTATTTTCTTCTGATGTGAACTTAAAAGTCAAAAGTAAGCTGTAACTGAATGTAACACCTAACAAAACTCAGTTCCACGACTTCAAATATAATCTTGAATCTTTAAGTCAGCAAGCATTGTAACTTGTAACTTTAATCTAAGAGGTTTCCAACTTGGGTATTAGTCTACACAATTATCCCATATCATGTCAACCTCCATATACGAGAGGCCACACAACTTAGCATCTGAGCTACAGATCACTGTAGCATGGAAGAGCATGCTGGAGAATAAGAACTGCAGCTTTATTCCATTACTTCATTCCCTTCTTCAAGCACACACACTATTAACTACTATGGAAAATACTCTATCAGGCAAAGTCAAAACAACAATCTGTCTCATATAAACGTAATATATTTTGATTCCCTAAGTAAAGCTTTAAAAAGAAAAAAACCCAAAAAACAAAAACCAAAACACAAGACAGTCTTGCATGATACGCAAGGCAAAACAATCTCCTCCTCCTCCTCACCCGCAGATTTCAAGTCTCTTGAAGTTCCTGGCTGCTTTCATAATTTGCCCCCATCTTTTTCCAATAGGAATACTTTCCCCTCATTCCCTGTAGTTTACAAAAGAAGCACAAAGAACCACAGCTAGACAGCTTTTTCCTATTCCTGCACAAACAGTGCACAAACTAAACCATTTGTGCTTTGAAGTATTTTCTATCAAGGAATCTCACAAGTGCATCCAATAACCCATCGCTCAAGTACTGGCCCCACTTCACAGATTGTTGCTCAGCCTAAAACTATCAGCCCTTCTCCTGTTAGTTATCTGCAGCAATTACTGAACTGTATCGGAAACGAGAAGAAAAAGAATAAATAAAACATTTCTTAACTGCATTTTGGATAGCATTAGACATTCAGCAGTTGGAATAAATCCCTGTCTTCACATGCCCGCGCTCACTCAGACTCCCAGTTTCTTCTCAGCGACACATTCACTTAAGAAATAAGTGGAAAAAAACAACTGATCTGAAAAAAAAAAAAAAAACGAGTAGGGAAAAAAAGGGTTTAAAAGTTCCTGAGCTGTCAAGGACTCCCAGCGCCCTTCAAAGCCAAAGACGATTATTTTTAAGTACTTGAAGACCGCTGGACGTCAGAAGAGACTTGCCGGTGTCACGCCGCTGTGCTGGTGCGGGGGCCATTCGTGGGGGAAACACGAGCGGGGAAGAGGCCGCCGGACTTGCGGTTCTCGTGGCTGGGCGCCGTGCTCCCCGGAACAGCCCCGAGAACCGCAAGTCCGGGGGCCTCTTCCCCGACCCCACGCAGGAGGGGACTCCACAACCCCCACCCGAGACCGAAAGGGGGAAAGAGAACGCGCCCCGCGGCTCTGGGGACTGGCGAGGGGGCGAGGCCGGCAGGAGGGCTAGAAACAAAGCTTCACCCCCACGGCTGAGGCGGGAGGGCCCCGGGACGGGCAGCTCAGCCCGGGCCGGAGGAGACCGAACGGCCCCGGAGTGACTCGTCGCTGCCCTTATCGCGGCTGTGAGGAGAAAGCCGCCGCCGCCGCGCTGAGGGGGCTCCCACAGGGCAACGGCGGGATTACCCCCGCGGGCGGGCGGCGAGAGACCGCTAAAAAGCGGCTACTCCCCCTCAGCGACCCTCCCGGCGGCCGCCGGGCTCCCGGGGGGGGAACGGAGCCCCTGAGCGGCGCCGCCTCCCACCCTCTGCCGCAGCGGAGGGAAACGGGAGCACGGCCCCGCACCCACCTGGCGCCGCGCTCCGTCCCATCCCGCGCCACCGCCGCTCGACTGCTCCAGCCGCCACCGACCTCCTTCGCGGGCTAAGCCTCCGCGCCCCCGGCCGCCACCCCGCCCCTTCAGCCTCGAGCCCCGCCCCCTCGCCTCCCTTTTGTCCCGCGCCGAGGGGCGGGGCAAGGCGCGCCAAATGGGAGCCAGGGCTTCACCGCACACATTGCTGATCGGCGTGAAAAGCATCCAATGAAAACGCCAGGAGGGCGGGGAGAGTTGTCAATCAGCGGCCCCTACCTGGGGTTCACAAGAGGCCGGGCCGGGCGCGGGGGAGGGGAGTTTCCTCCCGCTGACCGGCGCAGCCGTCCCCTCTTCTCCCTCCCCCGCCGCCTTGGTCCTCGCTCCCGCCTCTCGGTGCGGCCGCCGAAGCCCCCGGGGTGTGGAGGCAGCCCTGCAGCTCCCGCCGCCCGGCCGTCTCCCCCCGACATCTACGTGCCCGTCGGGAGCAGCCGCCTCTTCCCCTGGCGCCACACCGGCCCCTTCCCCACCCGGCCCCGCTCTCTGCCCCGCCGCGGGGCCGGCCTCGCCCCCGCTCCCCAACAGGCGGCTCAGCAGCCTGACCCGGGTGCCGGTTCCCGAGCAGGGATGCCCCTTCCCTCAGGGCTGCGCTCTCCCCTCCCACGCAGGGCGGGGGTGGGGGCTGCTGTGCCCCTGTCACAGCTCTCTCTCCCCTGCCCCTCGCCGGCCGCCGCTTCCCCACCCAGCGCCCCTGCTTCGGGACACCCATGCCCAGTCCCTCACAGCGACGAGGGTCGTCTTGGGTCTCCCCCACATTCCTCGTTGCGCAAGAGGCCCGCCCTCTCATCCACCCACCGCCGCGGCCCCTTTTCCGCCTGCCAGACGCCTCTGCCCTCATTCCGAACTGCCACAGGCATCCACCGCCCCTGCCCTTTGCTCGCCCTTGCGACCCAATTCCTACTGAAACCAACTTCTGGTCACCCGGGCCCCAGAGATTCCCGTTCATACGGACACGCACCCTCACGCTGACAGGGCCGGTGGGGCTTGTTCTGGGACGGCGGCGGGGGCCTTTGCCCCGCTGGGCAGGGTGCATTGTGAGGGCTGCAGCTGCTGACCCAGCCCCAACAATGTGCCCTTTCCTGCTTTGCTTGAGATTTCGTCCTTTGTAGTTATCCCTATAACGGGGGCTTTTGTTGCTCCCTGCAAAGCCTTTAGAAAAAATAAATCGGACTTTATCATGTGAATGAGATTTTGGGGGGGTGAGGGGGGGTAGAGCAATCGCCAAACGAACTTTAATGGCCCAGGGCACTTCAATAAATAATCACAGCTGAAAGCAGAGGTTATTGAACGCCATCTCGAGTCAATCATCTTTGGCAACTGAAAGTTTACTGAACTCAAACCCAATTGTACCACTGGCTTCAGCTATCCACACTTTGCCTTACAGGGGAATGAAGCAAAGACGTGGGCTCACAAGCACCTCCTTTTCACAAAAAATAGTACACAGGACTGCTATTAGTTTGAGAAACATTATTTGTATTTTAGATACCAATATCGGTTGTGGTAAGAAGCAGCAGCTGAGAACCGCTGCTGTAATCACTCAAGGTTACACAGCAAAAAGCCGTAAGCCAGCCATGCAGCTTTCTTAGGCTTTGAAGTGCAGATGGTGACAGTTTTATGATCGCTAGCACAGCAAACAGAAAATAAGTCATTAGGTAACATAACCCTAAAAGAAGGAAGCAGTGGTCTTTTTACTCGGCATAAGGGCTCACCAAGACAAAAATCGTAAGAGGAAAATAGTTTCCAGGTTTTGAGAAAAAGTCGTTCTCTATTCAAAAGGAGAGTATTTTCCCTAAAACACGTATGCAGCAAGAGAGAGGAAACTCTTCAGAGACTGTAAAATAAAACGGAGGGAAAATGACCTGGCATTGTTAAAACACATCTGCATTCAGTGATGCTTTTTTCATGCTGAAAATGGGATCGTGAGGTTTGAAAAATATTAATTTCAAACAGACCTATCACTACCAGTAATTTTTTTCTGCTCCATCAATACAAATAAGTAGCCTGTGTGATACAAGGTATTAATGAACATTTGTTTCGTTCCATCTGCTTTCCAGGCTCTTGGATTCCTTCTCGGCTTCCATTTTTCTCCTCTGTATTCATGACATTTTTAATGTTATTTTTAATAATATCTACATCTTGTAAAAAAGGAACTCAGGCAGAGCTTTATTACTGCTGTTTTGACCTTGCCTTAGCATTTGCAAATAAGGCAAATCTGCCAAACAATTTGCATTTAATCTGTACTGAGTTTTCATTAAGAGACAAAAAAAGGTGGTTAAATTATCTGCAAGGAATAATTGAATCAGCTTTTGTTCAAACCTTTATTATTTCTAAGTGAAACCATGCTTCAGAAAAGTTGTCTAAAGGCAGTAGCTACAGTGTTGGACTGACACACCAAGAGACGTCCAGGATTGATCTTTCTCCTATTAATTTTGCTTGAAGACAGAATCAGGCTTCAGGGGCTAATGAAAAGGGAGGGTTATTGGTGACTGAAGCCAAGATGAGTTAGCAGAAGTGACCATGACATTTTCTTAATATCTGCTTCTACTATCACTGACTTAGATAAAATTTATAAGGACCTCCTTTTCTTGAATAGTTAATTTCACACAGAAAAAAGGTAGAGCATAAGAAGAAACAATATTTTGAAAGTCTGTTATACCTCTTGTTGCTTCCTGCTGAAGAGCATGTTTCATGATAAGGAAATCTTTTTGTCTTTCAGGAAACATGAAATTGCTGAATAATGTTAAAATAAATAGTGTTACGCAAATGATTTACAATGCCACCGATAATCATTACAGCATCTCTGATTATTAATGGGACATTGATGGGCCCCTGAAGAGTTTCTTGCTGCATCAGCTTTTGAAATAAATTGCTTTCCCTCCAGCTGCAGCCGCACCCCAGAGAAAGGGGAACCATGTCTTGACTGAGGTAATTGATTTAGGACAGCTAGCAGACACAGGCAATGCACAACATAAGATGCTTTAGGAATTACTATGTCTCTGTTAATGGAGTTTGTTTTCCATTAACACAAAACTATTTAGCCTTGATAAGGCTGCATACATATTTCTCATACTATTCATATTTTTTTGATATTTCCATACTATTCATATTTTTCAGGAATATTTTCCTCAGACTATTAACTATTTTGGGGTGGTTAGACTATTAACTATTTTGGGGTGGTTTTTTTTCCTTTTAATATCCCTGAATCGCTGGAATACTGAAAGACTAGCAAAGTATATGAAACCAAGATGTAAGTAGATCCTCAAAGGAAACATTCAATATAAGTTCAAAGAGGCACTGAGTAATCAATCTTGAGAAAAAAAATGCAGGGAAACAAGAACAAAAGGAAGCCTAATAACTTTTCAAGACAGCTACTTTCATCAACTAAACAAGAGTTGTAATTCTGCCAATTAATAGTAAGATCCATTAACTGTAAGTCATAAAAACTATTTGCTATGCAAAGCACTCATTTTTCTTTGCTGGCTCTGACACTTTGGTAGGGCAGTGTACTAGGATATCCGATGAAGCAGGGACTGGGGATCTATAGTAGGAGTGGACACAGTCTCTTAATGGTTTTACGGCATTGTCAGTTGAACAAGCTCCCTTTATAAAAATAAACACACAAAAGACATGATTCCAAGTTCCTGGAGAAATTAAAAAATTATATACAGAAAACTGTAGTTAGTAATAGGCTGTTGATTAGCAGCTGTACGATGCAGGGCACAGCTAGGACTAATGGGATGAAGCTAAGAAACAAGAACCACAGGGTGAATATCTAGTCCGAAAGAAGAGAAGAGAAGGTCAGCTCACAAGGATAGTTGGGGTTCTGCTAACAGGACTGTGTGAAATGTTTCAGTGTGCTGTACCACTTTTCCATCAGCTAAGGCTGAGCTAAATTTTATTTCTCCTGGATTCACTATAGACAGATGCTTTTTACAGATCCAGCAGTCCTTTCCTAAATTCTGTGCCTTGTTGTATTATGACCACCAATCATAATGGAGGTGTAATGTCAAGGGCCAGGGGGTAAATCTCTTACTAGGTAAAAATAGGCTCTCCTGGATAAAAATAAACTGGTAAGGAATAGCAACATGTTGCTCAGTGTCAGAGGATTTATGCAGCTGAGTTCTGGGAAGTCCCTAGCTGCTTTCTCACTCTACTGAGTCCATAAACAGACATGGATATTGAAAGATTGATGATAACTGTTTCATTGCTCCCAGCCTGATGTCCAATAGTTATTGGTAGCCTCGCTCCATCTGATTTGTCTGTCTGTCTTGTAGYATCATGGGTAAAGTTTACCAACACGGACTGCAATCATCCACTTTCAGCAAGAGGTTATCATCTTCTCGTCCACAGAAGCACACAGAAGAGTCAGTGCATCAGTCAGTGTTATACTCCACTATCATCCTGGACTTTGGGAAAGTCAGGGGGACAGTTAGACACAACCAGAGCATGAAGATAAGCTATCTGACCGTCATGTGGCTTTGGCTTAGATTTGAACCTCTGTGATTTGCCTTAGATATGAAGATACTTGGAATGACACATGGATGTGCAAAACTTCAGAGCCAACCCCAACCTTGTTCAAGATCTTGGAATGTCCCAGCAGCATCCCACCTCTTTGGATGTTAGCTGCAGCCTAGGATGTAAGGTAGGCTAAGGGAAGAATAATGAAGGAGATGGCTGTGATGAAAGGGTTAGTTACGTTAAATGATTTTCCATCTTTTTAATTCAACTATAAAAATCATAGTGGGTGCCGATAAAAAATATGGTCCTGGAATTGTTAGGAGGCGTATTACATAGCAAACAAGCATGGAAAGTACAGTCAAGAATGTATAAAAATATAAAAAATGTGAAAGATTAAATAGCATCCCAGTCCTTCAACCATACAAGTATGCATAACTCATCAGAATAAAACTGTCATGGGAACACCTTAGTTACTGACCTCAGTGTCTGCCTCACAGGAATCAAATTCTCTATATGCACAGCCATTTATGTGCCTGCTCTTAGATTGCAGTCTTTTCACATCAGGGACCAAATGTGTGTATAAGTTTCCACAACAACGAGCACAAAATGCTTCTGAACTTTCCCTGGCCCAATGTATGAAGCCTCTTAGGAGTCCTGTGACAAGTGCACCATTATATGCACTGTTATACCCTGTTATACGGCAGGGGAGTGACACAAGGCCAGTGAGTCCTGCTCCTTTCCTCCCAATGCCTTGCTAAGGAGCACATTTTCCAGTTGGGATGCCCCTCTCCAACTTCCTGACCCCAGCTGCCAGATACAGCTGGAACAAAAATTAGGGTTACCCAGTGGACTTGGCATCTGGGGTCCCAGAGTGGAAGAAGCTGAGATGTAAATGACAGAGGTATGGAGATAAAGTTAGGGAGCACCAGAAGATAATCAAATGCATGAATCTCATATAGTTTGGATGAGGTGAGACAGATTTTTATTGAGACCACCCTTCAAAATATATATGTAAACTAGCTGCAAATAGAAAAGTTCGCACTAAAATTAAATAGGGAGGGTAGTGATATAGACACAGAAAGTGGGGCCAAAATGACATCAAGAGATCTCTCTTCATCCACCCTCCTGTGCCAAGGCTGGATAAATGAGAGATATATGATTATGGACTGACATATGTTTGATTGTTTTAAGGTATTTAATCTAAAGAGGAGAATTCCACAATTTCCTCCTGCCTTGCCTAGTTTGTTTATTGTTAGAAAGTTTTTACTAATGTCTAATGTAACTCTTCCATGATGTAATTTTAGTACATTTTCTTCTTGTGCTATCCACAGTGGACGTGGAGAACAGATGACAACCTGTGATTATTTGAAGGCTTCTCACGTCTCTCCAGTCATTCATTCAATAAATTAAACCACTAGCTCTTTCAGTCTTGCCTCATGGGACATGTTTTCTAATTCCCTGGTCATTTTCCTTTCTTTCTTTTGGATTGCCTCCACATTTGCTGAAGTTTACCGCACAGAACTAGACACGCAGCACTCAATAGCAATGCCACATGTTTGCTTTTACTCTAATAGTATGATGTTGTTGATACATATTCCACTCGTGAGTCACTGTAACCTCAACATCTTTTTCAGCAAAACTTCTGCCTAGTCAGCTGTTTCCCATCTTGTGTTAATGCGGCTGATTTTTCCAGATTAAGTGCAGACCTTGCATTCTCCTTTTTGAAGTTCATCCTGGTTTTTTGGACCAGCTCTCCCATTTGTCAAGATCATTTTGATTGCTTCTCCACCAGGTTTGTGACATCTGCAAATGTGCTAAACATATGTTTTACTTCATCATTCAGGTCACTGAAGAAAATACAAAACATTACCAAACTCAGGACACATCCCTGGAGAATCTCAGCCAACAATTTTACATTGTAACAGTGAACCTTTGATAACTAATTTCTGATTACTGCTTTCCAAACAATCTTCTCCACCTTCTTAAAAGAATGTCATTCAGACATGTCACGTAGCAATGTAAACCCTCTATCTATACCAACATTTTCAAGAGAGCTAAAGTTAAACATTTCCTTAAAATTCATGTTTATATTAAAGTTGATCACTTATCTCTTGTATCTAGTATAGAACACTTATATTTGCACAAGAGACACAAAATGCTGTTTCAGAATTGCCAGTGAAAGCCGGGCATTTTGGACACAAGGCAGGCAAAAGTTGGATTTTCACTCATATAAGGTCCTTAGATTTTGAGCATCAGTAAGTAATTTGTACTTGAGTGTTTGCTCACATGAATGAGGGTCAACATCACTTTTACACAGATTGGAAGGCCTCCTTCCATCTCTAATGCTCCAAATTATCACTTCAGTAACGTATCTGGCAATATTGCATTCATTGAAAATGTTAGCCTGAAGTTGAGCAGAGTTAGATGATATTATAAAATTTTGCCTAGACTTTATCAGGAGTATGATACTATCACTGTAAAGACTGGCCAGTGATACCTGGTGTGAGAGAGAGGGACTTTGGCTGTCTTCAGGGGGCTTCGCTACCCACCCTACCCCCTCAAACAGCTGTATTGCTCTAAATGTATTTTTCCATCATAAGCCCTCCAAAGGTTTCCTTCTTCGGCAGCTCCAGCCACTATAGACTGAGCTCTTCTTTTGAGCAGCCCTCTGGTGAAAGAAGATGCCTTGAATAAGGCAGAGCTGAATGAAGACCAAGATTAAAAGCAAAGTTATTTCCTGCTTCAGAAGTAATAGTGATTGTGGCTTGATCAAAAAAGCCACTAGATATTAATTTTGAAAAATAATCAGAGAGAAAGTTAGATCTTCRTCAAAGTATTAAAATAGTTGAAATGCTGTCAGTTTGAAAGACCAGCTTTCTAAAAATAAATAGAGATGAGATGGGTATTTGAAAACCAACCAACTTTTTTATAAGGCAAATCTTTATGCATAATAAAAATGCCACTGGGGGATTTTTCAGCAAATAAATATAAAACTAAACTGTTTAATTATCAAGATAATTTCAGCAACTTATTACTGCTGCTTCTGGTAGGACAAACTTCCCCAGTAGTCTGGAATGTTCCTGAAATCAGCTAAAGCTGAGATCCAGCTGATAGTTTAAAATGTAGAGCTTGAATACAGGGAAAAAAGGCTTGTTTTCACAAATAGACAGGCTTTGAATCTTGAAAACTATAATCTTTCTTTGTAATGAAGTTTGGAAGTGCTATATTTATTGGATTTCTTTTGTGAAGCATATTCTTTAATTGTCCTTAACAACATAGCTTCAGCATGTGAATTCGGTAGCTTTTATTCTGCTTTTTGGCTGAAGCTAATACAATTTAGCCATGTTTTACATTCAAAAGCAAGGGAAGTCATGCTCTTCCTCAAAACACAATGCACAGTTCATTATGCAAAGTTGAAGAGCAATCACCGTGTTGGATCTGCATCTTGCACATTATATCCTAAGCCTCCTGTTGTCTCCAGTTACACTTGTGTACCCACAAAGCATGAAGCATGAGTCTCTTCAGATACCAGTCATGAGTTCAGTCCTGCTGCCTGCAAAGCTCCCTTGCTCTTGCCTTATCATAGGACCTTTTGGCTGAGCTACGTGGGGGTTTGAAAGTTCCACCTGTACTTTCTGGGTCAGTAGGCTCATTTCTTTGCAGGATGAAATCTTATATGAAAAGAACATGAAAAGTATCGTTTTCTGTGGGTCTTAACTCTGCCTGAAAGCTGCATGGATGCCTACAGTCTTCAGGGAAGATGCCTRCAGTCTCTGTTCTCATATACAATTCATATACAATTGCCCCAATGCACAAGCAAATCTTATCCATGTGCATGCGAACTGGAATAGGCAAGAGGCATTGCACTGCACTCTGAGTGCTCAGTGTGTCAAAAGGAACAGGAGTGCAAACTCCCAACGGTAATTAAGCCTTGCTGGGAAATTGAGCATATGTCATATAGAATAGGCTGTCTCTTCTGTTTTCCTTCACTCCCTCCCCCCCTCAGCCTCATTTTGGGTAGAAAGGAATCAAAAAATGGAATGAGGGGGAGATCTTAAGTAAATCTTAACAGCAGCTTTTCAGTTGTAGGAAAATCTGTTGTTTGGATAACAGCATTCTTAACTGATACAGGAGAGAAAGAAAAGCAACCACAGCAAGACAGAACAAAAACCTGTCAGAATAAAGAAATCTTAGTGAACCCACAGAAAGAGCAATTGGTAAGCTCTGTGGGATAAAGAGAGTGGCAGAGCCCTTATGCAATGCAGATGCTCAGGGAGGCAAGGCAGAAGGGAGAAATAGAGGCTATTTGCTTGTTCGGTTTTAGCTGGAATCGGAGATGGCTGTCTTTCCTACCATACATCAAACTGAGCTCCGGAACTCCAGAACAAAAACAGTTCAATACAGACTGTCTGCAGCTATGTCTTTTTGATTCTCCTTTTTCAACCAATGCCTCATGGGAAACTTTCCCTCCTCCCAAAAAAAAGTCAGTTTAGAAACAACTGTCATTACATAGCATATTTTCCTCATTATAAGGCACTTAAAGAACAAGAAGAAGCCATCTGCTGTAACTTGGCTGCCCTTTCCATTTTAGGTTAATCCACATTTCTGGCTTTTTCATCATCATTCCCAATTAAATCCTTCTCCAAAACAAATTTAGATGGGTTTACAATTTTTATTTAAACCTCCTTATTCAATTCCAGTCCTTTTGGCAGGGTATCTGACAAAATCATCGTATCTTATATGAAATATTTCTGCCTAAACTTTGTACACATAACTGATTTTCCATTTTTAGATTGATCTCTGGGGAAAAGGACTGCAAACTCCCATGTGACTAATAGCCCCAGCTTTGTGCTGGATGCTGAAGTACAATGGCATCATAGCATACCTTGAATTTTAAATACTTCCTTGTATGGAGTTCTTGTGTGGAGCTTTCTGTTCACTTCCACTTTACATTTCTAGGAGGCTGCTAGAAGAAGCTGTTGTATTGTGCTTTGTACAGTCAGAGAATTGCACTGTGTCCTGTCTCTTGGGGAGACGTTTGATTTTTGTTCTGCCTAGTTCTATCTATTGTGCCTTAATCTAGTACAAAAGTATCTGTGTGGAGAGCAGAATGATGGGAAATGCTTGCCCTGGAGTTCTAATGCTGTCTCTCCTATTTCAGTCTTGTTAATGAACAGCAAAACAAAACAACAGGCTGACAAGTCTGAGCTTCTCTTAGATATCACAGCAGGCACATGGAATGGCTTCTCCCAGGCATACTGATTGCTTTTACCACATTTATAGTACTCTAATAAATGCCTCTTGGAGCCACTCCAGGCAATTGTAATTAATTCTCGGTGGGATGCTTATAGTGGTCACCCCGGATCAGAAAGGTCAGGACTTTGTCTGTGCCTTTACAACATCAGTAAAAATTAAATACCCACTTTCCCCAAAGGTCATCACAAGCCAAATGCACGAAACGATCAATCTCAATCAGTTTCCCGTTCCCTGCTGTTTCTCATTATTTCTGCAGTTATCCTAAAAATTAAAAGTAAACACATAAACAGATCAAAGCAGAAGCTGTTTTCAGTGTTGATCTAATCCTCTGTCCTATGCAAGCAACTGATGAGGACATAAACAGGAAAAGTGAGAGAGGCCCCCTGAACACGTGGAGAGCCATTCACCTATGGGGACTCTGGCTTTAATTAATCTCCCTGCCTTCTTAGGGTGGCTAAAAGAGGAAAATCCAGGCTGGCAGACATCTGTTGCACCGCGCACGCAGCAGCAATTCAAGGTAAAGCCTACGTAACCCGGAGGAAGATGCTTCCCCCGCTGACGACTCAGCCCGGCCGGGGCGCGGTGCGAGGGGCGCCGCCGCCGCTCAGCACCATGGACAGGGAGCGCCCCGGCCCCGCCCGCGCCGCCGCCGCCCGCCCCGCCGCCCGCCCGGGCGGAGCCGCCCCGCCGGCAGCCGGGCCGGGGGGGAGGCCCGGAGGAAGGGGCCCCGCGCGGCGGCCCTCGGAGGCTGCCTCCCCCGTCCCCGCGGAGCCCCGCGGGCCTGGCCGCCCGCTCCCAGCCCTGGGGGCGCAGGCCTGGCCGGCAGCCGGCCGGCAGGGGCAGCGGGCTGGGCGGCACATGTCGTTATTTACTGCACGCGTTTTATAGCCAGGGCTCCGCTTTATTTTCCATAACTTGTCATGCCCTTTGAAAAGGGCAATGGGAAATTGGTTGTGAGTTTTCTTTCTGTTGTTTTGCTGTCTTTTTTTTTTTTTTTTTTATGCTGTATATCTCGGAACCTGGCAGTTTTTCAAAGGAGGAGGAGGGAGGAGACCTCAACACAAGTGAAGCACAAAAATAAGGAAGAGAAACAGAGCAGTGTGCACCCAGCCAAGAGAGGAAGCATCGGCCAAAGTCATGCGCAAAATAAAACCAGTTCTGGACCGTTCTAACCACTCAGTTATGCAAAACTATGGTCTTTCTGAGCGGGAGAACATCAGTCAAATTTTTCTCAGTGACACTGGTGTAAATCCAGTTGCCTCTTTCAATATCACTGGTTTCTCTTTCCAGTGTCAGGTCAAATTTGACCCTGGTGATTTTATAAAAAAAACATTTAAATTTTACAGCAAAATTTTTCCTGCTTCTTCTACCATATTGTTACTTTATCTGACAAATACTAGTTTCCATCACTGGCCTGGTGGAAATCCTGAACACCATTATTGCTTCTTTCAGAAACCATGTAATTTTGCTTGTAAATGTCAAGTCCCATTGTTTGGCATGGGAAGTGCCAGCCTCAGGGCAAGGCAGCCAGGTTGGCTTAAACAAGTGCAAGAAACAGTCTCCAAACGCTATCAGGCACTGGGCATCATTAAGCTACCAATTTCCCTTGAGACAGTCTCCATCTCTGCTCATAGGCTTCTCACAAACCCCTCCAAAGTCTTCGTCTCAGCCTCACTCTCCTTACATCAATCTCTACCTCCCTCTCCTCCACCCTGTCCTCACTTGTGTGCATCATCTCTCTCACTTTGTTTTCCTGTTTAGTCGTTGTGCACCCCCATTAAACCCGCCAAGGAACAGAAAATGTTCAAACCTCACTGCCTTTTCCTCACTGCCCCACTTCCCTCAAAAAGCCAGGGAGCCAAACTAAGGTGGATACCATCACATTCTACTTGATGTTTTCAGGGGCATCTCTCTTATATTTTATTTACCTTGACTGCAACTCATTGGGCAGTCAAACTCTGAACAGTACAATCTCAGTTGATCTTTGTCTGCTGCTGAAATACAAATGAGAAGAAATTATCTGCCTTCAACTTGTACACAAGATAATTTCATTTTCCATCAAATAGTGGTCTTGTAAGAGATGCAGACAGATGATGGACTCTGGCTGGTGTTTATTATATGAAGTGCAACAACTCCTATGATGCAGCCCTCCCTCTCTGCTCTATCTATTGATTCCCATCACATAATTAAATTGTGAACTCTGAAAGGGAAAGCCATCTTTCATTTCAAGTACTGATCAGTGTCTAGCCCACCAGGGCTCTGAGCCCTTATTAGATCTCTGGTAATACTGCAATGCAAATAGTAAGGGAGCTGCATCTGCCTGCTCACTAGCCCCAAGACTCCACGCTTGCCTAATGCAGGGGATCTTATATATCCAATAACACAATAGCCAGAGTGACAGATCATTACAGTGCTATTGTGCCAGAAGTGTTGTTATGAGTATAAAGGATTGAGCCGGTTATTAATCATCTCAAAGTGTTTTACACGGGCACAAACATAAATCACAGCACTCCATCCAGCTGGGTAATTACATTCTGCCACAATAAATTCCTTCTAAAATTTCTACCAATAACAGTATTTTTCATTTCCAGTCCTAAACTTTGTGCTTTGTTGCTTTACACCACTAAATAGCTGATGTATTTCTCTTCTGAGGTGATCAATTGCCTTCTATGGAAATTCAGATGTACACAGAGCTGCACTATATTCTTTACATAGCCATCAGAGAACTCTATAAAGCCCTTTCTTCATATTAAATTATGTATAAATGCACAATTTTCTTACTCTAAAGAAAATGCATTAATGACATTCAGCAACAGAGCTCTTTAGGCAGCTTTTTTGAATGCCAAAATAGTAAACATTGACTCCTAAATCATATTTATCCCATGATGTCATCAAATCCAAAAACAGCCAGGAAAGAGAGAAAATACTCTAATTTCCTCTTAATGCACCTTTCAAAATCTCAACACAGTTTGGACAGTTCTGATTATAAAATAGCAATGTCATTTGTAATTGGCTATTTATTATTTAGTATACAGGGCTATATAGCTGTGCATTCCTTTATAATATATGAAGGGAGCTTTCAATTAGTAAAGCAGGGAAGATTTGGCCCTTTGGACAGGCACACTTGAGGACATTTGAAAAGCCTTGCTGAACCGCAGTTTCTGAAGATCTGCGCCGCTATTCATAGCTACCACTTAAGATTTGTTCCTCAGAGAGAGCAATTCCCCCTAACCACAGTAAAGTGTTTGTGTCCAAATGAAAATGACATATTGGAGCATGCCATGCTGGTGGCAGTGCAGGTCATTTCCTTTATTAAAAAAAAATAATAAAAATCACTTGCCGGTAGCCTTACGTAAGCCCCGATGCACGCTTTAAATCAGCTTCCAAAGAGAGGATAAATGGACCATCTTTTCGAAACAATGTCTTGAAATTATATATAACACCTGATATCATCAGTTTCTCAGCTATCTTTGGAAGCTTCTCTGGTTTAGCAGCAAACTAAAGAGATAAGCAAACACATACTAGGATCTGCATCGTTGCTTGGAAACAATCAGTTTGGGAATGGCATAATCCTATTAGTCTAAAGACCAAAATTTTAATAGACTTCATGCAATTCAGATGCAAGCTCTTCCTCTCAAATCAGATTTTACTACACATATATAACAGTTTTCCTCTTTTTTTTTTCTTCCACCCTACTAAAGGGCATACGTAAATGCCTTATGGCATCGCAACAATGAATAATGATGTGCTAAACCTTTATTGATTTGCTTGGCATTCTCATAGACTCCCCACTCCCAAAACATATGCATTGAATTATACACTCATGTTTGCAGTATAAGAAATACATTACATTCAAAAGAGAAGATTGAAGCGCTTAAAGGACTGCTAATGGAATACAGAGGTCTGGATTATTCAAGCTGGACTTGGCACAAGAGCACGTCTGGGAGCACCGGAGGGATACCCACATCACAATTTTGGGCAATTCAGTTAGCATGTCTGATCAGAGTCCTGCCATTGTGAATGGAGAAACAGCAGCATCTCCTGTAACTGAGGCAGAGCAGGGGTCTAACTTACTGTCCTACTCTTTCTCCGTTGAGTGCAGAAGGAGCCCAGCTACCTGAAAAGGTCACTGAAGTTGAGCAGAGCAGCCTCAGGCCTACTCTGATGTATTTTCAGCTGTCTCAGGAGTCAGGTCGGCACCCTGGGACTGTTGCAGCACAGGGAAGCCCTGTGCTCATGCTGCGGTGCCAGCCTGGAGGGTGCTGGAGCATGACTCAGTTTCTCAGCTGCAAGAAGCAGATAGTTCTAGCGGTGACTCATGAAGATAACTTTCCAAATTCAAACTGTTGCAGAGCATCAAGAAAGAAATAGAGGGTGAAGCCTATAGTCTTCCATGGCTAGAATTCCATTTTCAGAAGTACTGAACTACGCACTGAAACCCATCTTTATTCAGAGGAGCTCTCATTTACACGCTGAACTCCCATCCGCTTCAGTGGAGTAGAAGCTTGTGTAAAGTGTACCATACACAAGTGCTTTCCCAGTGAGAATGCCTCCCGCCTTGTGGTCATGGCTGCGGGCTTCAGCCCAGCCAAGAGCGATAGTCATCTAACCTTACTGTATCAGCATGGAATTAGCTTATTGGCCATGGGCAGGTCCTTCTGAACAGATATCAGGATCAGAGCCCCTACGACAACCCAGATTCATTTCATACCTGGTCAGCAGCAAGGCAAAGATGGGAACGGCCTTACGAACAGACCTGCTTTTTCACCCCGAGACACTTCTCTTCGAGGCAGGGTTGACACACGCAGGGCAGGAATAATGCTGAGCCACCTACTGATGTTGCCTGGTCTGAACTCCATTCTCTCAGGTTGTCAAGCAAGTCTGCACTTTCAACGGGTGCACTATTCCCATTAAAAGCATGAACTGTAAAAGTACAAATGGGAGATGATTCTGAAAAGGCATTTTTATAGCCAGCAGAAAGCTTCATGCCAATTGCTTAAAAAGGCTTTGAAAGTTTTCCAAGACAGCACAACGCAGGCCCAGATCACTCCTACCGGTTTAGCTTCATAATTGCCTTCCCTTTCAATACTTATTTTTGTCTTTAGGCAAGTGCCTCCCTCCCCGCTGCCCAAGTTCCCTCTCACTGCCAGCATCCTTCAGAAAGGGCTGAATAGAGCTTCCCTTTCCACCCCACCGGGACATGAGCCGGCTGTGCCACAGGTCGCCATGGGCAGAAGCACAAGGTGCACTTACCCAGCTGTGCCCGAAAATATATCCAACTTTCCCAGCATGAAGTATTAGAAAGAAAGTCCAGCTCCCGGGCACAGCGCAGCTGACTGCCAACTCCTGAAACCTGGAGCGATCCCACAGCATTTGGCAATTTCTGCTTTGCCAACACAACGCTCATGAAGCTTAACCTACTCTGTCACCAAGAATTATGTGACCAGCCGAGAAGAGGAAATATTTGTGTTTCAGCCAGCCCCTCGGAGTGTTGGGTTTTAATGAGACAGGTTTCTGCAAGTAACTTGAGTAAAAGATCATACCCTAAACTCTAACACAAGTTCCCAGAATTTCTCAGAAGCCTTTTTTCACCTGCGTAACGTCTGTTCTCAGCCAGTGCTGAAGATCCATGAATTTTTCAATGCTGTATTTGGATCAGAATTTTTCTAACCTCCTTTGCTGCCATTTCTGTACACGTTGCAGAAGAACTAGTCTGACCTGAGCTCTCTCAGACTGTGCTAGAGACCTTTACTTCTTTATTACCTATTCTGCTGGTGTCTAGACCTCCCGGGCACTTGTATTTCCACTTCGAGATCTCCAGTGGTGCTGTCCTCACTCCTACATCCAAGCACTGAGAAATTTTTGAGCTAGCTGCTTCAGAAATGCAAATCAGTGGATGAGAAGATAATAACCTTTTCTCATTTGTGTTCCTTAACTACTTTTTCTGTTAGTAAAAAATCTGCTTTTTTTCCTTGTCTTTTCTACACCTTCAGCACTTGAATGATTAGTCTACTTCTTATTTCTTCCTCTTTGGATTTTTTTATGTATTGCTAACACATTTTTGTCTTAGAAAGATTTCCCAGGTTCTTCAGTGTCTAACCGCAAGATTCTTCCTTATTAATACATTATTGTTAGCTGGCTGTTATTATATGTATCTAGGTGGGATACAGCTGTTTGTGCACCTAACTGGTCCTGATGGTCAGCTTTTGCTGGGAAGAGGTCAACACAACATGAGAGTGATGATGTCAAAGTAGCTCAACACCCATTTTTATTTTCTTATCTGGCTTTTCATAGCCAAAATCTGCAAGGGCCTTTCTATTCTGAAGTTGTACCCCCCGCCCCAGTCCCCATCCCATATATCTGCAAGGAGTAGGGGAATCTTTCAACTCCACATCGGATCTGAGCTCTTTTCTTTGCTCGCCCCTCAAAGGAGCCTGGGTTTGGGATGGCCGTGGATGCAGTTCACATGGAAATGTCTGCAGTCATCACAGCACACATTTTGGGAATCTGGGGACACCACAGGGAGCAGAGGCTGACATCAGCAAGGAGACACGGGTGACCCAGTGGCGTGGAGCCCAGCTGGGTGAAAAGGGGACCAGCCAAGGAAGTGAGCCTGATATTACCAAGGGAAAAATTGCCTTTCCAGTAAGGCTGGAGGCAGCAGATCGTGGCAGAAAGCGAGCGTCCACGTGCTGAAGAGTTAAGAGCTTGCCTGTTTGTCACAAAGCATGATGAAGCTGTGGATGAAGAACGAGACACAAGCACTAAGCTTTCCTGAGAGGCTTAAACATTTCAAATACCAGCACCCATAGCCCTGTAGCCCTGTAAATACAGCACTGGCACTGCTTGTAACGGGCCGCTATACGCGGTGCTGAGTTTGCAAGGTCTCAGGACTGAGGTTCATCAGGCTTTTTTTGTCTGAACTTGTCTTAACCTGCCTAGAGCTTTGTTTTAAGCCTGGTTAGCTGTATCTGCATTTTTTCCTAATGACCAGGCGGCTATGCTTGATTTGTTTTCCTTTTGCTTATTTTTGCATGCTATAACCATAACATTTACATTGACAGTAGCAACAAATAGCTCTTCCATGCAGAATGAAACCTTCATGCCTAACACAACGAGGTGGTGTAGAAGAAGGTAGGCTGGGCATGATAGCAGGGGCCTTGAACGTCAGGACACAGGACGCGGCGTACAGGCGTGGGATGATAAGAAAAAGGGCAGAGGCTGACATGGCAGAGCCCAGGGCTGTAAATAACTCACCAATGGTCAATTAAAGAAATGAAGACTTGGGAGCTGGACAAAGCATGTTTCAGGGGTAGCAAACAGAGCAAAAAACAAGTATCTAACGTGAGTAAAAGGTACCATATATGTAAATTTGGTTGCAATGCAGAGTGGCAAATCAAGGTGTGAACCAAATTAGCAAACTTACAGAAATTACCCCGATTGCCTCCTACAGTGAGGAGGAAGAAACCTGGTGAGGGACTATGGGGTATTGATGACGCCCCCCTAGTCTGAAGCCATCAATCTGAGCACCCAGAAGGGCAGTGGAAGGGGTTGCAAAACACTGGAAAAAGGACCAGATGCTAGGACCAGGTATAATACATTTAGCTGTATTAATATTATTATTATTATTATTATTATTATTATTATTATTATTGAAACTTTTTCTGTAGAAGTATTCTTTGCTTTTTTCTTTTTTTCTTTAATAATTAGATCTGGATTAATAAGAATCCTTCGGTTAGATCATTTAGATTTAAGTTATGCTAACAGCAAATTCTTAGCTCCACATATGAAGTGTGTTTCCTTTTTGTCCATAACAAGATTTTGAGCTTAACACATTAAATAAATCTGCGATGCTTTGGGGACTGAGACAATTTCTGATTTCGCTCTCTGTTAACAGCTACACACACCAGACACCTGAAGGCACTAACATTCTCACCGTTCTCCCAGAGCAATGTGAGTAAGAGTGGGAAAGAGACGCTCAGCAGTTGCAGAGCATCCATTACAGCCACTCAGCCAGAGTAGCAGCTTCACTGAGGCCCTATATAACCGCACTAGTATAAAGGATGTCTAATTCCTGTGAGAGAAACATTACTCTTTCACATGACTCTGCAGTGCACGCAGATAATTCCCATCGACTCCTAGCAGCTCTATGCTATGTGTTTTAATGTGCTCTCCCTGCTTTTCTGAGTACGACAGAACAAGGTCCCAAAAAACAGGAGATCATCCCCAGCGTCTTTGTTTCTGCACTGTGGTGAAGGGGCTGTAGTGCTTTATCAAGACAGTCTTCAGCCAAGTGTCACTGAGCAGAAGAAAGCCCCAGCTGATATTGGATGTGTAGGATCCATTATAGCAGTTTCTTGCCCACAGAGGCAGAGTCAGCTCTTAAGTATGCTAGTTTTATGGTCCTTTTGCAGGAGGAGAGCAATTTAAAGCAGGTGCAGCATCACCAAGAAATGAGGCCACTGACCTGGCACTTCAAAAGGATTTGAGCATCTAGATGGAAGTACAGCCTTGCTGAAACTACCCCACGCTCCTCGGGATACTCCTCCCTCTTTTACTGACTACTTAGAGTTGCTTTTCCCCTGATTATTTCAGCGCTTCCAACATTTGCTCAGACATTTCCAGATCTCTGCTGACATGGATGAATTTAGGAGACAAAATGCCAACATCTCCTCCTGTAATCATTGAGATAACCCACTGAATTTTCAAAGCTGCTACCTGCAAGTCTCACTCAATATCAGGAGCTCCAGTGGGAATTCAGTGCTTCTGAAAGTCCAGCAAGGAAAAAAAAAACAGGCTACAGACAAACTGGAGCAGATATTGGTGAACGAAATGGAAGAATAACTCTCTGAGAGATATGGTACCCCCTGGAGAAGAGGATGCCCAATTTGGCTGCTGCATAGATTTTTAAGTTGCTTTTGAAAAAAAATATAATTATGAATACATTTTTTTAAAGTTTTCATTGGCCGATTAGCACCTAAATGCTTTGCAGAAGTGATTTAAAGAGGAATTTGAGTGAGGAAAGGACAGTCGTTGAGGACAGGGGAGCAATCCCCTATGCACAGTGTATATGCCCTTACGATGTGCATGCATTTTCCTTGCGTTTCCCAACTTTCTCTCTGCCCTCTAATTTCAGGTTGCATGTTCTGATAGCAAACATCTCACAGCTGCAGAAAGGAAGTCGCAGACAGCCTGTAATTTACTGCCAAACATCACTCGGAAGAACTTTGCAATTTGTGATAATGGTATTGTTCCTTCAATTCTGTTCTTGTAGCTCATCCTTCATTACACACAATGCTTTACAAAGCCTTCTGTGTTTAGCAGCATTAGCCCCTCAAGCAAGAGATTACAGTAAGAATATTTAAAATTTTATTACTGCAGCTATTTTTTCAAGTCCCTAGTGGCGGTAAGTACAAGGTATGAGTGGGTAGTGCCAGGAAAAATCATTCTTGTTTGTATCAGGCAACAGATAAACCCCACGTGTCTAATACAATTTGACATAATAAACCCTCAGTGCAATTAGCCCTTAGATTAGTAATTGTATAATTCAGCTGTTCAGCAATGACTCAAACCTGTTGTATGCCATCTTTCAAGTAACGATATAAATAGCTTTAGCAAGCAGAAGAGAGACCTGCAATTTATTGTTTCAAAATGCACTTTTCTGTTCCAGATCTCTGATCTTTTTCCTGATAAAACTGTCTGAAGATGATTTGGATTAAATGGATGGGCTTTACCCAAAGCAGTCTGAGGCTCAGCTAAGAGTGTATAATCTGTGTCCAGCCCTGAATGGACTGGGAAAGTGTATCCTCGCCCGACAATAGGCCATTTCTCTGCTAAAGAATTTGCACTTTACTTCCCAGGCAAGATATGCATCATGTCTTACCTCTAAGGAGGGATGGGGGTGTGCACAGAGAATCACTGTGCGGAATCATGCAGGCAGGATTCAAAGCAGACGGATTTGCTGTTTCTTTAGGCTAAAGGCTGAGGTCTGCTTCTAATTATGATACTGGTCAAACCCACATAGGATTCAAATTTGTGAAATCCAAGGGGTTTGTTTGGGTTTTTTTAATTTATTTTGATTTGTGAGATTGGTCTTGTTGAGTTTTCCCATCAATGACTCCTTCCAGAAACACTGTTCAGTGTCACCAAGGGCCTCCTGAGGAAGGGGGAGCGCTCAGCTCTGCTGCAGAGCTATTATTCACAGACCACGTGCAGTTGCTCAGGATCTGTGACATTGTACTTGGCTCCCAGATTATTCCTGTACTTCTGGATTCTATCAGCACCCAATGTGTCCTCTGGAGTGTTGTATTTAAATGGTTAAACTTTTCCTCTTCTGTGTTCCAGTATGCTTGTTTCTTTTCCTCAACCGGGATACACCTTTCCTCTAGAGAAATCATATTCAGTGCCTTAAAATTTTCTTGTGCTGTGGAAATACGCTGCTTCCTTTTTGAAGAGTCTCATGGAACCTGTATGAACAACACATTAAACACCAGTTGCAAAATAATTACTGTCTTTACTTTCATCTTTGCGTGACTGGCCACATGCAGTCTCCTTCTAGTGACCAGCAAGCCGTGCTTTCCATCTCCCATGTGAATGCAGATTGCAGCTCTAGGGTGAGACACAGCTCTAGGATGAGATGCAGCTCTAGGATGAAACACGAGCTCTCGGTGGAACACAGACTGACCTCCAGAATGGCACCATGCATGTTTCTGAGATTGGGCTGCATGTGGGAGAGTTTTCGGAAGACCTTGCTTCACAGGGCTGCTAACTTGTGGGAGCATGACTGAGAACGTGGCGTGACATGATTCGATGGGGTGATACTTCAGGTTTGCTGTTAACAGTGGGAGACATTTTAGCTACTAGTCCCTAGAGGAGAAGAGAGGCTGGGAAAGATGTTGCTTCTGCTTGCTGAGGACAGGTTTCCACCAGAACTCGGCATTAAGAGATACCAGTGCTAAGAATAGCCTTTTCCAGATATTTTGTGAGTCCTTAGGGACCCGATTGCATCTCAGGGTGAAGGCTCCCTCACATTTCTCCTTTCTTTGTTAAGTGTTTGTGATATCTGCAGATTAGCACCTCACCCTC
Organism: Phoebastria nigripes; assembly: GCA_035582835.1. Lineage (NCBI taxonomy): Eukaryota > Metazoa > Chordata > Aves > Procellariiformes > Diomedeidae > Phoebastria > Phoebastria nigripes. The sequence continues at coordinate 1,338,504 of JAYKAV010001267.1, read as the reverse complement.
ATGTTGCCAGGCTCGTCTGAGCCCACCTCAAGAGTAAATACAGACACTGCTGGTAAGACAAAGCCCCATTCACCGACCAAGAGATAAGGTCAGGTTTCTGTTAGAAGACTGCAAACTAAATTGCCAGAAAAGCATAAATACAGTTTTAATCTCAGCCCTGCAACACAATGTGTCTGTTTGCTTAGACTCTCTTACCTAGGACATATTTCCGCTCTCAGAAGAAAGGGATGAAGGCACCATCCTGCCGTCAGGGTGTCATCCTCTGCCATCCAGAAGCACAGACTTCTTCCCCAGCATGGAGCTGGTTTATAGACCTTAGGACTGGAGTCAGAGGTAAAAAGACAAATGCTGAGGAGAGTATTTAGGAGTCAGACTGGAAATGAGAACGACCTTAAATATCTACAGACCATCTTTCCTCTGGTCTCTGGACGAGACAACATAATACGTTGCTGTTATATACTTTTTCTGTAATTGATCACAGGAAAAAATTGTGAAGCTCATATGGTTTGCTGCATACTTGCAGCTCAGATGCCCATTTAAATATTGCCTTATTTCTGTCCTCCTCCCTCCAGCAAATGTCACAATCAGCACAGCAGAGCTTCTGAAGGTCTTGTTTTCCTCCGATAACATGAAGCAGCCCAAATAATATCAATGGGCTGTGGCTAGAAAGCATTGCTAGGGAGCAGAATTAACCCAGTTGAATAAACATGAGTCGGCTTTGGCTAACACCTCAGGGTGAAATCTCTAGGTCACTTTGGCTGAAAATGATGATATGAAATGGGTCAGACATCCACGCCTCAGCTCCTCCTGTTTTCCAGGCTCTAAAGTCAGTCTTCACAGACAAAGCAAGCAGGGAATGTTTTCCTGCTGACCCAGTGGGGTTAACGGGCTCTGGGAGGCCACAGGGGAGCGCTGGAGCCTGTGGAAGAGAAGGATGGAGACAATCATCCTCGGGGAGGACGGGACAGTGGAGAGGAGGCAGAAAGGGAGCAGAGCGTTGTTGCAGTGATGGTGAGCTCCTGCAGCACCATCCGACTGCGCCCCGGTTCTCTGCACAGTTGATAGAGAGGAATAATCGTGTTTTGAAAAGGCTGGTTTTAAAAGACACAATCAATTTCCTGACTGACACGTCCCTGGTAAATGTGTATAAATTCCCTTGGATAACATGCCGCTCGGAGAATTACAGGCTCTGAGTGCCTGGGTAAGTTTTACTGCTTTGTTTTCCATAGGCTGGCTAATGGCTGTGAAATTCCCTCCCAGCTCTTAGGTTGAACACTGCATCCACAATTTAAAAGCACTCATGTGTTTACCCCTATGTTAGATAAAGAAAGAGGCTACATGGGCTATATGGTATGTTATACTCCTTGATGCAGCTAGAGGGTTACCAGAAAGCCCAGTCCATCAGCAAGGCTGTAACCTTAAGTGAATAAATACACAGAATAGCTTCTCCAGCAAAAAAACAGCTTTGAGCACCAGGAAGAATAAAGTCCTAATTCTGCAAAGATATTATCAGCAGCCACTGCAGCACCTATTGTTTCTATTCATAAGCTCCCTCCTGTATCTTTGCCTCTTTTACTGCATCAGTTTCAGGCTACTGAGAAATTTCTTGGTTCCCAAATCATGCTCAAGCTGCTTACTGTAACCCCTGGATGCACTTGAAAGCAGCTGATTCTGATTTGTTTTTTGCTCTATTATCTCAAGTTTCCTCCCTTGACCTCTTGAAGAGATACCGTTCAAACACTCTGAAAGGAAACTCTGACTTGCTAGTTACATAAACTTTCAAACAAAAGGCATGAACAATTAGATCACCCAATTTTGTGCAGTAGCAGAAGCCTTATTAACAGACAGCAACCCTAGAAAGACAGCTTTTTCTTAACCAAAGCAAAAGTACTGTGCTCTGAGGCTGTAATGCTGAGAAAACTTGGACAGTACTTATCTACTGCAGTGTTATAAATGACATAATGCAGTTAATTAATGGACTCCAGAGAGTCTTCTTGGTTTGTCTTTGTCTACAAGTACATTTAAATAAAAACTTTTCTATCACTGACCTGAACTCTCTTTTAGGGACCAATTCTGCATTGCATTTTCTATGGAGACAAACACCCTGCACATACGTAGAGTAAAATAGCTGTACAGCAAAACAGCATCATCTAGGGTCGTAGGGAGTTCACTCGGCACAGAATAATAACTTGGTGTTCCTGTATGTTAGCGATGGCAATATATCACACGTTGGACAACACTAGATGTTACATCCATTTGCAGAAAGCGAAGCTAAATCTCAGACAATGATGGCGATGGTCACTTGGTTGTTAGACAACTGCTGTTACAGCTAAACAAGCGAACACGAGCTCCAGGCAGATTATGGCTCCTCCAGACATGGCTGTTGTTCAGTTACTACAAAAGCCTGTGAGCTGCTCCTCAGCATGGTGCTACCCTACTTACTGGGCTACGTGGCCATCACAGGTAGTGGACAGCATCTCTTGATGTTTCTCTGGGGACATAGAGCAATTTGTATCTTTATGACTCTGTCCAAAGAGACAACATCAAGAGAAGTCAACACCATCCACAGGAGACATGGACCTAGTTATTGTCCAGATCACAGCCACAGTTTGGGGCTGTGAAAGGCTCAAACAGCTGCATTTAGAAGAACATCCTCCCTCATGGGAAATGAGGAGAATGGAGGCAAGGAAAACCATCCCGGAGCGCTCAGCTCATCTGGAAGGTCTCCAGTGTTTGTGTCTTCGAAGKGTTTGAAGAGCATGATTGGTTCTTGCATCCCTGCAGACACATAGTCAGACTTCTTTGGTGTGTTCTGTGTGAAAGCTGTGGGTGCACAAAAGGATGAGTTGAAAGCACAGCTGGGCCCAGGTGTATGCAGGGACACAGAGTGTGCTGGTGTGGGCAGGATGGTCTAGGAGCGGGGCATCTGGCTGTTCCCCTGCAAGGATCCTTCTGTGACCAAGGTGCCTGCTCAGCCTTGTAGTCAAGGCAGTCTCTGGCTCTTGAGGACAATTTTACTCCTCTTAAAGTAGACATCTAGTTTAGCTAAGTTGGATGCTTGGCAGTTGCAAAGGATGTGTCTACACTGTTGTTTTGGTTTGGATCACAAGTGAGCTTTTGAAGTGATTCTCCTGATCAGCCCCATGGAGCTTTCCATGGATCCTGAGAACAGCCTAAATACTCCTCCCAGCATCCTCCTCAGTATTTTAGGGGGATCTTCAGGCAATCAAACAATTGTCAATTTTCAAAGCTTGACAAAGCAGCTGTTTCAATCCCAGAAGGAGGTAGACTTTGTTCTTCCTGAGCAACAGCCCTGAAGTCTGATGAATGAAGTCTGACCATGACAATAAAGGAGAACCTGGACCAAGTTGACAGTGGCAGAGAAGGTAAGGATGGATTTGAGTCCCTGTGCACCCCATGGCTCTCAAGCAAGTGCAAGGCTGACTGTTTCCTCACAGAGATGAGATGAAGTCCAGGGTCACCAGAGCCCCAGTCCAGCTGATAGACTATTGAGCCGCTCCCATCATTCCTTAACTGGGCCAAGGGCACAGCTGGGAAGGAGAATTTGATCTGAACACTGCGGCTTGGTGAGAAAGTATTGACTTCTCATTCCCTTTTATTTCTGGGTAGAAATTTGTCAACCGCCTATTTTTTGGTGGAAAAGAGATAGTTTCAATGGATATTCCCCTAGAAGTTAAAATGAAAATATTTTCATGAAAAGAAAATTAATTTCTTTGGCCTCAAAGCATCACTGGAAATTAATCTACAGCTAATAAAAATATCAATGTCAAAAGCAATGGACGTTGAATTTTAGATTTTTTTATCTGTGTGGGTGCTGGGGAGGGGGGGGGTCCTTCTTCTCCCTCTTTGCGAGAGGGAGATGGTGCTGGTGCTCTACATGAGTGCTTTGCCTGCCTGCACCAAAGGGTCAGTCACCCTGATTTCCTCTGTCAAAATGATTCAACTTGGTGCAAAAAGACAAAGCACTGCCTGACTTAAGCAGACTCTGCCACCTCTTACTGAAGCTTGCTGCTCTGGGACAGTCCTCTCCGGGGTTTGGACCAGTAATTCCATCTTGGCCATGTGCCTTGGAAAACGATACATTTCTCCCAGACAGCCCTAGCCACAGCCCACATCCTCCTGGCTCTTCAGGGAGCCCCTTCCACACATCCACATGTTGTCCCTTCTCATGTATGCTGACTGCAAGCACCTTATCACAGGGAGCAACTCTATTTTATATTCTCACAGCACTTAACGTAATGAAGTTTAGGCTGTTTTGGTTTTGTTTCTTCTTCTGTTTTTTCAGAAGGGACCCTAGAAAGAAATGCAAAAAGAAATACAAGAAGAAAGCAGAAGATGATGTTACATGCCATCTGATACAAGCTCTTATTCTGTGGCATCATAATGGATTTGTTTTGCTGAATTTTAAAAAATGTCGATTTTCTCAGCTGGCCATGGAAATGGAATACAAATGTGAAGTCAATATGATCTAGAGATTTGTAACCTGATCCAGCCAGGTCATGGAGTGCCAAGAAGATTTTTCTAGTCACCTGAATCAAGGAATTGTGTGAGCCATGGGACTAATAAATCCTGATGTCCTGTGTCCTTCTTCTGCATAAAGTCTCTACTGTCTGATGAGGGGACAGTTGTTAGTTTTTCCTTCCAGAAAGGAAAGAAATTCACTCAAGCCACTTGAGACCACTTTATCACTGGTTTCTGAGATAACATGGGAGGGGCAGGACTTGCGGTCTGCTCCAAGAGCTCCCCGGCGGAGCCAAGGGAAGCCAGTGCACTAGCTATAGTAGTACTGGAGTACCTCCGAGGAGGTCTGGAAATGCTGTTTGCGATGTGGGGCTTTTTCCTTCCGTTGCTTTGTCTTGCCTAGAGGAACCACCAGCTCTTTGGAAAAGCAATTGTGCTTTTGTAAAGTGTCTAACATAAAGGAGTTCTGACCTAGGCAGGTGCTTACTAGAGTAACAGGGTGATCCTACCTTTTGGGAAACTTTCCGGTAGGCTGCTCACTCAGCCACTTTCTCTAGCGAGAGACTAGAAATGGACCTGCCTTGGTGATGCTGGCTTTTAGCTCTAGAGAACAGGTGCTCACAACTCTGACTTCCTGGCCATAAAGGGAAGGCAAGTCCAGGCATTTCCTTTCCTTATTTGTTTGCAGCACGATGAAGCAGAAACTTGTCGTGACCCAGTGAGACTCCTGCAGGGAGATGGCAACCGTTTGGAGAGCAATCTGATGTACTGAACAGATTAACAGCACGTTCTGCAAAGCTTCTTCTCTTTGAGAGCCTTTGAAGGATCTCGCCTAGAGTCCCCTTTTTTTGGCAAAATATAGTTACAGTTCCTTTTCCCTTTGTCCTGCCTTGAGAAAGAGCCAGGGGAAAATGCCAGTCACTCTCCTGAGCTTCAGATGTCCCATCTGATGTCCCGCCTGGAGAGTGGTTGTTCCTGGACCCTTCCCGGAGCTGCTCAGTTCCTGCCTCCGCAGAAGCAAGGGAGATAGAGCAGCACTGGAGAACTGGTGCAAAAGTCTCCCTTGACTGATGAGTCAATGAATACTGAACTACTCACCTTTTCCGAGAGGTCACCACTTGTGACAGCCAAAGAGCTCAGGGAATGCTTGTAGCTAATGGCTCTCTCAGGAGAGATTAGACTTGTCTCACTCTTACCTCAGGGAAAGAGAAAGCTGAGGCCACACTGTCACTTCTGGTTATCTCCATCTGTCAAACTGCCCCGGTCAGCCTCATTTGCTGTTTTCCTTCATTGTTCTTTTTTAAGGTGTAACAGATGAGTTGTGAAGTGCTGTGGGTGATGTCCTGGTGTCTCCGGCCTGCTGCCACTTCCATTACGTCATGTAGGAACTGCAGGGTCATGTGAGGCTCCTGGAAGAAATCTGTTTGTCTTCATTACCCAAAGCATTGCTACCAGCTATGGTGGAGCAATCTCTGCTTCATGCTTCGATGTGATGCCCTCTGAGAGCTGGGAGAAGGGATCCCTCCCTCTGCCTCCAGCGCTTGGTGTTGAACTGGAGGACTACAACATTATCGCTGCCTCATCTCTCACTGCCTGGGACCTGCTGCATGCTGTGACCTATTGACACAAGTTTCCTCGTGATGGGAACGTGGGGGACACCAAACCTACTGGAGACCTGCTCCACCCTCTCCTCCCAGTCCCACCCTCGAGTGCTTCCCCGCTCCCATCCCTCTTGCTGGAGGCCAGCCCACTGGCTTCACTCCAGCAGGACACTTTCTTGTTTGGTACCTGATACCTGCCCATTGACTTTCTCTAGCATCTCTTGATTCCCCATTGCCCTTTTCCCACCCCCAAAGGCCTGGCAGCCCCAAACCCTTGCCCAGCAGAGATGCTGAGGGGTTTCTGCTGTAGCCTCTCATAGCAGGCTGCTCTCCTGCCCTCTGCCCTGTCCCTCATGGCTTGGGAGGCCCTGCAGACCATGCTGAGCCAAGCAGGCAACAGCAAGCTCGAGCAAGCTTTTTTGTGGCTGTAAACATTTGCTGCAAGCACCGGGGCGCAGGGGGAGGAGAGGTGGCTGCCCCGTGTTGGACACTTCAGTCTGTTCTCAGGCTGTCGCAGAAACTTCTGAACTTGGCCAAGTTCAGGCCCTTTCCAGCTTCAAACAGTCTTGGCAAAAACGATGTCTGCAGCTCAGGAGATTGATGTAGACTGGAAGAAAAAGGCTGTTGATGTAATTCTGCTCCTTAACCTCCTGTGACGAGGCTTGGAGAGAGAAAAAAAAAGGTGTGATGGGAAGAGGAGCAGGAGGTGGGAAATAGCTCAGCACTTTAATGAAGACTTTTCAAAATGTCTCACACCTTGTCCCTGAATTCAAATCTCTTTCAGAAATGAACACCGAGCAGCATGGTGCCATTGTTCGAGACAGCCGGGGGTGATAATGCAAGATACCCGCACTGGTACGTATTTTTTGGTTGATCTTTTTTTCCCCTTCTTCTGTTGAATTTCAAGAAATGTAGTTCAAACAGCATAAGTATGTACTTCAGACCTTGGGAAAAATGTTCCTTTCCTTGGAGGAGGAAGGTTGGTTTTGTGACAAAATTAATTTTTTTTTTTCTGTGGGACCATCAGAAACTGGCTTTACTATTTAAAATAGTTTGGTTGGAAGTGATTGCAACCCTTTCTGTATTGGAACACACTGGAATACCTGAAATTCTCCTTCGGGCGTAGCAGCCTTTCCTAGACCCACTGACAACCTCCTGGGATAAACCCATGGAAAGGACATCATGCTCCTGAGATGAGGGATCCTGAGATGTCCCCCTCTTCTTTTCTCTGCCAGACCTCTGCGCCCACCGAGGCCCGCTTTTCCACCGGCACCCACTACTCAGGACAGGGCTACGGGTCCCCCAGAAAATCCACAGGGAATCATCTCCCTCTTATGGTGTGATCCCGTACTACACTTGGGTGCTCCTTTCCGAGCTCCCCAGCATTTGCTGCTCCAGCGGGTGCTTGGAAATGCCGAGCAAAGAGGTGGCAGCTCACCTGCCTGTGGCAGTAGGCAGGGGGCCAGGCAGAAAACATACCAGCAACACCTTTGCAAGAATTAAGGGGTCTAAAATGGGGATGGGATGGAAATTAGAAGAGGGTGTAACCACTAGCAGAGGAAAATGAGAGCAGGAAGGTGATGACAAGGTTGTTCAGTTTATGAGTGAAATCGGAGGAGGCAATCGCCCGCGGCTGCTGAGGACTGGAACAAGCGAGGCAGAGCTCCCAGCTGGCCCTTTTCACATCAAATCCAAAAATAGTCCTTTTCCCTGAAGCCATGCTGGCCGTGGCTGTACTGGGGCATGCAGTCCCTCCTCAGGGAGAAGGATGCAGGGGGTTTGCCCAACGGATAGGTGAGCACTAACCCGGAAGGACTCAGCGCTAAGGCTGAAGGCGTTGCCTTCACCACTTTTTCTACACTTACAAATTCCATACATCTCTTCTCGGCAGAGTCACTCTGTCTGGTAGAGCTTGCTCGTACGGCAAGGTGGGCTGCAGCTAGGGAGCAGGGAGGGCAAGAGAGGGGCAGGCTGCCCTGCCTGCAGTCCCAGCTTGCAGCCCGGCTCTACCCACTCATGATCACCACAGTAGACCTTGTAGATCTCCACCTGATGTCTGCTCAGGGAAGAAGTTGTCAACCAAACTTGCCAAAACAATCCTTAGAGCTGCAGGAAACGTACAGAAGGTCGGGTCAGCACTGGCCCACAGGGGCATGCCCGTGTCACCCCATGGAGACCCAACCACCTGGTTGGGAAGCACTGCAGCTCCCAGCTGGCCAGGGAAGAGCAGCTCTCCTCCCATAGCACCTGGCTGGGAGGGAAGCTGGCGTGTGCCCGGGTCCTGCCTGGGGCCCCTTGCCCAAAAGACAGGGCTGCTGATGTGCTGTGATGGTGCATGCCCAGAGCCTCCAGCATGGCATCCCAGACCAGCCTTGCACAGACGCTGATCCTGGTTTTTATGATCACTCTGATAAACAGGAAATCTTCATGGTGCAATTTCTGCTATGTGCATGCGTCAGTCTTAAAAGAGGAATGCAGGAGCTTCCCTGTGCTCAGGTGACTGTGTTGTTCGCAGAGCTCAGGGCAACTGGGGAGACCCCACTTCATGAGAAATATTCAGAGAGAAAAGCCAACCTAGGTTAACAAGAATGCACAGTGAGACTGGCCACATTAATTTAAATGACCAAGCTATCCCCTTTTTGCTCTTCACACTTTGTGATTTTCATAAACCTCACAGTGCTTGATTGATCGCTTTTAAGCTAGACTATTTGTGTCCAGTTAACACCAGCAGCATCCAAAAAGGCGGTGCGAGAGCGGTGCTCAGCAGCAGTCTGGGGGCACATGCAGGTGCCGGGGCCTCACACACACCGGGGCGCATCCCCTTTGCAGCTCATGGCAGAGATACTGCCCCTCCACAGAGAGTCCTCTCTGCTTCCCACCTCCCCACCACATCTCCTGCAGCTCAGCTAACGTGACAGCTAATTAAATACACTAACGGCCAGGTGCTCGTCATTTGAGATGGGAGCCGGGAGTTATCCAGGGGTTGCTTCTGCTTCCGAGCAGTGCCGCTGGCTGGTGCCAGACTTCATGGGCTGTTCCCATGCCCAGTCCTCGTCTGCAAATTTTGTCCCCTGATTAAATCACCTTGATGTGACTCATGATGAGCAGCAGTGAAGGGGAAATGCCAAACACACTTGAAGCCAGGTTTATATTTTGGCCATGCTCATCCGTTTGCAATCCCAACCTGAAGAGTGGCTGAGTGCTTCATTGCTGTTCATTTTGTTGGGTTACATCCTTACAGTGAGAAGGCTCATGACCTTGCTCAATGAATCAGCAATAAAGCTAATGAATTCAAAGGATATCCCAATATATGTGAGGTCTTCTACTTACAAGTTTCCCCTAAATATTTCCCTTTTTGCAAAAATGAAAGCTGCAGTTCTCATGTAATGGCATGAATTTACAGGCTAGGAAAAGAAGCCTAGCTCCTGACTTCCCACTGACACAGGGAATGGGTCGGGAACAACTCACTTCCAAACTGCTCAGGTACCTTCCCTCTAGTGATGCCGGGAGAAACTGTGCATGGTTAGCCCTACTGCACCAGCCGTGCTGCTCTCTAGGTGAAATCCCTGGACCCAGAGACCCATTAATCACCACAAAACCAAGGCAGAAAGCAGGAGATAGGTGTCTGTAAATCCTGGATCCTCATTTGCAAGGAATTCTCCAGGCTCCCAGTCCTGCTCAGTAAAACACCAGCATTCACCACAACGTGTGTCCCGCAGAAGGCCGCTTGCCACCTACCGTTCCCCGCCTGCCCTTCGAGTGGAGTTTAAACAGGACCTCTCACTTAGCCTCTCGCCTGTTTGGTTTAACAGGGTACACCTCTAATCACATTCAAATTATAGGGAAAATGGGGGTGGGGGGAAGAATCTGGGAATTTATTTGCTATTCTGGAGTAACAGTCTCTGAGTAATGTTAGCTACAGATGCAATAGTTGAAAATAAAACAGGTTATGGAGTTGAATGGATAGTTGTGGTACAGCAAGCAGAGGTAGACGTGTCCTACTGAAGTTGTAATTTAACGTGGAAAGTACAGGGTAAAAAAGCTTAACAGAAGAGCAAGAAGGATGCCTACTGCTAGGGAAGGTGGTGATGGAGAGGGAGGAAAAATACCTGTAAAGAGATTTGTGAAAATCACCAAGTGTTTTGTTCACACTCAGTATCCTGTCCACACTCCCAGTGCACAGATGTCACGGGAGGTCCCTGTCCCACCTGGAAGGAGCATTTGGACCATTGAGATTTCTCTGTGTGATCAACTCCTCCAAAGTGGGCTTTTAATGGGCTGCAGTGATGGGAGCTTCTCGCGGCACGCCGGGAGCTGCCGGTGGCAAGCTGCCCCTCCCAGCGCTGGCTGCTTCGGGCCATGGCAGCAGCCACGTGGCATTGCTTCTGGTCACTGACTGGGTGACATTTAGTTTGGTATAAATTACAAATGTTACAAGTGACTGAACAGTTTGAAATTCATAGAGTCATAAATTGGCAGGCCAGGGGGGGCCATTACCATCAGCCACCCTGACCTCCTGTATAACACCGGCCATAAAACCGCAGCCGGGAACTCCCGCATCCAGCCCGGCAATTTGTGCCCGAGCAGGAGTGAATCTGTGAGAGAGACACTCTGTCTTGATTAAAATCCCAACATGACAGAGAGCTCATATATCCTGGCTGAGATCTCCTAAAGGCTAATTACTCTCGCAGAATTCATGCCTTATTCTCACTTTGGGTTTGCTCCTCTCCACAGGGTTCCTTACCTGCGTTACTCACAAAGCTCCCCTGCAAAAACCAAACTGGATATTTCATTTTTATACCCACTGGTGTTTGACTGTCTTAGGGACCATTGCTGTTTGAGGACCAGATTCACAAATCACCCTGAGCAAACAAGTAGGGGCATGGGATCACCTGCAGGTTTTGGAAATACCAAAATATTCAGGACATTCACCAAATATATTTTATACAAATGATTTGCTGAGCCCCTGTCTAAAAGGGGTCAGGGGGCGCTTGTGCCCCCAGGAAGGGCATACAGGGAAAAGCATGAAGAAGACGGTGAGATGAGTGAGAGGATTGACCCAGGGCTGATTAAGGAGAAAACTGGAGGCAGTGTGCCAAGCCCCGCCAGGAACTGAGGACTAAAAAAAGCCAAAAAAAAAAAAAGAAAAGGCACATTTTAGGAAGCATGAGTGTTGCGGGAAAGACGAAGAAAAGGGATTTGAAACAAAGGTGCCAGGCAGAGGGATGCCTGTGCCGGGCTGGACTGAAAGCCAGGAAGATGCCTTCAGCTGCTGTGCTGGGAGCAGGCAGGTGAAGGAGGCAGCTGCCAGCCACCAAGGCACCGGAGAGCACAGGAGGGCAGGGGACCAGCTAGTTTCTCCACGTTCACACCAGCACAAAACCTGACCTCCCATTCCCATGGCAACCCTAACCCGGCTGCATCGCACTGAGGCAGATGAAGGCATAAATTTAACAGCAAAGCCAGTCATCTCAGACCCTCGGCGCACGCGATGCAGCCGAGTTCGGGTTGCTGGGGGAACCATAACTTTTTAATCACACTGCATTAAGGGTTTTATTACTCTGCATATTTATAAGGGTTGGTTTATTCAGATCCATTGAGAGAGAGAGAGAGAGAGAGATTTGCCATTTTTACTGTGTCTTTCATATTACCCCAGGTTTTTCCCTGGCTTTGTATTGCACCGGTGCTGGTGCAGGCGACCGGGGTACTGCTGCTGAGGGTGCAAAATAGTCCCAGCGTGTGCAAGCAAAATAGCGAACAGAGATGCTAAAGAGAGAACTGCAAAGTATCCAAAGGAGGGAGTTCATCGAGGCAATAGATCAGTGCTTGATAATATTTCTGTGGATTTTGAGTGAAAGGCAGCTGGGACAAATGTTAAGAGGGCGTTTTACATAAATGGCAGCTACAAACATTTCAACAACCAAAAWGAATGAGAAACAAAGGGAAAAAAACGCTCAGTGAGCTACTTTCTGGAAAGACTGAGGAACAAATGCAACCCAGAAGAGAAGTTTTCTGCCCTCCAGGGCCTTTGCGCACCCTTATTATTCCCCCTCCTGGCCTGTACAGCCTTGCTCAAAAAGCTATTTGGAAAGCTTTTGGAAAAACAGCGGCACTAGCCTTTGTTTGAATCAGCTGGAAAAAACGTACTTTCCAAAACATTTGGAAAGGCACAAAAATGACCTAAGGAAACCCTTGGAGGTTGTCCTGGGCTCAGCGCTCAGACAGACTCGTTCCTTCGGGTTTAGCTGCCGTGCTTTAACGTGCCCCTCCAAACTGTGCACTTTCACCCCACTGACTTGAGTATATTTGGGCTTCTTGCTGAGCTGCTCAGCCCGTTGCACTGGCTGGAGTGGGAGGTGTGGGATGCCAGGGCCAGGCATCTCCACCTTCAGCCCTGGAGAGGACCAAGCGAGGTGCTGGGAGGCTGCGTGCAGCCCACGCGGGGTGAGTGATTTGTCTGCCCTTGCCAAACCTTACAAATAGATGAGCTCATCGCCAAGGAAAGTCCCTTCTGAAAGTAGTAGGAAAACCAAAAACTGTCAGCTTTGTGCCACGTGCTTTGGAAAATTCCTTCCAGTGCTCCAGTCATCACAAGCTCCATCCCAGGCAAGCTGAGCATCTGGCTGTGCCTCAGCCCAGGCTTTTGACACCAGCCCTATCTGTGGTGGTGATGCATCAGAATAGAAACAAGACCTATAGCTTCCTCCATATGACTTCCAGCACTGGCTGCTGGGTCTTTGAGAGGGCTATGGGCACGAGAAACACTGGGGCCTCCACAGGGGCTCAGAAGAGCTGGCTCATTTATTCCAGTGAAATAAATACTGGGGAGAGAAGGAAGAAACAGGAGCTGGTACCACATGTACCACGGTGGGTTGCACAGGTTGGGGTGCTCCCACTGCTCACATTTGTCCTCTCCTCCATCTGCTCTCCTTTCTGCCCCTGCCAACTCTTGCTACAGCTCCCCAGCCCTTCCCGCTCCTTCCAGCGGTGCCCATGCTCTTGGTGGTGCCAGCAGCAGGAGCCGTGGTAGCAGCAGCAGGCGCCCCAGGGGCTCTGGCACCTTTGCCTCTCTTGTCCCCTCATCTAATGCTGCCAGGTCGGTGTCTCTTCTCACTCACTTTGCTCCAGTGCTGATTTTTCAATTTTTGAAGATTTTGGGCTTTGACCATCAGGGCGATGAATGGGCAAATGCATTTCACATCAAAAGGCTCCAGCTGTGCTGGGCGAGCTCCTGCGCTGCGGGACTGGGGGTGATGAGCACAGCGTGTTTCTCTGCACATGGGTTTGCCAGGCTGCAGCCGCAGGGTGACCTTCACGTGGTGGGTCAGGGACAGCTGCCCCCGACTGCATGTCATAGAGGAGCGGTCACACTTGGTCGGACCAAATGTCCATCCGACCCCACGGCTTGTCCCTACCAGCAGCCGATGCCATGGGAGGAGGGTGAGGACAGGGTGAATCCACGCAGCACCTCGCCAACCTCTTCTCCCCACCTCTGGGGTCCCAAGATACCCCCTGGGCCGGAGTTAATGTCTCTGTAGGCAATAGCCTTTCATGATTTTTTCCTGCCACATTTTGAAGCTGTGGCCAGCACTGACAGCTTCCCGTGGCAGAGCTCCATTGTGTAACAACATGCTGTGTGAAAGCACCTCTCTGTTTTGAAGCTGCTGCCTCCTGCTTTTGCTCCATGCCTCCAAGGTGTTGGCTGGGAAGAGGCAGTGAACAGTCACGGCCTATTTGCCAACCCCAGGCCTCCTCTATCACCTCTTCTTCAGCTGGGCTGAAAAACCCTATCTTTTTTCCTGATATTGCAACCACTCTATACCTTCGACTACCCCTGCACCCACCCCTGCCCCTTCTCCTCCTTGCTGAGGGCAAGGGGGAGCAGAGCATCATGCGGCAGCCCAGCCGCAGGCATGCCATGGCTCTCCGTAGCGCTACGATGAGCATCGGGGAGGAAAATCATCCCTGAGGGGCTTCCCCGCAGGGATGGCATGGCACTGCAAACCCCAGCACTGAGCAAGCCAGTGGGTACCTGCTGCCGCTTGCCTAGAGTGCTGGGCAGGAAATTCCTATGGATGCATTTCATGGTARTGCCTCTGAGCTGTTGTGTGCCCTCATGTCAGTAAAGCAGTGCAGCACAATAGCCTGGCGCACACACAGCCTGAAGTAGGACACTATGGGTATAAAATAATGTAATTCCATAAAGCTTTCTGGCTTTATGGGGCAGGCTGTCACACTCGCCTGTTGGTGCGGAGGCTGAGAGCCCGTACCTAGCCCAGGCTGGCACCTCCGGCTGCCCGCAGTGAGCCACCGGTGCTGGATTGCCGCACAGCCGTGCCGGCCGCTAGCGCCAGGCCAGGGGCAACACTGACACCTTATCCCAAAGCCCTTTGCGCAGTTGCTGTCAATGCTGTGATGCCTTTTTTTTCCTGTGCCCTTTTCTTCTCCATGCAGCCAGTAACTTAGAAGCACAGAAGGTATTTTTAGACCTAACTTTGAAGTGCTTCAGGTCTGCAATTGGGTGACTCAGCTGCCAGTGCTATTTACTTTAGTTTTACATTCAAACTGGGCAATTACAGCCCTGAATGGCTATTTAGAGACCATATTTCCTTGTCTTGCTGTCGCATAGTCTGCATGTGGCATTGTCTGTAAAGAGGCGCTTTGCGCACCCAGGTATGTGTCTAAAGGTTTTCCAAAGCAGGTGGGGAATAAAGCCCTGGGCTGTCACACCTCTTTCCTCTGGCTGCTTGTAAACCCACCTTCCTGTGCCCTTCGTAACACCGCCTTATTTCAAGATGATCCAGCACGCTCTGCCAGGGATGTTCCCCAAGGTGACAGCTCACAAAGGATTGCTGCAGGATTTGGGTCGCAGTCAGAGTGTAAGGTGGCATTTTCTCCCTAATGAAAGTCTCTCTCACAGCTTTTTCCTTTCAGAGGAAGAAATCTCCACAGCTCACAGAGCCATTTGTACTGGTTTAATGATGCTCAAGACATTTATCCCGGGGAAGGGGTCTGCCTGAGCTCCCTGTTTACTTCAGGCCCACTTATTTATAACATCCTTTCCTCCAGTTCTTGAATCCTTCACCTGCATGAACATCTCCTTTAGATCATCTTTATTGAATACAGTTAAGTGTAGCTCATGGGGTTATTGAATTACAGGCATGAACTTACCAAAATGAGATAAATCACTCACATACTAGCCTCTCTCTATTAAACACATTTCACCCTGAGGCATTTTTCCATAGAACAGATACTATATATCAAGCGTTTGAGTACTCAAAGTAGCTAACGTGGGCTTCTCCCCGCGAGAAGGCACGCGATGGGAATGCAGCAGCCCTCTCTGAAGGAAGCTTTACTGCCTAAAATATTTATTAGAAATAACATCCTCCATGTGAGGCTCGAACGATAAGAGCTTGAGATGGGAGTTTGAGCTGCATTTGCTCGTATCGGATTCTTTTTCATGCAGTGCAGCATTAAACAGCGATGTGCGCTGGCCATGGTGAGGTCCCTGACACCTGCCTCTGCCCAGCCCCTGGCACGGGAGCGGCAATGCCCTCCCTGGGGTCTCTTACTGACGTGCCCCTGCCAGGCACCAGCTTTGCCCCCACAAATCACCAGCTGTGAGAGAGTTGGTTTTTGTCTTCATGAGATATTTGAGCTTGATTTGGGGGGGGACAGCACTGGGAAATGGTGATGCCATTTGGGGATGTGAAGGGGACTCTGCTGCATGCTCAGCCCCCTGGCACGATGGGGAGCAGCGGGTCCTGGTGCTGCCCAGCCCCGAAGCACGCCACCTCCTCCCCCACCCTTCGGCACCCTCGGACTCATGCACCTCCAGAGCATCTCCAGACCACTGGTTTGCCTTTTTCTCTAGTTACTTTTCATTCTGGCACTCCTTTTAACTTCTCTTATCTCACCTTTGGTATTTTCACAGTCAACATCATATCTTTAGTGTCCTCTGTCTGCGAAAGGGGCTTTCCTGCCCCATTTTGCAATGTTCTGCAAAAGACTGCGGCGGAAACAAAAGCTGCACCGCCCCTTCTCCTGCCTGTGCCCCTGCACCCTTCAGGACCCCCCTCAAACACACTGAACCCCACGAGCAGCACTTCTGGCTGCAGCACCCCTGGGCCATACACAGCAGGATCAGCCGCTGCCCATGGGCACGCACATACGTGCTGAAAACAAACTGGGGTGGGAGCTCGCCTTTCATGGCCTTTTTGTTCAAACTGCAGGTTTATGACATGTTATACCCACTTTGCCTTCCAAACCCAGATTCCAGCTTGGATTTTCCCCCTTCCTTTGAGGTAGGGTGCATGTTGCTGGTTTACAGACACCGCACGGTGCAGCATGGGTTACTTCATTCAAACCTCTGTGATACCATTTCTTCTCACTCTGAGAGAATTGGATTTCATACTTCTACATTTCTGTTAAAAAAACCAAATAGACAAATATGACAGACTTTCATGCTTGTGTTTTATGTTGATCTATTTTCACTGTCTTCTCTCCTGGTGGAAGCTAAAATCACTCTCAGAGCCACCTCCCACTCTGTAATATTTTAACCAAAATCATCCATCTCGTGTAAACGCAACCCAGCTCGCAGTTTGTCAGAGCAGCGTTTGGCGCCTGTGTCACCAGTTTCCCCAGTGACTGCATCTCACTGCACACACATTTGGGGTGCTGCACTCGTCCCAATTTGCCAGGCAAGGGCATAGCAATAAATCCCCGTGGGGGCTGAGAACGGGATGGCGGCTCCTGGCAAACACTTAACTTCAAGCAACACAGACCACCAGGTGCTCTGTAAGGCAGCTGTACTCCACAAGGTGGTCTCCTCCTTTAGTCCCCGTTTGGGAAATCTGATCTGCCTTTGGGTGTCCATGTGCTCTTCAGCTTTTCAATCAAGGAAAAGGAGGCTTTCGGGCAGATTGGCCCTTTTGACAGTGGGTCCCGGCAGCATTTCGAGCCATCGCTGTCCCGCTGAGCCCCAGGATGCAGATCAGCCAGCAAGGCTCACCAGCACCTCGCTGTGTGTGGCTGCTACCTTTCCTCCTCCCCTCAGACCTGACCAGCCACGCTTGTACCTCCCGGGGAGTCGGAGAAGCATGTGATTGCAAATGACAGCCTCACCTCTTCATCCATGGAGCGAGGGTTGGATGAGATCTGATCAAGCAGCGGCTCATCAGCCCCAGGCGCCGACTGCCCGTCCCTCAGCAGGCACAGGCTGCTCTGCGTCAGAAGTCCCCGCGGGGCTCTCCCAGCAGAGCCTCCAAGGCAACTGGGGGGATTTTCAAACCAGCTGGTTTTGTCCGGCGTGCAAATAAATTGCATGGATATCTTACATACCTGCATGGCTGGTGGTAATGGAGCACACATTAGGAGCTTATATAGGGATTTCTAAGTTCCTGGCCTGGGACATCATAGTCCTCTCACCTTCTCCTGATCTTCTGAAGGTAAGATGGGGCAGAGAACCAGGGCAAAGCCTGAAGCCTGTGCACTGAGGACATCAGGAGTGCCCGAGCTGTGTATAAGCTGTCTGCACTGAGGTGAGCACACCTCAAAGCACACAGCCACCACGGGGATTATTCCTGGCACCCAAACGCAGAATTTATCCCCAAAGATTCCTTCTCCACAGCTTGCCGGGTATCTCTGTATTCTGATCTACAGAAGCACATGGCTGAAGCAGATGTGAAGCATGCCAAACAATTTATTCTATTGTCTTCCCTACCCAGTTAATGGGAAGAAGTCACTAAGGTAGAGCTTGGCTGGTGTAGGAAGCCTTACAGGTCCCTACGTGTATCTGAGAAACACTATAAACAGCAAAAGAATTTTAATTTAAAAAGTTGATTGATAAGAATAGCTCTATGCACGCCCTGCCAGCATTTTGTGGGAAGACCAGCCAGTGGATACAAAAGGCGACCCTGCATAAACTGCATAAACAAATGTAGGACATGGTTAGATTTTAGCACAGTGACTCRGAGAAGGAATGAGCTCCCACTAAAGATAGGAGTGCTATTTACACCTCACAGGGTAAGACAATACCTCTTTGCCTTCTCATAGAGCACCTTTGGGAAAGGTGTAACAGGGCCTTCCATAAGCATCTGCTCAGGGCTTTTCAGCTCTAATCTCAGTACTCCTGTAGGCGCTCTCCTTAGATTAATCCCTACTTCACCTCCCTCCCTTCCTCAGCTGGTTGCATTTCTTACGTAGCTGGTGGGGTGGCAGAGAGGCTGCTGCTCCTCAAACACTGTGGGTGAAGCATTGTTCAAATCCAAAGCTCCCACAAATATTAAACAAAGGCTTGCTCCAAGCACACGGCAGCTTTCCCACATTCCAGGCTGAGGAAACAGAAACATTTCCCGAATGCACATGCTGTAAAGGCTACCCTTGGTGTTTCTGTGGGCATGGGGTTACGTGCTAAGATGTTCTGCACTGCTTAAATAACAAGTGCTCCTGCACTAGCCCTTTCTCCATCTCCTCTGGCTCAGGTGGAGTACCCAGCCCACCTGAGTAAGACCAGAAATGCAAAGGGATAGTTAAACTCAGTGTGAGGGCCAAGGAAAGACACCCTAATCCTGGCAGGCTGAAAAGTGCCTTTCAATATCTTGTGATGTGGGAGCTTTCAGAGCAGTGATGGAGCTTGTCCAGATTCCCATCCTGGGTTGGAGCTGGTGTGCATCACCCCAGAGCAATGGCTTCATTAACATCCGTGCTAGTGCCAAGCTCTACAGCACAGGATCCCTTTAACTAAAGACAGTCCTCTGGAGATGGCTCCCTTCTGCCATTGCTGAAGCCAACTGCCAGGATAAAGGCTGCTTAAAATCCTCAAGGAGAGGAACTTATCGCAAGAGTCCTGGTGGAAGAAGAAGCTTCATTTCTGTTTTGCTTTCAAAGGGTAAGCACCTTTTTCTCTACCTCTCCTACTGCTAGAGCACAGTTTGTACATCCCACTATTCAGATGTCTGACATCATTTCACCAAGTGTTCTTTATCCATAGCTGTGACAAGCAAATTACACTGAATTAAGCTCATCTACCTCAGTCTCAAGGGACGCTGGCTATTAAATTGTCTCAGAACTGGCATCCTGAAGCACTGTCACCACTCAGCCTAGAGGAAGATGCCGAGACGGCTGTGCTACCCAACAAAAAAGGGCTGCTCTATTCAGGGGTGTAAACTAAAATAGCGTGTAGGGAGCACCACATTACTCAGTCCTTCTGCAGAAAATAGGCTCGACTTAAAATGGCAACAACGTTTAGTCCAAATGGCAGGTCTGCAACTTCACCACTGGCTGCAAGAAATAATCTAAAAGTTTTTCCTTTCTGATACACAATAACCAATATGAGATCCTGCAGGCTCCATCCCACCGCCATTATCCCACTCAGTGGCAGTCAAACTGCCTAACTGTGCCCATAAAACCATCAACAGCCACCATACGTGAAAGGCAGAGATCACAGCTTGCCTTTTAGTGAAGCCAGGATGGGCTTGGGGGAGATACAACAGGAGCTGCTTATTGTTCAAAGAGCAATTTTAGAAAGAAATCGATGGACACCGGGGAACAGCACAAGTCATTTCTTCACATAAAACCTTCACTTGCAACTGACTCCAACCCTTGTTCTCGCTAACTGCCACCTCTGCTGGGGTCTGAACGGGCAAGAGACATACAACAAGGTTCAACTCTTTGCTGGGTAAAAAACTGGCTGGCCAGCCGGGCCCAGAGAGTGGTGGTGGATGGAGTTAAATCCACTTGGCGGCCGGTTACGAGCTGAGTCCCCCAGGGCTCCGTTTTGGGGCCGGTCTTGTTCAGTATCTTTATCAACAATCTGGATGAGGAGATTGAGTGCTCCCTCAGTAAGTTTGCAGAYGACACCAAGCTGGGTGGGAGTGTTGATCTGCTTGAGGGTAGGAAGGCTCTGCAGAGGGACCTGGACAGGCTGGATCGATGGGCTGAGGCCAACTGCATGAGGTTCAACAAGGCCAAGTGCCGGGTCCTGCACTTTGGCCACAACAACCCCATGCAACGCTACAGGCTGGGGGAAGAGTGGCTGGAAAGCTGCCCGGCGGAAAAGGACCTGGGGGTGTTGGTTGACAGCCAGCTGAATATGAGCCAGCAGTGTGCCCAGGTGGCCAAGAAGGCCAACGGCATCCTGGCCTGTATCAGAAATAGTGTGGCCAGCAGGAGTRRGRAAGTGATCGTGCCCCTGTACTCGGCACTGGTGAGGCCGCACCTCGAATACTGTGTTCAGTTTTGGGCCCCTCACTACAAGAAGGACATTGAGGTGGTGGAGCATGTCCAGAGGAGGGCAACGAAGCTGGTGAAGGGTCTGGAGCACGAGTCCTATGAGGAGCAGCTGAGGGAACTGGGACTGTTTAGCCTGGAGGAGGCTGAAGGGAGACCTTATCGCTCTCTACAACTACCTGAAAGGAGGCTGCAGCGAGGTGGGTGTTGGTCTCTTCTCCCAAGCAACTAGCGATAGGACAAGAGGAAATGGCCTCAAGTTGTGCCAGGGGAGGTTTAGATTGGACATTAGGAAAAAATTCTTTACTGAAAGAGTGGTTAAGCATTGGAACAGGCTGCCCAGGGAAGTGGTTGAGTCACCATCCCTGGAGGTATTTAAAAGACGTGTAGATGAGGCGCTTAGGGACATGGTTTAGTGGGCATGGTGGTGTTGGGTTGATGGTTGGACTTGATGATCTTCGAGGTCTTTTCCAACCTTAATGATTCTATGATTCTAAGGTGAAAATGATAGGAACAGCTTCCAAGATCCTTTTTGACAGAGCTTAAGGCCATTTCACATGACATGGCTAACTCCTGCATGCTTCACTCACGCTCCACCCACACTTTACTGTCGTCTTATGTTTCAGCTGGCAAAGAGAGTTGAGTTGACACCATTTCCTATAAAATAATATCCTAATGATCAGTCTCACAGAAATGTGCTGCTCCATGTTGTGGAGAAAGCTTTGTGCAAAGCTACCATGGACACGATAGCTGACGAGACACTTGGGACTTGGGCTGCTGATGGCCCTCAGCAAAGAAACACGGAGGAACTTGCTCTTTTCTTTTGGAGGAGCCCATCTAGCACAAATGAGATGCCAAAGACTGCGACACTGAACAGGCAATGGCACATACCTGCCACCTGCATTAAGTATCTCCCCTGAGAAAGCAAAGTATGGAAACATAAACCCCATAAAAATTAAGCATTGTACACAGAAAATAAAAAGGAATTTGGAGAGATGTGTTTGCTCACTCCTCTCCTGCTCAGGCCTACCACCCTAGCTGCTTGAGGGGTTTGCCACCTACAGATGAATCACCCCAGACCCAGAAGAGACTCTGCCCAGCAGTGGCTTCAGAATGAAGGAAAAAGGAAGCTGAAAGAAAACCTGAACTAACACTGGCCTACCCCTCAGCTGGGCATTGCCCGGGCACTGCCACAGGCAATTCAGTGAGGATTTTCCAATTTATATATACGCACAGGAAAGGACAGGACAGAACCAGCCTCGTTTCCTTCCTCAGACTGCTCCTCCCCACCACTGATGCTGAAACCCTCTTTAAAAAGGGTCATTGCAAAAGTTATTTATTTCTTCTTAAAGAAGCTGGGTTCTTATCAGGTACGATAAATTCAGAGCTGCCACAAGCTAGGCTTGCTGGGAGTGCCAAGGTGAAAGTGCAATAGCGTATTTATCCTCACGACCAAGTTAAGCTTGTAGCCATTTTCAACATAAGCCTACTCTAGAAAAACAATTTGTTCTTTAATCAGAGCAACAAAGACAGGCTCCCAGACTTCAGCTATTTGAAATACACTCAAGATTGGTCCAGATAATTGTTGGTGAAAAATGAAAAGCTTTGAAGTTCTTGAATCTAGTAACAAAAGCTGAGCTAGGCGAGGAAAGAGCCACAGCTCACACGTCAGCTGCARCATGCCAAGCTGCCATCTCCCTCACGGGAATTTGCAACTCTTCTATTAAATGTTCTCAAAGGTACTTTCTTCTTCCTCCCCTTCCTGTAACCCTCACGTAAAAAGCCCCCCAGAGCAAAGCAGGGATAGGATTAATTTCTTTTTTTTTTTTTTTTTTTTTAAAAAACAGTTCAGGAAAGTAATTTAGAGCCTTGCCCTCAGTATTCCTAAAACCAGTGTTAAAAAACTTATTTGATGCAGAAGATAATTTATAGTTTTCATGAATATGACAAGATTAACCTTATCTGCAACAGAAATATACCCCATCTTGAAGGTATGAGAGGTTATACCAAGCATTGAAAAACCTTTTGTTGCTGCAGTTCTAGAGAAAGAAACCTCAAATTCCTCCTCCCAAACGACCAGCTGAGTCAGACATCAGAACCAGTCAAATATTAAGATTTGACTTCCCTGTAGGATCTCCGTTTGTTGAGGTAATCTGCAATACGTCTACTAAAAATGGAGTAGAATGAATGAAATTACTGCAAATGGAGTAGCAGACTACTTAGAACTAAATGTAGAGTATAATTTAGTTTTATTATAATTAGCTGATAAGCTGCATCTTCATCTCAAATACCTTCTTAATAGGAAAACTAAATTCAAGCACAAACTAATGGCAAGAGTCCTTTTTGTCAGTTGGATGCATTTCCCTTTGCAAAAATGAAATTAAAGCCAGCCTGCTACTTTTAAACAAAGCATTGGAGACATCACAATATACTGGTATCAAATAAGGTTTGCATTAATATGAATAATATTAACTATTATGCATTAATATGAATATGCATCAATAAAAAAGCAAAAAAAATCTAGGCCAATAGTACTTTAGCCAAAGAAAAGCTACTCCTGTCACCATTTCAGTACCTGGGAAGAGTCTGGAGATACTAAACAGGCAAGTTCAAAGCCTATATATAAATTAAGGACAAGGATGAAAAAAGGCTTTCACTTGAAAAACAAACCAAAAAGAAGTTTAAGGCACTCCCACCTATTTATTTATTTGTGTTCCAGAAACTAAGGAAAGCCAGATTTTGACAACACTTACGTCAAAATGAAGAGGATATCACACAGTATTACTAAAGCAGCATAAACGTTGCACTCAGATTTTTTTTTTTTTTTCTTTAGTTTTAAGTCTCCTGAATACTTAAACCTCTACTCCACTCAGGTAATTTTATCTTCACCTCAAACACGGTTTGCATTTCAGGCTGGCTACCGATTTGGTTTTTCTTTTGCCCCCCCCCATCAGCAACTCAGTGCATTTGAATGGATCACACCAGCTGATATTCACACTACATGAAGCACTTGCAGAAAAAAATCCTGCATATATTTATGTCATTAAATCATGGTGTGGTATTAGATACCAAGATAAGAATGAGTTACAGAAACCTCAGAAGAACTATTCAGACAGGAATGTCTCTAGATTTTATAGATGAAAAGGAGCTGTCTGATCTAGGAAATGTAGCTAGTAATAAACCCACGTTCAGTGCATCTCCAGCACTGAGCTACATGTACACAACAGGGGTAATGACATTTTACGAAGGCACTGTATTTTTTTCTGCTATTAAAAAAAAAAAAAAAAAAATCTTTCTCAGCAGTTAATGGAAGCCTGCCCACTTGCAAGAAAAATTCCTGTCAGATAGTGTTTCTCAGGACACAACCCGATATAGATGTACGATGGGGGAGTGGGGTGTTGTCGCTGATTAAAAGGAATACAGGCAAAGGTCATATGCAGATTTATGAAAAATAAATTTATTACATAACACCTTGTTTTAACAATGTTTGTTTTTTTTTTTTTTTATTCAGAATACTTGCGTCATTCATGTAAAATAGTTTGATACAGTACATTGTATGTAAGTTTTTCCTCATAAATTCTAAGGCTCTCCTAACACCTTGATCCTCTGCTGTAGGAATGGCACCCCTAAACAACGTGCGAACATTTAAAAAAAATAATTAACTGAACAAAATTTAAAATCCACTACACCAAGCTGGTTCTCAAAAATCATGACGAAATATCTGAATGGATGCCGCACCTTTTTAGGAAATATCATTCATGCTTTTTTAATCCCAAAGCATGCTCACAAATCATTAACACCAACAGGAAAAAAATAAAACACTGTCTATGACAATCATTTTAGTTTGTTTGCTGAACCAAACATGTTTATATCAATGACAACATACTTATTTTACTATCAAATAGCAGCTTTAATACCAGTCAAGTCATAGATTTAAAAACAAAAACTTATGTTGGAAATTAATCTTTGGGACATTTGTAATTGCTGGAAAAAAATGCAAACGTTTTCATGTTCTCAAGAAAATCTCATCATAGCAATCGTGTCAGTCATAAAACATTGATCTAGGTGGAAAATGAACCAACCCACAAAAGTCACTAAAAATAAATGTCTATCAAAATTGTCTCAGTCACGGTTAGTTTGCTTTTTTGCCATGGTAACATATACTGTATGCTTCAAGTACCAGTTCAAAGATGTTGTGTACTATTGGTCAGATAAAGTTGTTACATCAAGAGAATTCACCACATACGACAACAAAAATGCTTGCCCCTAGCACATTTCACAGCTTCAACTGCTACAGACTGTCACTGAAAAAAATGCATCGGTCAGTCTGAACCATGTCAAGTAAACTATGGAAGTAGCATATCCACAACACAAACTGTGCTAGCACTTTCTTTTCAAGTCTAACCCCAAAAACAGGTACAATTTGGGAGCCACTACTCCGCTCTGTGGAAGGGGGTGGATCGTGGTGGTCGGACAGGTTGGAGGTGTGGTTGTACAGTACATTCTTGTGGCCCAAGCTGGGTTCCAGGCAGGCAGCTGTGCGGCCGGTCCTGCAGCATTAGCAACAGTGCATTGACGTTATTGGGATGCAGCTCAGTACCGATGTGTCTGATGCGAGTACTGTGGCGGCTGCTGGGAGGTAGCTGAATATCCCATGCTGCTCTGTGGCTGTGATGTGCTTGGTCCGGGGTTGGGGTAGGCAGCATGGGGGTTGGAACGCTGCAGAGGGGTAAAAGCAGAGGAAATGCAGTCCTTCGTAACAGGTACATTGCAAGACAGTTTCACCTACCGATTTATTTCTTCAAGAGGTACTGAACACAGACAGCCTCAAAGCAGCTGTACTGCCAGGCTTTTTTTCACTTACTCTGATTACAGCAGGTACTGGTATGAACATCAGAAATACCAGATTAGGAAGTGACAGTTACCACCCTTCAGTATCCATCCCAATTACCTCCTGTGAATCTACACCCATCATAGTCAAACCTCCAGTCAACCCTCCAGATGACTACAGTACACCTGCACATTATACAAGGCTACCACCACTCACAGCAGTGGTCTTCTCCACTTGCTCCCTTCCCTCTACCGAGAAGGTATGTTGGGGTGGAGGTCTGAACGGTGCATCTTACTGCTGATGAGCCACTCTGCATTATTCCGGAGATTTTCCTATACAAAGGATATGCTTGCCACCCTTTTGTGTGACCTAGGAGTAAAGGCTGAGAGAGCTGTGACTGTTTAGGCTAAGGCATCACCTAGCAGCAGCCTAATTCTCCTTCAAGTAGTTGTAAAAGACAACAGCCACAGTCTTCTCAGTGGAACCAGATATTTCAAGAGGAAGTGGCCATAGGCTGTGGCTTGGGACATTCAGGTTGGACATTAGGGAAAAAAAATCACTAAGAGGCTAGTACAGCACTAGAAGAACTTGCCCAGAGAGGCTGTAAAGTCTCTATCTATGGAGGTTTTTAAGACTCGGCTAAACAAAGCCATGGCTGACCTGATTTAGCATTAGCAACAGTCCTGCTTCAAGTGGGAGATTGGGCTAGATGGTCTCCGGAGGCCCCTTTCAACCAGCATTTCTACAATTATTTGTGGAGTGAAGCATTCATCATTGCAAGAAGCTCCGAGCAAACCGGCAACTGCCTACTTCAATTTTAGCCTAGAAGTTAGTTCTTTATACATCATGTGTTATAAAGGAAAAAATGGACTGCATGTGGGATTTTCAATCTAAGCATATGACCACTTAGTAGCATTTAACATTTCACTAAATTAAACAGTATACTAACGTAATGAAATTGTGTTACATTTATGTTAAGGTTTACACACACACACCAATGTTGCAGTGTTTAGAAACTGCTGTTTAACTTCCAACTCTTGATATTGCAAAATGTATTAGGATTGTTAGCAAAAGCTGCTTCTAGTAAAGGTCTTTAAACTTCCTTAAGGTGAATATTCCAGGACTAGGATATTGCTACCGAGACCTGAATACGCAAAACTATGGTGAACCAACATCCTGAAAAAGTAAAATATTAAAATAGCTTTACAGATTTTATAAAATAAATGATAAAATAATAAACAACTCCATTATTTTTTTCCTGCCATTCAGCAAGCTATAATCAGGATGCTGAGATGATGGCAGAAATGAAAAGGAAAAGTCTACTTGTTAACATATGCTCTCAGGACTGAGCTAATTCTCTAGGGGTGTATAGTGTAAAGGGGAAGAAATGGCTGGACCAGCACTTAATGCCAGCAGAAACAAACCAGCACTACTGAACTGTACCGTTAACACAGTGACTGCACTTTTGTGACATTTGCCTTCACTCTTGAAAGATGGACTAAGTCACTCACCAACAGAAGTGCCACAGCTCTGGGTCACCCTTCTCCATGTAACAAATACAGGATGTAATTCACAGAGCAAAAATCCCTGAATATTGTTTTTGCACAAGTGTGGCTCCTGTATGTAGGAAACTATCACAAGTTTAACCATTTAAAAACTGACCATTCATGTCAGTTGTAAACACTTTCTGCATCCTGACTTCTAAAACGGATCTTATTTTAAGACGTAGGCAGTTAAAAATCATCAGATTCTTTTATGACACCCAGCGCAACAAATGGCTTTTGTTTAAGAACAAATGTAAATATACAATCCTTTCTAAATACCATTAAGCACCCCAGAGGGTTATCACAAGCAAAAGCTCAGAGTAGTGGAATTGCTCCAGCCTGTTTAGTCACATTGCCTTTCGAAGTGTCACATTGCAGATTTAAACGAGAAGGCAAGGAAGTCTGTGTGCCATGTGCCTACTATTTTTATGCATGGCAGAATAGGATAGAAGGTCAACTTGCTCTGCAGAGAGTAATTTGACTTCTGAGTGGATGGAGAAACTGTCTTAGTGTGTCTTGCCCAGGAGATGGCAATCCTTCTTCACAAGCTTTATATGGGGAATTTGAGCAAATTAAACGAAGAACAAAGGAACAGGTGTTTGATTAAAACAGAGGGCTGTATTGTAATACTTGTTTGCCATCTCCTCAAGTTGCAGGATCAGAAGCAAAAAATGTGAGAAATTTTTTTCAGGGAGATCTGAAGCCACCAACAGGCAACTCTAAACTGCTTTTGTTCCAGTGCCAGCAAGTTCAGGTCTCCTCCCTTTCATTACCACGTTTTCCAGATACCTTAATCAGAACAAATCTACCCACTGCCTTCTTGCAAGACTGGGGGGGAGATGGTTTTGTTTTTTTTTTTTTTTTCTAAAAACAGGTGTTTTGCCTCCTAGAGAGACAGCAGAAAGATTAGTCAGGAGCAGTCAAATTACCAGTAAGAGGTCCTGAGATACCAAAGTAGCAGTTATCACTACCTCAAGGCAAAAGTATTCTGAAATTACATTTGTTGACAAGGGCTGCCCCCAGCTACAATCCTGGGATGGGTATCTGAGAGTACAAAAGTTTCGATGAGCATGAGCTGAAAACAAACCAACATCAACTCCTGCTGAAGCAATCTGAGCCTTCTGACTTCTGAACTAGCAAACCTCAGCTCTTGCTCCCAGACATGGAAGCCAAAGTTTGTTCAAACTGCCAAGCTGCAGCAGCAAAATGAGGTGAAGGGCATGTAAATAGGGCATGTAAATGGGGCTCCCTGACACAGTACGTGCAAGCTCTGCATCAATCTCCTTAGATATGTGACTCAACATGAGGGGAAGATTAAGAGAGTTAGAGTTGCCTTTGCCTTCTTAAAAATATACACACAGAACAGAAGTCATAGAAAGAGCCAGCTAAAAGGCTCAAACAGCAATCAGCTTCACAGCTTGCCAAATTGAATGGGATGAATCTCCTGCAAAGAAGTGCTCTGTGATGCACAACCCAACTAAAAGACAATGTTTATACTTAGAGGCACCCCACACTGCAGCACTGTAGTTAAGGCTGACTACTATTTGCAACAGCTCTAAAAATCTCTATTGTTCAAGGAGAACAACTTGAAAACTGATATGCTATTGATGTCCTGGGATAAGTTGAGCAAAGGCGCTTGGGGATTATATGAAGGATCTCACAGTAAAGCTCCTGAAAACGACCTTGTTTTACCTTTTTCAGTACTTTCAAGTTTGGGCCAATGCTGGAAATAATAGATTTATACAAGGATGAGGGTAATGCCTCCAGGCAGCCTTTGAGGACATCTGGTACTCTCAAGAACAAACTCTGAAATGCAACATTTCAAAACCCATTGGTGTTTATGGAGAAACAGTATCAAACTGTGAAAAGCAAGTTGACAGCAGCAGTTTTACTGACACCGTTTTTTAACTCTCCCTAAGTTTTGCTACAGAATATAAGCATTGCTAAGTAGGTTTCAGATATTCTGGTTTCAGATTTAGATATTAATCTTTAAATTAACTGAAAACACTGCCAGTAATTTCTGACTTCCCCATCTTTCGATTACATCCAAGACTCTCTTCCAATTGGCCTTCTGTACTATGCATTCCATGTGAACCAGTATGTAATAGTTCCTGCGGGCTAACATTTCTACCAGCATGCTTCCTTTTAAAATCTTCTATTCCCTAGGCTTCCAAAATCTGCCACCTAACTGCTCCTATGCATGTCATCTGAAAAATCTTCCTTGCTCCCTCTTTCGTAATTTCTTAGCTTGCATTAACTAAAGGTTCTGTCCTTAACTCTCTTCTCCTCAGTCTCTGGGAATAACCTCATCCAAACCCACAAACTCAGATATCATTCCCTGGGATGACTCTCAGATATTCTTCTGCTCCAGACTCCTCTGATTTCCTAATATTTGACCACAAGCTCAAATGCAGGAAGGCTAGAACACAATTTTCAAGTTTTCCTCAAGCTTTTTTCCTACACTCCTCCTCCTCTTCCTCATTCACTGATCACCACCACCTCACGTGTCTCTTCAGATCTGTAATACTGGGCTTACTAAACCTGGAATCTCCCTTGGTCCTCAAACACAGATTATGACAACATCATGTCAAGTCTTTCTGTTTGTCATCCGAAATACTGCTTTCCCATCCATTTGCCCAACTAAAACTCTTGTTCAGATTCTTATTTCACACTTTGTTAATTGCAATATCCTTCGCCTCCTACCATTGCAGTCTTGTGCAAATAAGGAATGGTATTTTTACGTCATACAGAGCGCAGCACAACAGGCTTTTGGTTCACAATCAGCATTCCCTAATATGAAGGTAACAAATTAGTAACTGCAATAATATTTGATCCTGATTTCCTTAAAACCACTAACTTAAAAAGCACGAGCATATCAATTTACAGGCAAACCATCAACTAATGCATCTGAAAAAAAATCTGAAAGATAAAAAAAAAAAACAAACCACCAGTTAATACAATGTCATTTACAGAATTACTTTTTTAGCTTAAAGAAACACTGTTGCAAACATGAGAACCAAATACACAATATATGAATAAAACAAATACCTGATAGTCTGAGGTCATAATAAGTCCACCTGAGGTAGTGGTAGGAGGAACAACTCTCACTTTTTTCAGTGGGGGTCCCTGTGTGTGACTGTTGTCTTGGTTCCCTGGATGACCAGTTCCGTTAGTATGGTTATTGCCCTGCTGCTGCTGCTGGTTCTTCTCAATTGTTTAAACACAAAGAAAAATTTCAACTCAAAAGCAGTACGTGAAATAACATGAAAAGAGGAAATAGTGTGAAAGCCAGTGAAGCATGATGATACTGTTCTTCCAGTACTTACTTTGTCTCCTTTATCATCTGGTTCTTCTTCTGTTAAAAATTCTCGTTTTGGGTAAGGGATTTGACAACCTGCAAAAACACTGCCCCCCAAAAAAGTCTATTTATCACTGTATTAGAACAGAAAGGTTAGACCTGTAAGATTCATACTTCACCCATGCTAGTTTCAAGTTGCCTGAGCCACAGCAACCTGTAACTAATGGAGAAGTTTTCCCTGTCTTACTTTCATCATAGTCTAAACTTTGTAAAACTATTCACATTTATTTTTAATCTTCAGTTGCCTCTTATACACTCATTTAAAATCCTAAGAGTTTTTCCACAGTTTCTGGTAACTGGTGACCAAACTGGTGGCTGGAAAGGTACACCACCTGTTAGATATCTGCAAGGGCACAAAGAGCTATCTTAGTCCAGCTATCGTGTAATTCACAATCTCAGGACTAACTAAAAATACTCCTGGAAACTCTACTGACTACTAATAAAACCACCTGGAACAATGTTTAAAAATAACTAGAAGTTTCATCTGTCAATTCATATCTCATGGTCCACATGAATTTGCTACTGCTAGTGCAAGCTAATATTTACCTGCCCTTAATCTGTAGAATGTATTTATAATAAAGTCTCTGTACACCTGTTAGCATTACTCATTGTGTATTCACATTAAAATGCCAACCTGAAGTTGAGAAAAAAGCCAAACACTGTCCTAAGAAGCAGTTTCTGCAAAAGCAAATCATTCACATGACAACATTAAATCACAGAGACAGGTCAGGAGCTGTTATAAATAATCCAGTAGGTTTTAGTGAAATAATTTTTAATTGATTGCTTATAAATATACATACCATATTCTATAAATTCTTCCCTAGATAATGGTAGAGAATCATACACAGGATGTACTAATAGCTTTCCTAAAAAGGTGCGCAACCATGCTCTCTGGCTAGTCTTTTGGGAGGGAAGCTTAATTTTTAATGAAATCATTCATTGTCCCTACATTTTCTTCCTTTTGTAAATCTCCCTGCCCAAACGAAAAAGAGGAGTGTCTACAAAAAATGGATTTAAGTTGTTAAGGATGACAGCACAGAGACACAGAGTTGACTTCCCCCACCCACTGAATTTACAACAAAGGCTAAGACAGAAAAATGTAAACTAATTAGAGAGTGTCATCTGGCATTCTGGAGCAGAGAAGTGGACCTGCAGGCACTTCGCAGTTGTCTACAAAGATCTGTAGCATGCATAATCAACCTGTCAGTGAATAACAAGATTAGTGCTGCGACTAATAGGATCAAAGTTCCATAAAGCAAGAGATTAATAAGAATGCTACTTAATTTTAAAAACCACAAATGGCATTTTAGTGGTTATAGCTTTCTTTGGTTGTTAGACAGTAAGTATTTAGCTCAATATTCACAAACATATTTATAGCAGAGAGAAAGCACACATTTCTAAAGCATCTCTGGATGTACTGATAGGTTAATAAACTGACCACTTACTCGGATGTGGGAAGAGGATCTTCTAAGAAATAGGGATCCTGCATAGCCTGTTCTGAGGTAATTCTCTTTATTGGATCCATAGTGAGCAATTTCTGAAGCTGCAAAAATAAAAGATAAAAAGCTCTGCATTACCAAAACCATTTACAGAAACTTCACTGTATTATTCCTGAAAGACGAGCTGATACAAATGCATCTGAACTCAAAACCCTAACCATAAATGGCACAACCACATTCTTCTCTCTTGTTAAAATAGTAACTTCATTTCCCATTGAAGAACACCTATTTTTACTTGCAAAGCCCAGGACACTCAGTTAGTTCCAGTCACAAATGTTCTAACAAAAACATTCAAAGAGTTACCACAACGTACCAGCAGCTTTAATCATAGAATCATAGAATAGTTCAGGTTGGAAGGGATCTTTAAAGGTCATCTAGTCCAACCCCYCCTACAATAAGCAGGGACATCTTCAACTAGATCAGGTTGCTCAGAGCCCCGTCCAACCTGACCTTGAATGTTTCCAGGGATGGRGCATCTACCACCCCTCTGGGCAACCTGTGCCAGGGTTTCACCACCCTCAGCATAAAAAATTTCTTCCCTACATCTAGTCTAAATCTACCCTCTTTTAGTTTAAAGCCATTCCCCCTTGTCCTGTCGCTACAGGCCCTGCTAAAAAGTCTGTCCCCATCTTTCTTATAAGCCCCCTTTAAGTACTGAAAGGCTGCAATAAGGTCTCCCTTGAGCCTTCTCTTCTTCAAGCTGAACAACCCCAACTCTCTCAGCCTTTCTTCATAGGAGAGGCGTTCCATCCCCCTGATCATTTTTGTGACCCTCCTCTGGACCCGCTCCAACAGGTCCATGTCTTTCCTGTGCTGAGGGCTCCAGAGCTGGATGCAGTACTCCAGGTGGGGTCTCACCAGAGCAGAGTAGAGGGGCAGAATCCCCTCCCTCGACCTGCTGGCCACCCTTCTTTTGATGCAGCCCAGTATATRGTTGGCTTTCTGGGCTGCAAGCGCACATTGCCAGATCATGTCCAGCTTTTCATCCACCAGTAGCCCCAAGTCCTTCTCTCTTTAATGGTCTGTTCACTTCTCACAAGATGATGTAACATGCACATATTTAGCCTGGTTTCTTCAACTACATTGCACTTAACAGGAAGCAACATCATATCCATCTAAATTCAAATAATTCTTAGCAATTAATAAACAAAAGTGATTCCATGTCCATTATTGCTCATTATTTAGTATTGTCATATTAGTACATCTCCATTGTCATCCATAGTATTTTAAAGATGTTATATGAAGTCACTCCTTAGAAAAATCTTTATGCTGTAAAAGAAAGTAGTAATCAACACGTTCAAAACACCCACCTGGCCAGATAACTTTTTATCACCCACTCCAGTGCGGGCATGTTTATTCTGACAAATATGGACTCTCAGACACATCTGTGTGCTACATGCTGCTCAAAAGAGCAGTTGTGCAAAATCTTGAATTTTAGTTGATTTTTTGCATGACATGATGCAAAATACTCCAGAGAAGTCTAATAAGCTGCCTCCTCCATGAGCACATCAAGTCTGAGCTCTGGTGCTGTTGCGCTATCAGTGTAAGACCTCAGCCTTTATCTTTGTAACAACTGATGAATTGGGTATCAACTACATGAAAAAAAAAAATCTTTCCAAAATGCCTGTGTTAGTTAAAGACAATGAAGATGACCACGAAGTATAAATATGCAGAAGACAAGGCAAAGTATAATGTTTTACAACAGTTCAGTTCAACTAAAAATCCAGCAAAACCTTACCCTTGGAGAAAGCACCTCTTACTCTCATTGGGAAGTGTTAACAGAGGGCTAAGCAGCACACTAGGTATTTGCTGCCTGATGCCCAACTTAAAAAAGTAGCATACAAGATGTTTCAGTAATAGGCAGCAGAGCAGAAATCCTAAGGTAATACACAAATGAAAATTTAAGAAAATAAAACTGACCCAACCAAAGCAAAGTGAAAAATTCATATAAAAAGAGTTACAAACATTGGTACTTAGATGGACATGCTATGAGAAATGCTTATGATACATAGCCAGAAACTCCTCTTGAGTAACTTCAAATACCAGTAACAGACATGAAGTCTAAATTCAGCACAACGTTAAATACTGAAAGGTAATTCTAAAAACCTTTTTTACTGTTTGTACTGTTTTTACTCTTCCACTCTCATTTTGCACCTATGTAAACATTTCAGAAGCTGGCTGGACTTTAAACATTTGTCACTGCAGCATCTCAGCAGTGATTTTCAATAAAAAACACATTAGAACACATGCTGTCTCCACGGGTCTGAAGTTTTTTCTCTGTTTTAGGAATAGCAGACCAGAGTGGATTTTAATTAACTCTAGCACTGAATTGCAGTGATGCATTCTAAAAGTAAGTGTTTCTTATTCAAAAGGTCTGGTGTATGTGCATATACTTCTCCCCATCCATCCAGCAGTTTTGTGGAATACAGCTGTGCTGGACAAGCAACACATACAGGCAGAATGAGATAGCCTTCAGGTACTACACAGAAAAAGGAAAATAGTGAGTCTTCATGTTTCACCATAGAATACAGTGTCCAAGGCAAAACTATACCATGACCTATTGTCAAAGACAATGATCTTTAAAAGAAATGCTACACTTACAACCTACGGCTTTTTTTTTTTATCATCAATCTAACAAGATATGCAGAAACTACATATGCAAATAATATTAATTTTACATTTGCTATTCATACTTTTCATGGGATTAAATTCACCTTTTTATAAAGATCCAGTGTCATGATCTATGTCTGAACTGGTCATCTCCTTTCACTAGCTATTAAGTGAGCTTACACAACAACAATGCAAACCTCCATGCTGCAGATAGTTAAAGTTAGGAAAGTACATTTTCACTCCTCAGCCTTCAGTTTTAATGGCATGGTTAARAACATAATAAATACCTATTACCGCCATCAATCCAGTTTTGTTTTTCACATCATCAACAAGGACTCAGAGTAAGTTATTTCAGCTCTGAGTCTGCATGTAGTCTTTGTAGAGTATCAGTTTGAACAGAACAATTCTTGTTCTCTCAAACAGCTCAAAAAGCAATCCCAGGAGCCAGAAAAGGGGAAGGCAAAAAATGAGAAAGAATTGCCAACACGCTGAAAAACATCACAATCAAAAAACATTGCAAAATTCTGGCATCATTTCTGGCAATTAGGTTATAAAGCTGTCCATCACATGCTGACAAGRTGTGAGCAAACTTGGTCATAATCAGCACAGAAAACAGAAGCCACAAGAAAAGTTTAATGATTGCAGAACCATTATCACACAGGGGATCAAAACTCCTATTTTGCCCCCTTGTTCAGGTGCCACCACAGAAGTGAATCTTCCACTTATTACTACAGATATTTTCTATTTTAAAAACTGTTCAATTAAAAGATCACCTGGCTGAATGACATAATAAAAATGCAGTAAACTTTATATATCAGCAATGAATGGGACAATCACTACAGTTCATATGGACCAAAGTAACCAAATGGAAGATGAAGCATCACTCAACCAGGAGCAGCAGCTGCGAACCCATTTTCTAGGGCATAAACAAGTAAGCAGGAAAAATAAAATCAGGAAAGCTGCAAAAGCAGGAAGGAGCCAAAGTTGTCTCATGTTAACACATCAGTTCTGCATGTGAAAAGGGGCCATGTGCACGAATGTCAGTAGAGAGGGGAAAAAAATCTGTTAATTCAAGTTGGGAAGTCAAAACATTTCATTTTTGGCAATGATGACAATCTCTGGATTTACTAGTCCTGGAATTATTAGTTCTGGCATATTTTACAATAGTAGTTGTAAACAGGTTTTTTATCTGTTCTGATGCAGAGAGTAAAAGGGCTGTGAGACAGCTCATGGAAGAGTAAGATCTTGGAGTATCTCTGGAAGAACTGGTACCAAAACATTCGCTGAACTTGTTCAGGCTCTGGTGGAGGGGCCTAAGGCATTCATCTGCAGTTCAGCCTAGCCTCAAGCAACAAGAGTGGAAACCTAAGGCACCTTCTGATTTTGACACCGCCTGACCAGTGTTTTAAGATGTTACTTTGGAAAGACCAGGGTTTTTAAATGGGATCTGATTTTCAGTGAATTGTTCTGACAGACAGCAGTTAGCAGAAAACTGAGAAGATTCTATGAGAGCTAACTATGAACTTCACAGCACATCCCTCACAATCGGTATCTATGGGAGGTACAAAAGAACATGGCTACATCTACACTACTAAATACCCTGCTTTTTAGCTTGCGTGACACTGACTGACACCATCCAAATTGCACAAAGCTCGCTCTCTTGCTATCAGTTTTGTCAAGGGAAGGTGGGTAGAGGTCCAAAGCGGAACGAGTGGGCGAGGTAGCAGTTGAGCAGCGTGTTCAGTCAGAGGTCCATGCTCAAACTCCCCTTCCGGTCCTCTTGTTCAGCACTAACAGATATGACCAAGGACGGAAGGGTGGTAGTAGCCTGGTAAAGGACACCATTCCTTGATTTTGCATTTTAATCTAACCACTGCTTTTTGGTATAAATACAAACATGCTGAACACATTCAAACAGTTATCACCCTGTTGTGATGCCGCAGGGAGAAGAGAAAATGCTGTAGTAAGTGTTTTAAGCTATTCTTATGTGATTATTTTGTGTCTAGTTTTGTTGTTCTATTGAAAACAATTCTAAACTTGCAAGACTGGGAGAGCAGATGAGAAATTTCAGGTCGGTTTGGCCAGAGCACTCACAGCTCATAAGAGAAGCTAGTTCATTCAGAGAAAGTCTTTTTATGGACCACCAAGATGTACAGCAAAGCCTGAACTACTCATTTTTACCTGAGCTTGGTGTTAAACCAGCAGACTGGAGAGTGGTGAGAAAGAAATAGTTGAGGAATCGAGGGAAGGGAAAAGCACTTACGCTACTTGAAGGTGAAGTCACTGGCCATGTTATGCAGGTTGTTGCATGGAAAAGGTTTTTACCTCAGATTGCCTATGTATGATATGAAAATCTCATGCAACTGATTTTAATAGGCAGAACTGACTGAGTTTTCTCAGCTATTCACCACTAGTGATAATTAGCCACTTTCAGATTTTGGTACAGCAACATAGGCTTAATTTTGAGAGCTTTATACTCCAAATATGTCACGAGTCAAATTTGTAGGTGACAAGCAGCATGTTTGTTCTCAAAGAAGGTGGAGTCAGAAAGGTAAGTACTGATGCACACAGTTGCGTAATTTTATGGAGCACTGGCCTAGAGTGGCTGATGAGAAAGATCTGCAAATAGACCCAATTTGCTTTAATTAAGAGTGCAAGGATTAGTTTTTAAATCCAAACACCGTTCTATGCAAAACATC
This sequence comes from Phoebastria nigripes, assembly GCA_035582835.1. Lineage (NCBI taxonomy): Eukaryota > Metazoa > Chordata > Aves > Procellariiformes > Diomedeidae > Phoebastria > Phoebastria nigripes. Next base: position 1,301,651 of record JAYKAV010001267.1, on the reverse strand, counting down.
ATATTCAACAGATACTTCATGTTCATTGTTTTTTGCTTGTTGAATTACTTAATATAATTTTCAGAAATATTATTTAGGCTTTGATAGGAATATGAGATATTATCTACTTGCTATGTCAAATATTTATCTTTTTTTAGAGTGTGTATTCTCATACTAAAACATAAGAACATCTTGGTAAATACTAAAAATGCATTTATGAAGCTCTGTTATAAATAGCTACATGGTAAAAACTGGATTAATTATGGGCAAAATGGGATGGACAGTTTTGCCTGTGCATAACAGGCACTTCAGTTCTTCACATATCAACATAAACTTTTTATGCATTACATACAAATATACAGACTGCCAGCAGCTTCCAATTCTGCTTGGATACAAAAATCCATGAAAAATCCAAAATCTCTACCAGAGAGGACCAGTTTCCTTGCTTATGTAAACACCTCTAGTATTTCACCAACTTTTAACTTTAGAGAGCAGAGCCACTTCACAGTAAATGATGCATAATGGTACAACCGCCAGGTAACTTATTGCAATGAGTACTTGATTCAGCTGGTTATACTTCTGTTTTTAATCTGAACCTTGAATATACATTCTATTTTAGACCAGTGCAGTATAACTCACCTACTTCGAAACCCCCATTCAAAAACGCTCACGCAGTGTGCCACAAGAATATTGCCTCAGAGCTGCTCTGACTGAAGGATAAATTCCAAAATTTATATGGAGGAAGAAGTACTGAACAGAAGAAAGATGGCTGCTTAAAAACCATTGGGTCTGATCATCAGAGAAGGTACAACTTCCAATGAATTGAACAAAAGCCACATGGTCCTCAGACAGCCAGACCTCTTAACCATCTTCCCTTTTCTCCAATTTATTCCTCTCATCTCCAAGATCTAAAAGCTTCCTGTTTTCTTCCCTCACTCCTGCCCCCCCAAATAATATATTTACCTTATAATTCTAGCCTGAAAATATTTAATCTGAGTTGGAAACATCAAGATAAGGAGAATGTCCACTCAGAGAGACCAGACACACTTAAATTCTTTCTCCTCCATATATAAAGTTTATTTTAGAAACTTGAATGTTCTTTAAAACACAGAAGAAAAGGCCCAATACAGTAACATTTGAAACAATGTAACACAGGCACTTCTAGGGCTGAGCAAGAGTGTAATTTTAACTGGAGTCTTAATGAAAAGAAGTTAGATGTTCTAGAGATAAACCAATTGTTGTAAGAGTACTAGGAAGTTTTCATAAGAAAGCTACAAAGGATTAGTGCACCAGGAAGGCATACCGAAATTTTCCAAACTAAACATTCATGTCTTGAGTTAATTTTTTTTTTGTTTTAAACAAAATTGCATAGGACGTAAACTTAATGAGTATGTAAAAGATAATGCACTTAGGATTATTTTTAAAATCAAAAATAGGCTGTTAAAAGTACACAAAGCAGCTAAACGGGTAAGAGTTGCAGCAACATTGCAAATATAACTACAGGCTTAATATAACTTAAAGACTGAAAACTTCTGATATACTCAATACAGAAACTAATCCAGTGAATGACTCACACAATCATTTTATCAATGCGAGAAGATAAAGTGGTTTTGCAATTTTCAGATTGCAGAGTATCAGTTATTGCTAACTTTATTTATAAAATAAGGTATAATATTTATAAAATAAAGTTAGTCACAGAATACTTGACACCAGCTCAACTCTCAACTTGAACAACTGTAACTTATATGAGGGTTTTGATTTTTTTATGCATGCAAGAACTTACCAAGTGGAATGCTTTGCTATCTGGTTTAACTTTATGTTTTTCCATATATTTGATAAGGCTGCAGTTGGTATACCTAGAGAAGGAAAAAAATGTGACACTTCTAATATGCAAATCTGATACGGCAAAGCTCTCTTAGGAGCCATGAAACATTGATAAGAATATTTTAGTCTCCATTGCTAATCCACTAAGCAGGGAAAAACCACAACTACCAACACCAGAGATTGCTTAAAATCATTCAGACACTACAGAAATGCATCTTTTTCCCTCACATGCTTGTAAAAACACATCACATCCACCTAAAAAGCACACTTTTAAGCCACATGCAGACACCAAACTATCAGTTGGATTTAAATTGCCTTTTAGCAATTTTACGACTATACAGTTTCATTCTGCATATTTCTAATGCCAGTAAACATGGAGATAAACGCTAAGCCCATTTTAACACTCTCCTGCAATGTACAGGTTGCTACAACAACATCCATGAACTCACTTTTTTTGAAGAGGAGGTCAGAAATAAGGTTTCTAAATGGTTACAATAGCATGGCAGATGCAAGAAATGTATGTAACAGTACAGCTCCAAATCCCTCAGCAGGGAAACAAGGCAACAGGGTAGGGTCTTAAGTGCAGGTATTAGACTCTGGCAATGTGACAGCAAAACTGAAAGGTATTCTTTTCTTTAGCCTTCATAAGCTACCCTAGACACCAAACCTGACAATTATACCCACTGTTTSCTGGAAACAGTACAAGGTTACCAGATCCCTTTTATGCAGCTATCACAGAAAAATCATTTCCAGTACCACAGATCTGGAAACAGCTGTGACAAACTGTGCTTAGCAATCTTCAGAGCTGTGTGGGGTCTTACTGGCATCACCAGTTTCTCACCTGCCACCTTACCATTTACAGTCTGTCTCTGGCTACTCTTCTGATTCACACTGCCTCAACAGGGCGAGTTTACCATTATGAAACAACTTTATTTTGCTTTTTTCACAATCTAAATCATAACCATTTCATAGTCCTTGTTTGGCATCTACATAGAAAACAACCTGAGCTACAAGAAATTTAGGGTAGGAGGGAGAAGTAAAATACGCTTTCTTAAGAAAACTCAACTCAAAGCAGACTTACGTGTTTCTCCGGAAATCTTTCATTAAAGTTGAATGTTCAGGCATCTTTTTTATGTCTTCCCAATCTTTATCTGCAAAATCAATATTTACTAATAATTTTTTTTCTTCCCCCCCCCCCGCCCCCCCCAAGTAAAACAAAGGCTTTCCAAGTATCTCTGTAGCCGTAATTTTTTTTTCAGTCTGCTTCTCTAACCTTGCAGTTACTTATTTCTTTGTACTCCTTAGCTCATATTCCTACATCACCACTTCACAACAAATCTTCACAATACCAACACCTAAGAGGTTCCAGTTGTGTGCTGATTAACTCAAGAACTTTAAAAACCAGCTGCTGGCTACAGTGAAGATCACCATATGCCCAAAAGACAACACAGAAGAAAAACATGTTGGCCATTGTGCTTGCACCCTTCAGGACTGTTATTTAATTTATTCAGGCACAGTTGTGATCTCAGGACATAAGTACACAAGACTCCCGCAAACGCTGTCTCCTTCTAAGGGATTTCCCATTCTGACAGCACTGTCTTTAGTTACAGGAAAATGCCCAGGGGTACTGAGTAAATTTCTTCTGTCTCAACATAGAAGAAATACTGTTAGCCAACAAAAGGTTAAGAAAAAGTTACATTTGCACACTCAAATTAAAGAATATTTCATCTCAACTTCTCTGTGTAGACAAAGCCTGAAATGGATTTAAAAAAAAAAAAAAAAAAAAAAAAAAAAAAAAAAAAAAAAAAAAAAAAAAATCACTACCAGCACCTAGCCTCAAATGTGTTATGCTCTGTAACTCCTGAAAAGGCTCTGTGGGCAAGCAGTTTGATTCAAGTCAAATCTTTACTAAGTCTTATCACAATTGCAGAACACTGGGAGCTTAAAAATACTAAGTGAATAAATAAATCAGAGATTAATTATTTAATTATTATTTATTTAAAGAAAAGATTCTTCTCTTTCCCTATCCCCTATCCCAAAGACATGTGAAACTGTTTCAAATATGGCAAGTGTCAATTAAAAAGCAAAAAAATTTGTTGCAATTAAACGAAAAAAAAATAGTATTTCTTGGTAAGAACCAAAGACCTTCAAAAATCAAATGCAGACCATTAGAAAGGATTATTTAAACCAATCAGAAAACAATGATGAGAGTATCATCTATTTATGTAAGCTACACAAAGACAATGTAAAACCCAAATGAAGTAAGAAAAGCATAAGAAAAGGGTAAAATTCTAGGCTAAAAGCAGAAAAGGACAGTATTGCTTAAAGAAGCAAAATTAAGGGGGATTTTCAAGAAAATAAAAGTACTTAATATGCAAAGGCAACACTTCCAGGAATCTCATACAGCACTATAGAAGCAATGAAGTACATACAGAACAAAAAAAAAGTCAAAGGGAAAAATAAGAGTGAATTTAATAACAAAATTCTAGAACCACACAAACATAAAGACCACAAAATTCATGTGATAGGAAGAAGAAAGTCCACCAGAACAGTAAAGATAAAGATTATTAATAGTGAATGGGCAACAGCAAGGTACACAAGCAGTGGGGAGAAAGATGACCAAAAAGTAAAAATAAGTCCCCTGTTATTCTGACATCTGCAACCATGTGAACACTAGAAGACAAAGCATTAACTGAAAAGATGCAAGACAGCCTCTAGAAAAACAAGATATGACCAACACTGAGGGGAAAATGCAACAAGTGATTTCCACATTGTAATTTGTTTTGGTTCATGCAACCAGTTCTTTGTTCCGGTTTGGAATAAAGAAATCTTCTCCATATCATAAGCTTTCTACCAGGGAAAAAAAAAAAAAAAAAAAAANAAAAAAAAAAAAAAAATGAAATACCCTCCCCTAGTTCCAAATGCTATGTTTAATTTAGCATGAGTTAAACATCTGCATAATATTCACTAAATGTATAGATTTTTGCTTGGTTTCATACAATCATCAGTCGCTTTCCAAATCTATAATCAGTACGGAAGAAACACAGAAGTATTCCTTCTGATTTTTAATCATCCACCATTAAACATGATCTTTTAAAATTATAAAACATTGGTACATGTATACGCAAAGATAATCCTATCATTAATAAAAGGAAAAATATCTAATATGACCATTAGATTCTAGATTTATAACTCATGAAATAAAGATTGTGTTTGAACAGCTTTGTTGCTTTGATCAGCTGCCACCTTCATATGCAAAGAAAGCAATACAGGTATCTTTCTTTGAACAGCAGTGGTAAAAAAAAAAATACAGTATGTACCTGCAGGAAATCCCATTACATTGAATATTCTGTCCAGCTGGTCATGGTGATAAGGATTACTAGTTTTGATATCTTCTTGTCGACAATGGAATATTGGCTCTGATGTTAGCAGCTCTGCAAATATACACCCTATGGCCCAAATATCTTTAAAAAAGGAGAACAGAAATAAAAAAAAAATCAAATKAATCTTTCCAAAAGCATCTTGGTGCGGTAGAATGTTAGTTTTTAGCTTATCAGAGATAAGGTCCCTGCATTGAAAATTTCTAGTTTCTACTGCAGAAGTGCAACACTTCCCTGACTTTTCCTTTTAGCAACGGATAGAGGTACACAATTCAGTAACTATACAGGAGCTGAGAGAGTAACATACAAGTTTTTGTGGGGTTTTTAAAGCATAGTTACCATTTATTGCTGTAAAAAATTGATTAAGAAAAACACCAAAGGAAACTATTTGGGTAACTGTTCACGCATAAAATACAAGTGAAGAAAAGCCAACCAACATCTTGCCCATTCATTGCCATACTGTCCCCGCCAAGAAATGCGCCCTCTGATCAGCCACTGGGTTTAATAAGTATTAAATGACCCAAAAAATACAAGTTGAAAAGCAGTGATATTGGAATAAGCCAAATGCCATCTATAAAACTGTGCGGAAAGAGAGTAACAAGAAAATCGCTCCATGCCCATGTACCTCACCCCTTTTTTTCATAACATTCCTTAAAAAAAAAAACCAAACCCCTTTCTGTTTTAATTGTTGTGTCCCAATCTGCAAAATCAGATAGCCTGAATTTTCCCAGTTGTTTTCCCAATTTTTTTCTAGTATATACAAATGCAATTTTTAACTTACATAAAGTAATGCTACACTGAACCTTGAATGAACAAGAAAAGGTCATGAACAAGGACAAAAGCAAATGATGCAGAGAGCATAACCCCATTACTCAGTGTTTGTATACAGTCAGTTTTTATCTATGCAGAAAAAAAATTATGTACTAAAAGCTATGACCATCCATGCAGTTTCACATGCTGCAAGCGGAAGAAAATGCCAGTAAAGTGAAGGAGCATGCAAATACAACAAAAAAAGCAGTTTAAAGGAACATATAAAGAAGTGTATTTAATCTATAAAAGAAATATAGTATTAAATGTATTTTCATTTACTTTTCTGTTAAGTCATAAACGTTAGAATTTCTGACGAAAACACTGACACGATCTTAAAAAAATAATGGCGAAGGTCTGAGGAAAGAATTTCAGGTTACAGAAACAACATGTATGCCGACATACAACCTTCATGTTCGTGCAAAGTAAGCGGAGCTTTGCAGGGGAAGTTATTTCCCCAGAAAYGGTTGCCAGGCTTTAACTTATCTTTTAAACCAGCCAGCAAGAGAAAAACTTCCCCGTCCCCTTTCCTACAGTCTCTCCCTTCCATGGCAAAGCTGTTCACATCCACTGAAGGTGAACCTCCCTCCAGCCTGCTGCTGGGCTATTCCCCCTGTCCTACAGCCACGGCACACAACTGCTGCTGCCCTCAGCGATCCCTTACCCCCAAACTGGCAGAGCGAAATCAACCGTGCCATGCCAAAGCTGTTAAAATTCAGACCAGTAAGTTTGAATTAAGTGGTGAGGAGGATGCAGCATTAAGCTGATGTAACTAATGCCATCCTCACAGTGTCTGCATTCTGTGAGGCTTTGGTTTTTCTGGATATGCCTGATGCAGCATCACAGCTTAGCCTGTTGCGTGACCCTGATCACATCTCACTACTTCAAGCAATTCCTATTCACACTTGTGCTTTGAAAAAGACACAGAGAGAGGCTAAAAGGCAGCTTGTTTTTACAGTTTAGTTTCAGCGCACCCAATATATTCTCCATTCCGTACATTCCTTATTTCATGTATTTATTACACTAGGTAAAAACCTCTGCAATAAAATAATGCACTGTGCCTCATCATCATCATATGGATTCTACTAATAGTTCGAAGATGCATCCGTATTTTCTATAACCTCTAACAGCATTTATGAAAATCTTGTGTGAAAGCCATATAAAATTGTATTGCATCGCAGGGCATTTGGAGCCAAAACCCAGAAATATTTCATTCCTGTATCTAGCAAGAGACCATGGTAAACTAAACAATTTGTCAAAGTTTAGTATTTCCTCAAGAATCAGTAACATACCTTTAACTCGGCTACTGTCCTTTGTACTATTTATCAATGCTTCAATATTTGGGTACACTTTCCGTAAAGAACAAAACAGTATTATTTTTATCCAATTTACTTACCAATAGCTTTGGTATAATGCCTTGCTCCAAGAAGCAACTCTGGAGCTCGATACCAGAATGTTACAACTACTGGATCCAAGTCTGCTAAAGGCTTCAGAGGTGAATTAAATAATCGGGCAAAGCCCATGTCAGCTGCAAAATTCAAAGAGAGATGCTTTAAAATTTTAGGAAAACTACCAATTATATATTTTTAAACGAACTGATTGAGTTTACTTGTTAGCGCTACCATCACTGTGCTAAATAAAACACAAACGCAGACTGTAGCAGATATGAATTCTGTGAGTAGATTTTTCTTAAAGCTTTTGTAGAAGTTACTGGATGTCATCACCTATAAAGTATATCATTATAAATCATTACTAACATGAGTCATTTAGAACAAAGAATTAACCATTGTTCTGAAAAAGCGTATCAACTCACTTCTCTCAGGACACTGGTAAATCCTGACTCATTTTACCTGATATTCTCCGGTAAAATACTCCTTTATTACACGATGGTCTTTCAAGAAGCAGCATTTTAAACATGAGCAAAATGCAAGTTCTGCAAAGGTTAGAATGATTTATAATACATACATGCACATCACAAAAGCTCCCTCCTCATGAAGTTAGCTGTAGCAAGATTTCCTTCAGACAAAAAAAGCAACTAAGCCTACAGCATCTGCCTCCCTGCTAATTTTCTGTCAAGACATATTTCCAGTATCAGGATACCAGTACTAAATACCATTTAGGCTATGATTTTAAAAATTCTGTTTGGGGGCATTATATCATTCAAAACTGCTTTTTAGAATTGGTGGTATACAACTGCCTAGAAAGCTGTCTGAACTACCAAATACACAGGATACAGGAAAAAATGGGCAGAGACTAAAATATGCACCTTCTCCCACCAAATCGCCTTCCCGACCCACCACTCCCCAAATCCCAAGAAAGAGGGACTCTGTGGTGCAGGGATATACACATGCTGAGAAAGACTTGAATGAAATGAGGTGAGTAGCCATTTTGAGGGAAAAGGACCTACACGCTATAGCTCACTGGTCAAGGGAAAACTGCAGTGTAAATATGGGTCTCTAACTTGACTACACAATCCTTAATTTTTTTTTTCATATGCATTCCTATTTATGATTGTTTTAATGCATTTAAAAAGAGAAACATTTTACAGTTTTCTACATTAAAATATCAATTACTCAAGATATGATCAAGTCACTAGTAACTACGAAAAATAAGGAAAATTGTTGGCAGAAAGTAAATTTATGACTCAAAATGACACAAAAAGCCTATAAAAATTATTTTAAGTTAAATACCAGTTATGTATTTTTTAGAAAAATTAGTTACACTGGAAAAGTGGAAGCCCTTGGTATGGGTATAACTTCTGCATTCTTTTCCTGCTGTGGTAATATCTTAAGAAAATAAGAAGAAAAAAAAAAATCATCTACATTTTGATAACACACTTAGAAATCCAGGGTCCCCCTCCCTCTTCCCCCACTGGGAACGGATGGCTCAGAGGACTGGTGGTCCGATACAGAATCTTTCACCTGTCCATAACAGAGTCTGACTAAATTTAGTTGTGCTCTAATTTATTCCCAAATTAATTCAAAACTATCAATTAAGAAATAAATGGGTGGTCTATGTGCAATTACTAGCAAGTAGTTGTGTACAGCAAATATCACCACCACAGTTGAACGTGAACATGCCCAGAGGATGACCTACATTCTCAATTTTGGAAGCAACCGCTCCGTGAAGAATAAGGTAATAGGAAGAATTTTTCCCTTCCGCTGTCCGTGCTGTACCTGTTTTGTACGGAGAAGACCTCAATCTCTACTGTCAACCTTAAACCTCGGAAGGGCATGAAAAACTTCCAGGGTAGGATCTGCAGAAGTGTTCAGCCCTGACCTGCCTGCTCCTTGGATTTCGAAGGGCGAGGGAAGGACTAGAGCAGCACTGAACGCTCCAAGAAAATCCTACCCCGAATCATTATACTAGTGATTAACAATATAGTTCAGATAAACAAAACAGTAAGAGTACAGAGCAACAATGCAGAAGAATAATCTCATAAAGAAAGCCAGAGGGAAGTGAAAAAGATGAACTAGCTTTAAAAAAACCCTTCCAAACGGGGCTGCATTACCATAACAAATAGAAGTAGGCTGTGCATTAGCAGTCTGCTATCAAAGGACTGCCACGCTAATGCACAGCATGGTATAGCTTATTACTGTTAGACTACAGTTAATTTTTATTTATTTATTTACTTTAATTTAAAACAACTGAAGTTCTACAAATCATCCTCTCACTGTGAACAGTAACTCCCACCAGAAAATGTTACAATAGTGGGGAAAGTGTTGGGTCCTTCCTACCCTGGTACACCCCAGTTTGAGCATTTAGCAGCAGTTCTCACTAAGCATTTTGGCTGGATTACTGTTTTCTGGACTTTAAGATCCCTTGCGTTTATCTCCAAGGGACCTGTCTACCCTTTCAAGAATATTTTGTAGGCTGAATGCCACCTTTAATTCCATTATAAAATTTAAGGTTTGTAGTAATGAGTAGTTCCCTATTTAGATTTTATAAGCAGCAGCAACATAATGTCATGGCATTACAGGGGTAAATGGAGGAAATTTTAAAATCCCATTTCTTTCTCCTCCTTTCCCCTAGCTAGCTCTCATCTTTATCCCCATATCAAAATCCCCCACCCCACACAAACACCCACTTAAACAACATATAATGACATTTTCCACTTTTCATTGATGAGGCTACAGCATTTCATCGTCAGAACTGGTGCATGGGGCTAATATCAAGAAGCTAGTCACTGAGAAAACAGCATTTAGGCAATGTGCCCAGGCACATACTAGTATTACAGTGACTACTTTAGGTGGTACAACTGCACCTTCAGAACATTCTAACTTAAATGCTACACTGGGACTTATCAAAGATATAAACATACCAATTTTTACTCTTCCTCGCTCAGGACCTTCACCCATAACTAAAATATTAGCAGGTTTCTGTGGAAAAAAAAATAAATATACAATACATATACCACGATAAACCTAAACATTAGTCTCTGAAAAGTTAGTTAAGCTTTGTTTTGCCAGTTTTAAACCAACTTTGTTTTGATAAAAATGTCAAGTTTCTCTGTCATGGTAAAGCTGTGCAAGGACCCAGACACAGGCTCTCCCTGACTGCATCTTCCTCACGTTTCTTTTCAGTGCTTCTGTGCTCCAGCACCATGCTCCCTAACTGACACCTTGGTGTCTGTCCTCAACCCACATGAGCTGGCAGTCGCCGAGCCGCCAAGATTTCTACCAAAATTGCCCTAGATCCTTTTGGCGGGAGGCAGTCCCGTTGCTGCCCACCACCCTGCACCCCCAGCACAGGGATGGGAAGCCAGCTCTACAACATGTTTTGCTGAGGGTCATTAGGCACGTTTGCAGACACATTTTACATTAAAAAAAAAAAAAAAACCCAACAACAAAAAACAAACAAACAAAAAAACCCCCAAAACTGAGTGAGATGCAGATTAAACATTACCATATCATTTTATATTGGAGAGAAAAATCATCTAAATTATTCCTATTTACAAGTGTATACCAATTCAGACAGCTGCAAAACTGGAAGCATTGCCTTTTCATTATTTTTCTCTCTGCCTTCCCTTTCTTTCTTTTACTAGGGAGGAGAGTTAAAGACCTGAGCTAGAATTCAACTGGTTAGAAACATAACAACTCACTTCTTAATCCTACATTTTCTGCCATCCTATTTCTCATAATCCAGTCTCAGCATCTGCAGTCAGAAGAAGATTCCTCAAATGCTAATCCTGTTTATATAAATCAAACCTGCAGTGCTTATTTTGAGGGGAAAAAAGTCAGGAAATTCACAACTAAAGCTGAAAATTTATGCTAGACTTGTTTTGAAATGGAATGATTTAGATACCCACTCATACTGTAAATCCTGGACAAAACAGAGGCTCCTATTCAATTGTGAACTGTAAGAATTATAACAAGGCTGAGTTACAGCTCTTGCTCTGATTTCCCAGTTTAAACTGATCTGAAGAAAAAAGTACCCCAGCAAGATAGTTTAGGCTACCTAAAAGTTAATATAATAAATCCTAGTATCTTAAYGTGATTTACCAAACATGTATTCTGGGAAATTCTCAAGTCTTCCTGAATCTATCAGGCTCTGGTGTAAACACATTCAAAGAAACAAAAGACCACAATTTGGTATCGATCTACTAGTAATTCATATTGTGTAAAACAAGGTGCAAAAAAATTAATAACGCAGCAAAAATTTCCTTGAGAAACTTAATTACTACTGCTTATGAAAGGCTCCAACATGGATTTCTGAAACTGTACAATCCATGTACAAAATAGGTAAAAGGAATTTGAGGTGTTGCATCTCTTCTCTGAGAGCAGGTTAAAGATGGAAGAAAATGTCATAGCTTGACTGTGATCGAAGAGGTAAGATATATCGCATTATATTTCCAACAGCAATATCAACAGATCCAACTGGTGCTGCTTTAGCTCAGTGATATGCAGAAGAACTTGTGCACCACACCACCACCCCCCCCTTTTGGTTTTCTTTAATAAAGGCATACACTCCAGGTAAGCATTGCTTCAACATAAAAAAATGCAGTATGTGGGCACACAGCTCACAAAGCAGTCAATTTTGATTTTTTCTAGAAAAGTCCTAGAAATAAACAAGCAGGATAAATCTTTAAATTCAGAGTTAATGTTGAAGTTTAAAGCAATTCAAACTGCTAGGTAAGAAAACACATCATTTCGCCCATAAACCATTCTATTGCTATACTGTGACTCAAAGAACAAATACGCATATCTTTCACAAAAGCTGCTTCAATATATCTGGGGTGTTAATAAGCTACATGCCTAATTAATATTTTTGAGTAGCATTAACGATACATTACACAGGCACTAAAATCTTTCAGATAAATAATACATTGACCTAAAGTATAATTTCTCCCCCTGCATTTTCACAGGTTGATAATACTCTACAAAAATGCTTGTAACATCCTCATGATGTTTTTACCTTGAAATATTTTACTATTTGGATTTTGATAAGGACAAGGAGCCATATTCACACACAGACTCCATTATACCAGACGATTAATCATCACAGCACTGGGTAACAATTCCTGCCCCAAAGATCTTCTACCCTAAGTTCAAGGTAGGTACAGATGAGAAGAGAAAGCACAAAGAGATGAGACAGTACTGGTTAGCAAAATAAGTAGCTACAGCTTGATTCACACTCAGATTTTTTTTTCCTCTCAGGATTTACAGAAAACGTTTAAAAATACAGGCAATTTAGAAATCCGTGTAGGAGTCTTCTAAGGCCGCAAAATAAAAAAAAAAACCCTCAATCTGGAATAACCATTCATAGCAGTTCACCTCTTTCTAGAGTCAAAGGCCCTTCACTGAAACAGCTCTGTTTGAAACAGAAGATTCTTACTACAGACAAAAGTATTGATATAGTCACATCACTGTAAAGAGATACATCATCACAGTTAAAGATTTAAAAAATTAAATTTAAAATCAGAGGTCTTATTCTGAAGGTTCCCATTCCTAAAATCATTGCATTAGTAGCCTGGAACAACATCGTTAGTTGACAGAATTTTCCAAACAAGACCATTAATCAGTATTTAAATTCAATAGGGGAACATCTACCAGAAAGCAGTATAGGGACAGTATTGGCATTCCTAAAACATAAGCATTTTGACGACTGAAAAACATTCAAGTCCACTAACAAAAGTCAAAACGTGGGTCAGAGATTGTTGTTAGGTATCTTTGACTCAAGTCCACCATCTGGAGGAAAAAAAAACCTCCCCAGATTTGTGTCTTTGGGCAACTCATTACATATTAGAAATTTATTTGCAAAGAAGAATAAGCAGTCACTAGAAACAGAAGGGAGAAATCTGGACAAACTTCAGTTTAATTTGTTAAATTTCAGTTTAATTTTAATTACCCAGAGAAAATGAAAGTTTAAAGTGCTTATTCAAATCACTTGGGCTGAGCAAGTGAAGAAAAATCTGTCAGCAATCTTTATACTGTGTTCTGAAAACACACTACTACATACATACTACTACAGCTATCTTTTTTTTATAACTGCAAATGATCAACTTTTTGAAGTCACTCATTTTTGTTCTAATAGAGGCATATTTACTTTCGCTTTCAAGTAAAACAATTTGCTTATGCCAGACAAATGCAAATGAGAAAGCTGTTATGATCCTAAACCGAATGTGAAGAGCCACGCAGCGATGTACAGCTGAGTACTTCAGAGACCAACAAACCAACTTTGACAACCCCATAGAACGAAATTTAAGAAAAATCACCCTTCCCCCCACAACAGCCCACCTCAGCAGAAGGGGAATAATTCATTCTCATGGAAGAATGGCCTTGTGACCATGGCACAGCACTAAATCTTATCTTGTCCTAGATCTGGCTTTGTAGGACTCCTTGTGTGATTTCTAGACAAATCCTAATCTTGTGCATTAATCACTATTACCACTGAAGAGAGAACAAAGATCCTCACTGAAATATTTTTAGGTACTTCTAATCTAATCATTATTTGCAAAGTGCAACCAGAAATCCTAAGCAGCAGGCTGATTTCAAATAAAGGAGCTAAGAAAACCAGAGGCTATACCAACAGGTTCACAGATCTACAAAGAACTTCAGGCAGTCACCATCTTCCATCTGCCTGAGCTGACACATGATACCGCTTTCTTTTCACCCTGATCCCAAAGCCTCTGATGATGACGGCTGCACAATTCCCAGGCAATCTCTTCTCTTTCACTCTTCTCTATCGTAGTGTTTTTCCTTTGCTTCTAACCCAACAGATGAGGTTACTCCTATTGCCTCTTCTCTTATACATCAGCAGAAAGAGTAGACAACCACTCCTTCACTGCAAGGACTTCTTACACTTCTGAAGACCTACATCTCTTTTCAGTTCTATCACCTAGATTAAAAGAACCCTCTTCTGCTCAGTGTTTCCTAGTGGGTTATTTTTTCTAGATGTGTGATCATTCTTGTTGCTTCCCTCTAGCTGTTATGCCTTGGGCCACCTATTTGCTTGAACTCGAGTGCTCCAAATTACACACTGCTCCGGCTGAGGCTTCACTAATGCTAAATACAGCAGAGGGATCGTTTTATATGCCTTGCACAGCATCTTCCACTTTATACAATCCCAGTATGGTATCTGGTTTTGCCTCGCTGTGTAAGGCTACTGATTCATGTTAAGGTTACGAGCCATGCATTTTCTTCACATCTTTTCTGCAGGACTGCTACTTATTTTGTCTTTTTTTTTTTTTTAATCATCCTTCCATTTGAACAAACATTGCAGTCACATACTGCTTCTTAACATACACTGAAAATGTTTGTGTTCCTTCAGAGGGGAAACTCAGAGCTTATCTGGTTTTCTATTTTGAAGATAAAAATGCAAACAACATGAAAATTATACCAATCTATGTCTTGATGAGATGTGATCATATCAAAAAAAGACAGCATTCCTGTTGCTCACAGCAAGTTATTCATAGGAGCGGGAGATGATTACTTATTCTATRTCTGCATACTAGATGTCTGGAAATCACAGGACATTTTCTCATGCTCCAGGAAAGGCATTTGCTGTTGGGTCCTCCTTCCACTAAGTTTTACTCATCAAAGCAGTGAGGAAAAAAACTGGCATTTTTGGACAGCTTAGCCATTGTGATCTTTGATACTTATTATTTTTAGCATCAAACCAGGTCTGTAGGAACTATTACTCCATATATTTTTTGCTACTAGGCTGTTTCTGAACTCGTTAGTTTTCAAACGTTGATTTTAAACATAGCTATCAATGAGTAACCAAAATTCCCTTGAATTATGTATGGTATTATAATGCAGATGCCACCTTTTTCCCCCCCTATTTATTAACTGTTTGCAGTAGTTCCATGTATACTTATGAACAGACTCACCCTCTTTATACCTCCATTTAAATGCACGTTTTAATGAGGATTTAGTATCATCCTAACCAATTTTCATTTGGACAATCCCATACTTAAGAGTATGGCTACTAAAACATTACTCAGTAGAGAGTTCACAGTGATGGGGTGAGTCACACCAGTGACTTTTGTTAACCACTAGTATTTGTGCATCGTTAATGGCTGTGCCACCAATTTTCAGAACTGACCGTCCCACCCATTTCTACCTGTGATGAGCCAAGATAACTGAAAAAAGTGTAACATTGGTTTTAATTTTAAAAAAGCAGTTTAACTTAAAAAGAACAATACTACGCAAAGTGCTTTTATCCCTAAATTATTTTGCTTTTGCAATCATGGCCTCAACAATGATTCTATTAAGATTTAGAATGAATGACTTTTTAATATTTTAGACTTCAAAGTATTATATTGAACAATACAGGAACAGATTCAAATGCACAACCCCACAATCATACAAAAAAAAAATTCAACTTCTTCAGCTGTATGTGAGCAAGTGCCTGAGAAGCACGAAACACAAATAAGTTAAAAATATCTTGCTGTGAAGTTCGTAATTCAATGGCATGGAAAAAAAAAAATCAAAAAGGTTTTGAAAGACAACTGCAAGGGCTTACTAAGTTGCAGCCTACTTGAAAGAGCACTTTCGTGACACAGGGGTAGAAATCTAAAATATTGATGTGGTTTATCACTTCCCAGTTAGATCCTGTGACAAGTAAGACTGTGCAGCAAAAAGCTACTAGCCTTCAGCTAGCCCTGCAAAATTCACAGCCCATCTCAGGGTCTGCGACCCACAAAACATTCACGCTTTTAAGGTAGATTTGTCTGAACAACCCTGTTGATCCTCAGGTGAGGAAAACATTTCCTTATTATCAACGTGGGATGCTCGCCTATTGCATTCTTAGGGATCGGAACTGATTTTTTTCCTCTTAACTTTTTATGGTTAAAGAAAATAATTCAATTCTCTTTCCACTTTAAACAAAACTGACTAGTTCAATGCTAAATAGTACTCTAGCACAATGAAAGTGTCAATGCAACCACATTCAAATGATAGTATCAGCATCTTTCTGGAGTTAATTTATTTCCTTGAATTCAAGGATGTGCATTCACAATTAAAATAATTAATTTCAGTCACATCTATTAACTGATTTGGGGCTTTAAAATAAATTATCATCAAAAGACCACCGCAAACACTGGTGAAAACAATGGCTCCACAGAACCCAACATGTATTAAATCTAAACATTAAAGTATTCTTTTAAAATTAATTTTAAAGATACATGAACTGTGAAAAGCACTGGAAAATTAAAAAAAAAAAAAAAAGAAATCGTTTTTAATTTAATACTTCCTGTTAATTATCTTCTTATAAAGACTATCTCAGAGCTGTTTAAAAAAAAGCATCTAAATAAATTCTCATTAAAATCAGTAACCGTTAAAATTACCAGTAACAGCCAAACAAAAACAAAAACCTAAAGTATCAAAGCACACATGCTCAAAAATTTTCGAAGTACAGAAAGTATCTGGATAGGATAGAAGATAGAGGGATGCCGTATCTATGCCAGGGAAGCCTTCTGCTAGTTACCATCACCATATTTCATCTCTGTTTCAGCCTGATGAAAGCTGTTGTCCTCACTATTACATTTTTATGCTCCGAACACACTCCCAGAATTTCTTTCACTTGCTGTCACTCAATCACTGCCAACTTGGGGCAATGTAACTTACCAAAGCCTGTGCACAGCCTAATACACAGGCCTTTCTATTACTTTCATTGGAACTGAATTAGAGTTGAAAGAAAAAAAATCTAGTTATACTTTTCAGGCCAACTCTCCCACTCCCTAAAAATGTACATCAAGACAAGCTGCAGGACGTGACTTTCTGTACTAACTTCAAGGAAGGAAAGGTGGATATCATAAGCAAAAATATTATTATAGCAACTTTGCAGGAAAATGCTGCTATCATGTCAAATATCATTAACACATCACTCAAAAGTGTAATAACAAAAAACTAAAACACATAGTCTTGCAGAAATATATTTCCCATGGGTTTTGCTACACAAGTGATAACTCTCTCCATAGGTCAGGACAACTCTGGATGCTGTGGACACATCACAGCAGGATCAAATGCAAGAGGAGAGCATGCACTGAAACTGGTTTTTAGGTACTATGTTATTCCGGATATAATTCCATCTCCTTTTTCAATTTAGAGTTCTGCCTCAAGTGAGGCTTTTGAATGGGTAATAGAAACACTGAGTACCATTTTTGCTCGCTCATTTTGTTTGAGCAGCTTCTGTAGGTTGACAGGCATTCAGTAGTACTGTAATCTCATATTTTCACACAAAGGAAAAAAACTGCCTTATTTACTCTTTGGTTTGCATGCAGTTGTGGTAGCCCATGTCATTTTCCTTAACAGCCCTATTTTATTTTTGTTTTTCATTTAACTAATACTCTCACCACTTCCATATCACCCTACCTGTATTGACTAATACATAACTCCTCCTGTTCTTGATGAAGAAAAAATAAAAAAGGTAGAAGTCTACGCAATTTATTACTATGCACTTTACAGTGGTTGTCTGGGCTTTGTTCATGCTTACTTGTTAAAGCACCTTTGTGCACAGAACAAACACAATCTTTCAAACAACGCCCCAAAGATCACGTTTTGTGTCACTCGTGGTCAGAGCAAGTCAGATAAAGTTGGGAGTTCATACAGAGCAAGCTTTTATATGGGTAAGTGTGCCCTATTTATAAGCTGAATTTTTCACAGGCTGCTTTGAAACTGCTCAGATTTAATCAAAGGACTGTTTTCTTATCATCATTTCAACTTTTCCTTTATATTATGAGTATAGATCATTCATATAGATAATTGCATTTTCTTTCTACAGCAGGATGCAGACAAAAAAATTATGGCTATTTCCTGTATTTTGAACAATTTATATTCCTATCTTCCACAGCATTTTACACAGTGATAACTTTGCCACAACCTTAACAAGATATTTAGTACTAAAAAAACAACAAAGCTAAACTGCAAACTGCATCTAAGCATTTCTAAAATCATACTCTAGGGTTTTTAATAAAAACCCTGCAATAGGATTTAGTGACTAAGCTTACTTCAAAGGTACATTTGTGATCAAAGAGCTTCTGGTCCTCCATACCTCTCTCATGTCAGAATCAAAAGTTATGTTGATACTTTTTCTGTCTGGCTAGTACAGCTCATTACCTTTATGATAGGAATTAGATCTGAAGTGTCTAGAATGCCTTTCCTCTGTAGAAGTCTTACCTCTATTTGTATTTATATACCTGGATATGAGAGTTATTTCAGCCAGTACGTACCACTACTGCGTGGCAATGCACTGAGATGACTGAGCTAGCCTTCAAACAGTGAAGGATTACTTACTCACATTACTCTCTTCCCAGCACCATAATCAGATATCTGGCCATCTTGGAAAGCCAGCACATTAAAAAACAGGTTAGTAACAAAAGAACAAGTTTAAAGCTACAGAGAAGAAAGAAATCTAGTATAGTCTGCCCATCAGTTAATGTATTTGCATCCCCAAATGTATTCCCTGCACCTAATTGGGGCAGGACTTTTGCTATTAAAAAGATAAAACCAGATTCAAATGACTTTAAAAAAAAAAATCATCAAWACAAATTATCTATATAATCAGGTATCCATATATGAATTATATTCCTTGATATATTACTTATATTACACCCATATAATTTTCATTACATCATCCTACTTCAGTTATCAACCTACTTAAATGGCCTGGAATTTTAAAAAGTCAAAATATTTCTAAGCTTGAAAGAATTTGGCAAAACAGCACCTTAAGTAACGACACCTCTTTATATAAAGAATGCTGGTTCTGCACATAGGCATCCTGCAGAAAGTGCAGAAATTCAAGACAGAATAATAGAGTAACTACACTTGCTAGGAAGAAATCTCCTTCGCAGTATTCAAAAATCCTCAGCTACTGAAACTAGAAGAAAGCAGAATATTTTCTAATATTTCAATAAAAAATACTTGTGACATATAGAAAACTTGCAAATCTTTTTTGTTATGACAGCACAGAAATAAGTACTCAGCAAAACGAACTGGAGGTGGAAAAAGAAGAGTACGGTCATCTGATCATCTTTCTGTACATCCAAACAGCTACATCCTGCTGCTGCTGCTCCTCCCCTCCCCTCCCATTTTTTGTACTGCATGACAGAATGAAGTTACCACAGGTTTTAATGCACGTTCCTTTTGCAAACAACTTATTTTCTCTTCTGAAGCCTTTGCAAGGGCAGTATAAATGGACTCTGAGATTGCTGCAACAACAACTACTAAATGAATTTACGACTGACCGAAAATGCCAAGTTCAGCACATATCAAGTGATGGGATCTCTCAGCTGTCAGACAATTTTGGGTAGCTGACTAAAGATTTTCAGAACACCACATTTTTAAACACTTTCTCGTGAAAGTTGCTTAATAAAGAACCATTAATAGAAACCTCAAGCCTTTTGGACAGTTAAACAATGAAGGCAACTTTCACAAGGAGCTCCTACAACTTCACAAGTAATGTACTTGAGTAAAACTTTCAAAAATCTCTAAATAGTCCAATTTTCCTCACATAGTCAGAAATAACAAAGTGCCATATACACTGACATGAACTGTAAGTGGTATTGCTTTTGTAAGCAATATGGAGATCAAAATTATCCCCTGTAAAACACTTTTCCTTATTAAAAAAAAAAAAACAACAAAAAAACCAACCACGACTTTTCTTCACTCTACACGTTCTTATTAAAACATTCATCACAAAAAATCCTTGACATTTTCTGGTTAAACGTGATACTACTTGGGAAACACCTATTCGTTTTCCGAAACACTTTTTATATTACCTGTGTAATTTTCCTACAAAAAAAATTTTCAATTATTCGACTTTCTGCTTTGCTACATATTCCCCCTGCCCCCAATTAAATCAGTCTGCTATAGGATTCTCCATACTTTCATTCAGAGATCCTGCTGAAGAGATACATTATATATAATTTTAAATGGGCAGTGCCTTTTTGAGCATTCTTCATAGTTAACAGGAGTTGTTAGTAAGTTTGGCTGATTTAATCTTATAGGCATCAAGATACTACAGTCTGATCAGCCCTTATTCTCTTGGGGAGGGGGTAAAGGACCATTGTGAGGTTTCAATAATTCCAACAAAGAATAAAGATATGAAATCTCTGTTAAAAGCCTTCACTAAAAAAAAAAATTTAAAAAAATCTTTTACATACTTATGTATTATTAATTCACCTGTTCTCTTTTTCATTATGAAATCTTTCAGTCTGGAGCTTCTTAACAAGATGAGGTGTTCTCTGATGGGTGCAGCTCTTGAAGCCCACATCCTCAGCATCTATGTCCTAGATCTTCCTCCTGCATTTCTCACTGCACATATTCCAGCTCCCTCCTATCCCTTTCTTTCCCACATCCAGCATCCTCAAGCTCCTTTCCCACCCGCCATCTGTTTTGATGACCAAGTGTACAGAGCCAGTGGAGAGAATCGTGCACTATGAATGACCAGTGATCTTTAGAGTGCAGACAAGCCAAACTGAAATGGCCCTGGTGCAACTCTCAACGTATTTCTTCCAGAATGCATGTCCTCCTCTATTTGACATCTGCTTTTCATGAAATTTGAAAGAATTTTACTGTTTTGATACCATATCATTTTACCAAATGTATCTGAAATTTGCTAACAGATACAAAAGTTACTTGGAGGAAATAAGGCATGCCTGGGTAAGCTTTGTCTCCTTAGGCAGGCAGGCTACAGTACAGCCACACGGTATCAGTAGACCAACATAAAGCTTTTTTACTGTGGAACATGCCACACCATCTGCATTTTTTCAGCTATTTTTCCTAGGGACTGTAGTAGCAATGCTATCATTTCTCCTATCTAAAACTCTAAAGCACCATCTTGTTTTCAGTTTAGAAGTCGGTATGCAACATGCGGACAGATGTGTTTCTGGTGCTGTTATTAAATGTATGTTCCACCAAACAAGGACAAACTTCTCAAAAGCCACTACAATGACATTAATTCTTGATGAAAGGCACTCAAAAGGCCTGCCTTGATTTGATACCCCGTAGGGTAAAGATGTAAATGGTTATAAAGATCAGTCCTGAAACATTCCCTCTAGCACTGAAGGGCTCTAGGGGAAGGAGGAGAGAGAAAACAAAAGCAGTACTCTTCACAACAGTATTTATAGCCATATGAAGAAAAACTACAAGTTACTTTCAGCCTTAAATTTGCAGTTCCCCTTTTGCAACAGTTCTTCACTACCTGTTAACTGGTCTGAGATTACAGGTTAAAAATTATTTGGTTTACAATGACATAGATACTCTGCTTCCATTGCTTCTTGTGTCTGACAGTTCTGCAGCAGATAAGTGAAAAACATCTCACTAAAATATCAATAATCATGTAATGCAACTTCATGTCTCCAAATACTCATCTGTGTTGTACTTATTTGTCCCTAACACATCTGGTTGTTAAATAAGCAGCCTTACTTTTTCCATTTCTTTTTTGCACCTTGTACTTCTTTGATGTACAAGTTTTCACTGACTATGGAACTCCAAATTCAGAAACTTTACCTGCATTTCCTCAGCCAATAACAGTCTAAAAGTAAGTCTGCCTAGGTTTGGTCACATTATTGGCTAGGTAAATTAGCAAAGCTCTTCTAATAATATATACATCACTCTGCCTTGACCTTCCGTTTAAACTTTGGACAAAGACTGTGTTTACTGCAGTTTCAAAACAAGATATGTTGATGAATAGAGCAAAAAAGCATTGCCAGTATCACTGTCAATTGTAAATGGCAAGGTTGTGGGACTTAGCTTTTATCACTGCAGAGGATTAATTATTTTGAGAATTATTTATGGAAAAGAAATACTGAGCTAAGAAGCAAGAAAGTTATTGATAAACTAAATTTAGGTTCCAACAAACAAAACAGAAGTCAGTACACCAGAAAAAACGATACAGTCAGACCCTTTGGAAACACCTGCAGAAGGTAATGAAAGGCTAAAAGAAAATTACTCATCTTTGTGATACTCAGATAAGGTTGGACTCAACCATCAATCAAATGGGGCTTTGAATAAAAGCAGTAGTCAGAGAGGTGGATTTGGAAAGTGTTCTTGAAATTGTGAGATTTCTGATCTCTCCTTGCACCCCTATTTTCATTTGAATCAGGTTTATAAACAAGCTTTTTACTTGCAATCAGAAAAACATCTACCAAAAGTTCCGCTACTCAGCACTTCATCTTACTATAAATGGGAATCTAACAGTATCATGTGGTAAAAGATTATGGAAAAACTTTTAGGATTGATTTCCCATTTTTGCTAAACACTGGTTGCTTGGATAAAAACTATTTTCAGGTATATCTGTTCATCTCACATCATCATAAATCTTGGAGTTTTACTCCATCCTTTTACGATCCTTACTTAAAACTTGTTAAATGACCTTGCACTTGCTTGTAAGATCTGAGGTTAAAGATGATCAACCTGTAAAAAGCTACTCATATTTAAGAATTGCTTGAATGGAGGTGGCCTATGAACTAAAAAAAAAAAAAAAAAAAAAAAAAAAAATTAATCTGTTCACTACCTGTAAAGATGGCCAATTTACAAAATCACCAGGAAGTCTTGCAATGAAGACCCAAATACAACTGGAAAAATAGACTGAATACTGTATTTTCATTTATCTTTTCCATTTGATTTCAGTGTTACCTTTAGCACAATAGGAATAGTATTCCAGCTAAGAATAAAAGACGTAGGGCTAATCCAAGAGAGGTCTAAAAATATGAATCTCTAACACTTTAATCCTATAGAATTGACAAATTTTTTAACCTCCTAAGACTCAGGTATCTCTTTCTAGAGATACTGCGGTTACAGAAGCATTTCATACCCAAAGTTGGTTACAATTTGATGATCCAGTAGTAATATCTCTCTCATTTTATGACCACACAGCTTCCAAAAAAACTTTTAGGGATACATCATCTTTTTTCCTCAGGAAAAGAAAATGGCACCATGTTCTCCCTCTCATCATGCTGCAGTCAAGATACATCACAAAAATGTCCTCCTTCGCTGAAAAGGTTTTGTATTTCACTGCTGTCTTCACATTGTTCCTTATTCCATATGAGCTATTTGATCTTTCATATTCTTCTTACTCACACCTGCTCCCACTTTCTTTTGCCCCCCCAAAGCTTCTCTTCTATTGATTTGTCAGGAGCTGGATTTTAGATTTTGAAAAAGCAATAATCGAATTTTTCAAGACAGATCAAATAGTGAAGATATAACACATTCACAGAAAGGCTGAGGTTGGAAGGCATCTCTGGAAATCATCTGCCAACTTGTTGAAGGTGCACTCTGTCCCATTGTCCCGGTCATTAATGACGATGTTGAACAGCACTGAACCCAGTATGGTTCCAGTATGAACCCATCAACTCAGCCAGTTTTCAATCCACCTCACTTCACTGTGCACTTACCTAGTCTGTACTTCATTAGTTTGTCTACAAGGATGTTAGGGGATGCAGTGTTGAAAGCCTTACTAAAGTCAAGATAAGCAACATCCACTGCTCTTCCCCCATCCATCGAGCTAGTCATTGAAGGCTTTCAGGTTGGCTAAGCATGATTTCCCCTTCATAAACCCATGCTGACTACCCCCAATCACCTTCATGTCTTTCAAATGTTTGGAAATGGCTTCCAGGAGGATTTGATCCATCACCTTCTCAGTGATCATGGCGAGAGTGACTGGCATGTAATTTCTCAGATCCTCCTTCTTGCCCTTCTTAAGACTGGAGTGACATTTGTTTTTTCCCCCCTCAGGAACCTCCCCTGATTGCTATGACCTTTCAAAGAGAGTGGCCTCACAATGATTTGCTTATATGAAGCAAATGATTTTATATATCTCTATAAGCTTCTCTATGGTGAATTCAAAGATCTCTAAGCAGTATGCCTTCTACTTTTCTGATTGGAAGGCTGGTAGTACTGCAGCAATATACTCTGTATTTCTAGCTTCAAATCTGCATTTGTACAAAGTTGACAGACATCGCTCAGTCAAGAGCTTGACCTAACAGGCCATTGCCAACAACAATGTCCAAGAAGAAAGCAAGCCAAATGGATTCTCATTTGCACAGCAGTTCTAAAAAAAAAAAAAGTTTGGGTTTTTGGGGGGGGTTGGTTTTTTGTTTGTTTTTGGTTTTTTTTTTTTTTTAAAGTCACTGGCATGAGCATCGAGTATTTAGTTTTTCAGTCTCTTCTGATAATTTCTACACTTTTATTAGTTTCAAAATTAGTTTGAAAGTTTCATCTAAAACAAAGAAAATGCTCAGAAAGGCAGGTAAGGGAGTAGTCACATTCCCTGCAAATAGCAGCATTAAGAAACACTAGATAATGTTATTTTAACTATAGAATATTTAGAATTATAGTAAATTACAACTCACAGGAAAGCATGTTATTACAGCCTATGCAAGTAAACAAGGTTCTGCCAGACACGTTGTTCTTCTGTGATCTCATGAAAGCACACACTTACATAATAAAAAACACCTTGGAAACAAAAATCTTGGGAAATGCAACAGCTGACAGCCAAAACATTGATTGGGTTGTTGTTCCCCCCCCCCCCCCTCCTTTGAAAGCAAATCACCAATAAGTCTTTGCAATACCTTTTGGGAAATAATGCCTATTATCTGTTTATATACTTAAACAGGGTAGAAGACCAGCCTGCTTTTAAAAGCTGCTAACTTCTTTCAAGTACTATGCACAGGTTTTCCTACTATTTGTTTTTAAGCATTCAGATTCATTCCTTCCAATGACCACAGTTTTGTGAGCACTACAGCAGGACTGAAGGGCATTCCTGTATTTCTAAAGTAATCTTTGAATATTGATGAGGGAAACATTCCTTGGATTCAAGAGCTCTAATGTGGAAAATGGTAAATTGGCAGGGTAAAAGTTCCATATATTTAACTTTGCCTAAAGCACATACTTAAGTGATTCACAGCCAGAGCCTGGAAGGTGACTAAGATGTTGTCTACAAAAAAAACACCCTGGCAGTGGCTTCTCCTCATTTATCGTTAAAAGAGCATCTTTAATGTTCCTGCTAATCCCAAACCTGGCAGCAGGTATCCTTGGGAAGAGTCCAGGTCCCAGGAAGCTACGTTCCAACTGTATTAAAGCTTGTCCACCTGAAAGCTTATTAAAAAACAGTGCTCATCCCACAGCAGCAGTTTAGCTGAGCTGCACACTAGGAATGCATTAAATAGGCTGCAGTATCCTGTGCTAGTGCTAGTTTGCAAATGGTCACATGCACAGCGACACAATCCCAGACTAACTAGGACATGGATGTTATTGACAAAGGCTAAGAGATTGTCATTCCTTTGGCAAGAGATAGGAGGAGGGGAATGGGAAGCAGGAGCCCAGCATGTGTTACCCACTTCCATACCTGGCTTGCCAAGTGGCAATTCATCTGTTCAGCACCCACTCACACCATGCACAAATAGGCCAGGGAGTTTAGTCTGAAAATTTGGGAACAAAAAAATGTTTCATCATAGTGTCTCAGCTGCAGTAGTACAAGTAAGAGCTGTGAGATTTCCTCTGGGGTTTTTTGTTTGGGGGTGGTTTGGGGGTTTTTTGTGGGGGGCAGTGGTATGTGTTTAAGCATTGCTGCACCACGTGAGCGCTTTAAATAGTTTTGGTGCAAAATCTATTCTTAGTTTAATATTTTGTTAATATATTATTAATTTAAATTGCAGACTAACTTTACTGTCACCACACAAAACCAGTGGAAGGGTACTCATCTCTTGGCCGAGACTGGATCCTGACTGCGTGGACAGGCTTACTACACACTAATATCAAATAAAGATGCACTTTTAAATGTTAACAGGCATGGCGCATAAATTGCCGTACCATGCAAAGGGACCTCCATTTTGAGTCCATTACTTGAAGAAATCTTCCAAGCACACTGCTAAGTCCATCCTCTCTTTCCTCATGCTATTGAGGAAGCAGACTGATGAAAACAGATATACGGCCAGTCTTCTGTTTCTGCTTATTTTTAGTGTGGAATAAGCACTTTGAGTACAGGAAGACGTCCAATAGCTGGATATCATAAGTGGAAAAAATACTAGGAAAATAAGTCAGCAAAATGCAGTATGTTTCAAGCATGCTCAATAATAATATTTTGAATTTAGTTAAAACTGTAATTGATGCACTTCGTGGTAATTACATGAAATGTTCTTATTTCCTTCCTGCTACAGTCAGAGCATGAATAAACAATCTGCTTTCAATTGCTCTCAGTCATGAAATTAAAAAAAGCTGAAGAATATGCAAGTCAAATAAGACATTTTAAAAGGACTGACATTTATTTGTTGAAAAATTTTACTGGTATGTTTCAAAGACTTACAGAAAAGCTAACTACTCAAGCATAGCACTATTCAAAGATAACAAATATAATCAACATCTCCCTTGCTCTGATGGAAATGGTGAATTGGCTTTCATGTAACCAGTGAAAGAAAAAAAACACCAAACAGCGAAGAGAGTTAGTTATTTAAATAGTTAAGTTATTGCTAAGATTTGTATGCATTTCCTCTGTAAAAGATGAACCAGGACTAGAAAAAAACACAATAGACAATTATTGTCTTCCTACTGTTTTTACTGTTTCATACAGAATATACTCACTTTATACAAATCTTACACGAATTAAGATTCCTCGATTCCACCATTATGAAGACAAATTTCAGTCTAAGTTTATGTGGTTTTAACAGCCATTAAGTTTTACTGCCTGGTTTGTGGATGCTAGCAAGAAAGGAGTTACTTTATGCCTTATTTTGTTTCTGATTACAAAAGTCAAGATCTCAAAAAATTCCAAAACATTACCTACCTAAGAGCTAACTTCATTAAGACATCTTAAAAAACGGAAAACTCCAAAACCAGAAAATTGCACTTAGATGGAGGATAATTACTTTCCCAAAAGATGAGCTTTCTTACCCTTTAAAAATATCCTTATCCTATGAGAGAGATGTAGCAAAGAACAGGTTCTTCTGCCAAAGTACTATATTC
Organism: Phoebastria nigripes; assembly: GCA_035582835.1. Classification (NCBI taxonomy): domain Eukaryota; kingdom Metazoa; phylum Chordata; class Aves; order Procellariiformes; family Diomedeidae; genus Phoebastria; species Phoebastria nigripes. Next base: position 1,274,257 of record JAYKAV010001267.1, on the reverse strand, counting down.
TTTAGCTTCCTACCAGCCCCAAGCACCATCACTCTTATAATAGCTAGTATATGAAATGAAAGCAAGCATGTTACTTAAGCAACTCTGTGTGTGTATCTGTACACATCTAAATCTAGGGAAACGTAAAACATTTAGAAACTACAGCAACACCTATCATTTTAAAGGCACAGTAGGAGAAACATAATAAATCTGTCCAGCCATCCAATCAGGAGTTAAAATTGATGATTTAACACCGATATTCCTGAAGGCTAACATTACAGGTATCCTGGAACAGAAACCCACATCTAAGAACAAGCATTAACATCAGTTATTTTGCTTTGGATCAGAATATACATGCTACTGAAGTCCCAACTTGCAAGCTTAACTTTGCACCAATATGCCCCTGTCTTGCTAAGACAAAACACTAGGTGGAATCCCTTCTGTTACTCAGGCTATTCCCAGCGACCCCGATAAAAGGAAGAAAGTATCTGACAGATAAAATTCTGTCTTTTCTCCTGCATGAAACACGTGCCTTCTAAATTCAGCTCAGACTGAATGGTTTCAAAACGACAAACCCAAAGGTTTCCACAGACGAGGCAGCACAGGCAGCCCCTGCACAGCTTTTGTAGGATTCTCACCAACACGGCTTGACACGGTTCCAGCAGGAAGACCTCTCAGACTCTGCCTCAAGCTTTTGGTCTCCTCCTCAGATTATCAAAAGATAGCCAATTGTGATGGTGGTTTTTCTGTTGGAAGAAAACTTCATGCTGGACTGAGACCACCAACTCATTTCACATAGGCCAGAAAATGAGATGGTAATAGTTTTTCGCAGTTGCCAACTTAAACTGTATTTGAGCTACAGACCCAGATGTGAAAGGCTCTGTAATAAATTACCAATCTCCTGAGCCATCCAGTTAACAACATGCATGGTTTTCTTTTTAAACTCAATTATGCTTAAGTTCGTAAGTTTTCTGAAACTGTAGAAAGTAAAACAGAAAAATTTGGATTCTTGGTGACAGGTCATTTGTTTTCTGTATGCCTCTTAAAAATATACTGAAGAGTACAATTGCAGGCAAAACATCAAAGACAGACATTACATTTTGGTTTAAAACAGAGTGTGTCTAAGTAGTAACATGCACTATGTATTTCTACATTATGTTTTGCTCCACTATTTCATGAGTCATAACAAAGCCACCACAATCTTTTTGACTTTCTCCCTCAGTGCTGCGGCTTTTGTTCCATTTCTAGAACCAGGAGCAAATTAGAGACAATGTCCATACAATTATTTTAATAAAGCAAAGCTTCCTTGTATTTCAGTTCTGAAAATGTTATTTATCAAAGACAAATCTTTTCCCATCAGTTTAAACAGAGACTGGCACTCTGTAAAAGCATTTATTGGACATGAAAATAGAAGACAAATAACTAGTCATTGACTACATTTCCAGGAACACTATTAAAGCTATTTCAAAAACAAAAAGTGACTCTGGAAGAGTAATAAGGAAGCCAGACTTACTGCACCAAGCATAGAATAGCACTGGTAGTRCTGACTCACAGGAATGAAAGGTCAAACTAATGATACTCTCATGCAGTAATGAAATTTATGAATTAGAAGCATCATATATAGATAGTATCATACTTAGATAGCATTTTTTTCAATTTACTTCTAAGGATAAGAGCTACAGACAACTGGGTCAGGAAAACCACCCAATTTTAGGACAACAGACAGAACCAGCCGAGCCAGCTATGGGCATATTTCAAAGGCAAATATGTAAGAATTGGTGAGATTCACCAATTTAAAACATTTAATAGAATTTTCTGGTTAAGAAACACTAACTCAAGTTCAAAATGTTTTGCTTATACTGTCATTTGAAAAAACATTAGTTTATTTGCAGAAGTCTTCAAAAGTTGGCATGGCTGTATTTCTGATACCTTATAAATATTAGAATAAGATAACGGCCTTCATAAGTAAAATTGGTAATTTCAGGGAGTTTTTATTTTTTCAGCAGTTCTTACAGCCAATCATCCTCTCCCCCACCTACACACATGCCATATTTACTTATTTATCTTGCCTGCAGTGATACTACCAGAGGCATTTTCTGTACCTCAACATGCCTGTTATTTAAATGAACACTTTTTAAAATAGCTTATTTAGAAAATCAAAAAAGGAAAACAGCTATCTGATACACTTTGCTGTCATAAGCATATCAGATCATAGCCAGCTTTTAAAATTCACTCTACTAATCAAGGCTGTCTGACTGCAGTATAAAAATATGTATTTATTAGTACATGCCCTTAGCACAAAGGTTTTTGTCTCCCAGAGATTTTTTGTAAAAAACAATCCTTGCCCTCAATCATCATCCCAGTGCTAAAACCCATTGCGGATCCACTTACCAAATCCCTGTGTAACACCCAGTTAGCATGCAGGTAGTGAATACCATCTAGGATCTGATATAACAGTGACTTCACCATTCCCCGAGGTAACTGAACTGGTTTCTTGTTTGCTTTAGAAGCCCTGTGAAACTTGATTATATGCTGTAAAGGGGAAAAAGAAATAAAAATAAAAAAGTGCAATGTTTTGCTCTACAGCATTACACAAAAAGATTGCCAGCAATTCCTTACACAGACTTCTTAGGTTTTTTTCAACCTTTCATCGTTCATTTTCAAAACTAGAAACATGTACCTTAAGTACCAGAAAATTAATACTATACGAGATAAAGTGATCAGTGTCCCAAGGAAAACTCTCAAAAATGAAATCAGTTGTTGCTGTGGTTTAACCCTGGCAGGCAGCTAAGCCCCACACAACCGCTCGCTCACTCTCCCACAGTGGGATGAGGAATACAAAACCAATACAACTGTCAAAGCAATTCCCTTGCAGTTCACTGATCTTCAACAGTTTGGAGGTTTTAGCGGTATTTTTGTTTGGGGGTTCTTTTTGTTAAGATAGGCTGATATCTTGTATATCACAGCACAGAATTACAAGTGCATCACCTAACTCCTACATTATTTTACTTTTAGTTTTCTCCGACAGTAATAATGACACTGTAATATTCAACACCTGATGCCAGACAGAAATTCTTGCAACTGTATTGGGAGTTTTAAATGTTTAAATTAGAAGCCCAGATTTATTCCTTCTTTATTTACGATACCCTTAAAGCACAGTACTCTCAAAACAGAAGCTGTTGACAGAGCAAAGCTATAAATCTGTCCATCTGAAAGTCAGTTAACAAACCAGACACAGAAAAAACCTTTAACAATTAATAGTGCATACACAGGCAATGACGTCTAGCAACTATGAGGAGTCCAAAAGGATATGTTGTCTTAGCACTTGAGTGCCAGGTGCCACTAACTTCAATAGTATAAGGTGTGCCACAGTCATGGTAACCATTTCCATGTTTGTCTCCTTTTGAGAGATAGGTAATTTCTAGAACAAACTTTTTAATACATTCACACTTCTTTTCCGTAATGGCTCACGCTTGTGTGATCATCAAAACAGCCCTGATCTTGTCCATCCAAACCCCGGCACCAAACTTCTATCACGTGTTCTTCCTACATTCCTGAGCTTTCATATTCCAGGTGCCAATTAGGTACCCAACTACTCAAACCCCTTTGCAAAACTGCCTTTCCTCTCTTGCTGCAGCCCAGCTCCATACAGCTTGTCCTCCTTTGCTTCAGGCATCGAGCTTGGCTTTCCTGGGAGGAAAAGGCACATCCCTGCTCTGCCAAAGGTAAAAATGGAGCTGCATGGAGGAGAGAAATATTGATGAAAAAGTGACAGTCCCTGCCCAGTCAGCCAAGCACCACGTGCACGGGTATCCCTAAGTCTGAGCCACAAGTTTCGCCTCCTCTCGCCTCCCACTTCCACTGACTCCAAAGCAAATGTTACTTTTCATGCAGTGGCCAGAGAGAAGTGAATCTTCATAGACAGAAAGATGGGTCTCCTGGACCTTTTTGTTCCTGCTGTAATATACTCTGTGCCCTTTTCCCAGCCTTGTTTGAGACCTGCTGCACTAGATATGCTCAGTGGTGGAGGACTTGGTCCATAGCCAGCTCTCTGGGGCATGGAGCCAGCCCAGTCACTGCAGCTAGGTCTCTTGCATCCAGATACAGTGAACAACCAGGAGCTGGTACAGTTGGGGAGTTCTGGAGTTTATACAGGTACGTGCATGTAAAAATAAAGGTCAAAATTGAGGGTCATTCCTAAGTTACTGATATTCAAACCAGTGTTTCGTTAACAGAGGTGCTTCTGCAGTGATTTTGGTTAAGTACGAAGCAATGCAGAAATGGATAAATACAAACAAGGACAGGTCACTATTAGTCACAATCCTCCAAACAAATACAAAGCCTTGCAGCACATTCTGAAACAAAAAAACCCTCACACATTCCTAAACTTCTGCAGCTTAGCACATCAAAATATGGGGGAGCAGTGAAAAAAAGAATGTGCTTGTTTTTTCTCCACATTAGAAAAAAGCTTTACTCTATTTCCTCAAGATTTTTTTGTTGTTGTTTTGTACATCAGCCTTAAGAATGTCTCAACATTTCAGCTGTTTGGTAATTTTTTTGCCTTAATTTTATTTTGGCAATGAAATCTCTATACCAACTATGAGAACTTCCAAGAGACTGAACTGGGAGAAAATATCTTCGACTCAGCTTAGCTGAAGGGAAATTGACACACTAGTTCTCAGGCAAATACTACTGAATTATTCCCAACTACAAGGAACACCATTGTCAAAAGAAATTAGTTTTAATTTGGTTTGTACATCTTAGCTGTCTGTCTAAACTACACGCAGAGGAAAAACCAAACTCATGATTCATACTACACAAGTCTTACATGAACCCATACATCAAAATTTCCATCTCATTCCAAATTGCCTCTGTTGTACCCTTTGATATGAATCTTCTTAATATCTTTTAAGGWTAGTATTACAATACTTGTTCCATTGAGAGCAATGCTCAAAATGTATATCAGATTTAATTCGAGGCAAACACATACCTTTTTTCAGGGAAGTCAAGGCTGCATTGGATTTTGGATTCTTTACAATGCTACTTTCATTTTTTTTTTTTTTTTTTTTTCAAGCATTCCAAATGGATGTTAAGGTTACAAAGACTAAGTTAACAGAGGAAAAGGGTATATATCTTAAAACAAATTTACTTTGCCTTCAACATGTTTATATTTTAAAGCTGTATCTTGTAATTAGGAATAAACAGCCTTCCTCCCAAATATATGAAATTTCAGCAGATGGGTTGAATAAAAAGCTCTTCCCACTGAAACATATGAATTAAATTTCAATTATATGCAGTGGCATTACTCTCACTTCAYGTATTCACAGATGACATGCGATGTAACTAGAACTCCAAACTGTCCTATTCAGCCCGTAAGTTTGTCATTTTTCAAAGGGAATCCACCTGCATAATCAATTACATTTTCCTGCACCCTACTTTAGCTGTAATGGAGGGGTATATCTGCATTTATTTAACAAGATTTCCAGCTACTGAGAGCTGAATGCAGATTTTTATCTTCTTAAAGAGGTCACAGATTAACTGTGTAGCATGCTTACCCAACATTTTCCATTGCTTTTCCTTTAGTACTGGAAATGTTTCCAACAAACACGGGGCAAAAGGCTATACTGTTTTTAAACTGATGTGTCTTCTCTGACCTTTGTCCCTTTTCTGCAACTAAAACTCTAAGCCTGGTACCTACAAGCAATTCACCTTACCCAGAGGTCATGCTCAGCGTAGTCAAAGAGAAGCCACACTTTCCTGTCAGCATGGGAAAGAAACACCTTTTGCAGAGAAATGACATTTGGATGCTTGAGCTCCCGCAGCAACTGCAAAATAAAAAAAGTCCACAACAGTTATATCCACACATCCAAAGCTGTGAAAGGGCTGGAAAGATAAATACTTTAACAGTCTTTGCTACATATTCTACAATACAAACAAGAAAAGTTGAAATCTGCAAGTCATGGAAAACATCACATTTTTTTAATGAAAGAACCAGTCATTAGTTTGAAATCAAAGCTGAAAGCAGGTCATAACCCCCTTAGGGCATTCACTTCCTATTCATTTCCTAGAAGTTGAAGTCTATGTAAGCCTCACTATGATCCAGGATCAAGAAGACTCCGCAAACAGCCAGCTGTGTCATCTGCCCTTTCCCATAGGCTGTAACCTTTGATAGAGCCATTTGGGGTATCCAATTTTCTCCTGACTCCCAATTATCTGAAAACCCTGCATTTTGGTTGCAGCCATTCAAGGCTGAATGGGATGACTCATTTAGAGCCTGTCAATGCAGCCAGCTAAACGAAGATGTGGTTTGTAAGATGGAGTCAGCTGATCTACAGGGTCACCACCACCTACAGAAGAAGGTCCGACTCCCTCCCACAACATATATTACACCAGTTACGTCACTCACAGAAGCCATCCATGAAACAGCTCCCAGTTCAGGAGAAAACTAACCCAGACACACAAAGGTGTTAATTTTCTGCTGAGTTCCTGAGCTGAAATGACTCACAGCACTGACAACAGACCCAGCACTAGTGAAGGGACACAGCTAGGAGCAAGAACTTCTTTCAGCAGCAGTGAGCCATTAAACCAGCTCAGCTGCTTTAGAAACTATAGCTTTAACCACCACCAAAAGGAAAACATAGCCAAGATTATAGCACAAAAACTGAACGCAGACAGCATCAGTCTATTTGAGCTCTACTGGTCATGTTACAATTACACTGTACTCATACAATTGCTAAGAAACAAAAACTTTATCTAAGTAAACTGTTGTCAAGCATGGCTACCCAAGACTAGACGAATTCTTGCCAGCTCAGTCTGCCAGAAATGATGACTTTTTTAATAAAAGGAATGGCTAGGGTTTTTTTAAAAAGCTAAGGACAATTTGAATATAGACTAGAAAATTAACATTTTATTTCTGAGATTGAATCTATTTTCAATAAAATATAATTTTCCCACTACATAATAGAGGAAACAAGAAAATTCATTCCTTTCTACTAATACCTTTGTCACATGTGGTAACGTTTTAGCTGCTAATGAGATAGTAAAATGGGAGTGGGTATCTGCATATGTTTGCTTCCTTCTTTACTATTTGAGACAGACTCCTATCCCTACTCACTGAGCAGTCTTGTGTGGCATTTCTTGAGCAAGAGGACCTAGCCCACAGAGCTTTTATCTCAAATATGAGATCAAACAGGGAGACTGAGGGTTGAGGACACAACGCAACATTACAAACCAATGCAGAAGGTAGTAGTTTCAGCATGTTAAACCTCTTAATCTTATGATTTGTAAAAGCATTACATAGAGGAATTTCAAGGCAGGATCTGCAAGAAGTGTGGAATTCTGTAAATGACTATAATTCCTACAAAGCATAAGATCAGCATGGGGAAAACCAAGAAATGCTTATTAGCAATTTTTTAATCAATTACAGGTGGGGACCATCTGTGGTAGGTTGACCCCAGCCAGCAGCTAAGCCCCACACAACCACTTGCTCACCCCCCTCAGTCAGATGGGAGAGGAAGAGCAAAAAAAGCAAGAATATTTGTGGGTGAGGATAAGACTTTAATAAGTGAAGGAAAGAGGAATTAAAAAAAAAAACCCACACACCACAACACAAGCGATGCAAAGGCAATCACTCACCACTTCCCACAAGCAGACCGATGCCCAGCCAGTCTTCGAGCAAAGGCTATCTCCCCAGAGGAGGGGCAGAGTGGGAAAGAGCGAAAGCCTGGACACTGTGCAAGCACTGCTCAGCAATAGCCAGAACACTGGTGGGTTATCAACACTGTTTTAGTCACACAAATCCAAAACACAACACCACGTGGGCTGCTGTGGAGAAGATTAACTGCACCCCAGCCAGACCCAGTACAGCAAAGACCATCGGTGGGAGTCAGCCTCTTAATAGCAAATGAGGTGATAGGGTTTAAGGATACATTGCACCAGTCAAGGACTTTTTGTTGAATCAGTATAAATTCACAGCTTAAATTTATGCCAAACATTTTGATAAATTAACTGTACCCAGGAGACTGCATGACAGTCCACCAACTATGTGTCCATACCAAAATTTTATCAGATTTCCTGTGACCAGATGACACAGCTGTACCAGACAACAGACTATTCCTCGATGAGAGAGGCAGATATTAGTCAAGGCTCTAGAAAATAATGTAGTTTTCCCCTTCACCCCCTTCCTGTCCCATTTTAAGTCTGTCTTACTCCTTGTTCCCCAGGTAGCAGCTATCATCCACTTTAAACACCCAACCTCTTCACATCAAACGTGATCCACCTCGAAGGACACACAGAGAACCCATCACCAAAGCTGGTCCAGAACATAACACAAAGATGAGAAACTTCAAGTAATGCAGCAGAAGGGTTCCCTGTCTGTGTAGCGAGGCAACATGGACATCATTCTTCTTTGTTTGTGCTAGTCCAATCCTGTGGACTTAAAGATTCACAGCATTCCTCCTGGTCTGCTAGACAACAGGCTGCGGCTCTTCCCTGTTTCCAAATCCTGCCAGTAGCAAGGTAGAAGTAATTGAGCATGCATTTCCTGCAGGCACACACAAAGTTGTGCCCACACACAATACATACATGACCAGCCACACAGGTATCAACAGAGGCAGAACAGCATCTTCTTTGCAGGCATCCACATAAAACTTGAACAATGCAACTGGCCTGGATCCCATTTCTCCACTTGGGCTAATCAGGCTTAAAGTTCACAGACATGCACACATATTCGCAGGTCCCTCAGACTCCGGTGCAGACCTTACATCTGTTCAGAATCCAAGCCCAGACACAGTGCCCTTCCACCCAGGTTCCAGCTCTGACGCTGGGTCTCTCCAAATTTCAGTCTCCTCCTGCTTGCTGGTTCTGCATGCTTGAAGTTCACTAGCAGATCACACACACACACGAACACTCACACAGCTCTCTCTGGTAGCTCATCTCCTTACCTCTCCTACCTTTTATCCTTCCTCTAAACATCCTACAGTAAGTTTTACACAGTCCCAGCAGCCCCCTCAAATACCCAATAAAACCTCTATCCTCCTATAAGATCCATAGCAATCTGCTTTTGCTTCTCATCTGTTACAAAGCCCTGGTTGAATCTCTTCAAGGATACACCCAAGAGGTTCCTTTTGCAGCCCATCACCAGTGTTTTAAGAGTTCTGGCTTTTGTTACTGTCACTGATAGCAGCTGTTATGATTTGTGCATCTGTGTGCTCAGTTTATCATTCTTGCTGGTTTTTGCCTTTGCCTTTTATGCTGAATAGCCATTAACTACATAATTCTTTCAGTCTGCTTAAAAAAAACGATGGGTTTGGTCAAAGCTAGACAGCCACAAGCACCCCAGTGAATAGGATGGCTAATATATATCAGCAAAACCATCAGAATAAGGAAATGATTGCTGCAGTGGTGACAGATGATCCCTGAATCACCGTCTTGGAAAGGCTGAAACGCCCCAGGACAGTGATAATGCAGAGCAACAAATGCAAATGCTGTCTGAAGGACAGAAAGAGCTCACGCAGATGATAACACATCACGTGGGCTGTAAACAGCATTTCCAGCAACCTCACTCTCCATGAACCAGGCCTCTCTAGCCCATATGCCACATGCCTTTCCTACCAGATGACTTGCCTCGTGTCCAGCAGCTGACAAAGTTCACTGAAGACAAAGTAGACTGCAAGAAACACAGTTTGACTATCAGTATGATGCCTGCTAATGATAAAGGCCATTTTTTGGCTTAGTGACTCTGATACCTAATTGCTTCTGTCTATCCTAGTTCAGTTCTATCGAACACAAAGAGAAAGTAGACAAAAACTATGCATTTGGCTCTCAGTAAATTACCTTCATTTTCATTTGCATATCACATGATGATTCAAAAATCCATTTCTACAACCAGAAAGGTTTCCCTTAAATTAGTTGGTCTGGGTGCCCCTTGTAAAGAAGGAAGACCCAACTGACCTTCAAAGAAATAGAAATCAGCAAATGATGAAAATGCTGATACATCTGGTTTGACTTGAGTGTTACAACCCCATGTTGTCCCTGGCTGGTCCTGTCCTTGCTTTCATAAATATTGTTCAAGACACAGCAAGGGAAACAGCATCCCTACATGCGAGTCCTCGGCTCACACTAAGGTTCCTCCATCTCCCTCTTCAAATGCAGAAATACTCATTCCACAGCCATAGGGCAGCTGGGGGACAGTAAATGAAAGTGTCCTAACGATGCATAAAACTGTTAAATTGCTTCACGAACAAGGACAAAGTGGGGTAAGACAGGATGTTATTAAATAATCAACAGCAGCATTAAGGCAGCCTGGCAAACTGCCGCATGACTAAGGCAAATCTTTTCTTGCACAGGGACGCTAAAAATAATGACCTTCCACATCAAATATGAGCTAACTCAGCACAAGTCTTGATGAACATGATCTCCTTCCTCCGGTGATATTCCACATTTCCCGTACAGCTCTCCACCACTACAGACGCTTCTCATGAGCCAAGACACTGCACTCTTTGCCTAAGTGAGGATTTCTAGCTTAACTGCAAATGTCATTCCACCCTCACTCTTGATGCTTGCTACTATATGTGCTCTGCAGGGAATGTAACCTGCTAAGGGTTGCAATACTACCATACTTACTTCTATAACTAAGCACAGACTCATCTGCTAGAGCAATTGGCCAGGTGAGCTGGCCCAGGAGTTTCTCTGATGTCCTGTCTCAGGACATTAGCTATCTCAGAAAAGGCAACTCCCTGCTCTCACTGCCTTACTATGAGTGCTATGCAACACGTTTCTCCCAAAGCTTAGGGCAGGCAGAAAGCTGGCTAGACACAAAGCCACAGGCAATATCAAGCAAAACATTCACTTAAGCAAAAGTCACTACTGTGTCATCTTGCTAGTCTGATGGCGTAAATTCAAAATCTAATCATAATCTCATGCTTCAAAAAGGCTCACATCAGTTCCAAGTGATCCAGCAATAAACAAATCATATATTAATAGTCATGCCATGGCCTTAAGATGGAAAATGGGCAAATAGGGACTTGGAACAGAAAGCAGATAGCGGTTGATGGACAAAAAAGATGATTTTCAGACCAGAGGACAACTGACAAAGATTTAGTCATCCTGTAACAGATAAGATACCAGAGGAACTACTGCTACACCAGATGAGTATACGCAGTAGTGAGACATTACCTAAAATGCTGTGTGCAATTCTGGCCAATTCAGGGAAGATTAATTCCAACTGCAACAGGGCAAAGAAAGCCCAAGCCTACACCCAGGGGAAGGGAGAGCCTACTACACAACAGTGAAACCAGCAAGCCAAGCCAAAATCCTTGTAGCCTGCCAAACAAAGCCAGAGAAAGAAACAGTCTCTCTCTCTCTTTAAAGTGAAAGCAGGAGATAAGAGCTATTCTGACAGTATTATCATAAGTACAAATGGGTCTGAACTAGTCATGATTAATTTTGGCTTAAAGGCTGAATAATGTTTATAGAGTCATTACTAGAATGAGACTCAGGAACTGTCTTCAGAGATTCTTCTTTTCCTTACAAGTTTAACTTGTAGTTTGCTAAATTTTTGAACGTGCACTTTGCTTGTCTACAAGAGCAGGAGCAGAATATGACGACTCCAGAGGTGTCATCCAATTCTATATTCATAAAATAGATTAAAAAAAAAAATTCAAATCACTATTCTTAGTTTCCTATCAAAAATTGGAGTTCTACTCAAGTACTTTAAACTTGTTATTTAAACTAAAACCGAAATTTTATTACACAAGTTCTTAAATCCCAAGTTGGCTTAGCTGCTATCCAGTAGATTCAAGATCTGTTTGTTTCAACGTAAATATGATTTTAAAGTTTTATATTCTCATGAGTCAGATATTCCACAGTACTAAAAAAGAACAAAATACCTGCTGAAAGTACATGCCGTTTTCCTTTCAAAAGTGTTCAAATGAAAGCTTACAAAGGCAATGTAACAGAAAAAGTTATAATACTGCTCATTCTATGAATTTATTATGAAGCTGACAATACATTTTTGAAGCCCCAGTTCTTCAGACATACAACCGTGTGAAATTGTTGCTTTATTTTATTCTTTTGTTTTTATTTTTAAAGTCCTAAATGTTGCAAAAAAGAAGCCTGACAACACAAAATGCCAAGAGAAAAAAAAAAATGCACATTTATGTTTTTAACTTCTGTGGTTTCCAAAACAAATGCTTAGGTTATCACACATACAAGTCAATATTTATTAGCACCTCTTATGTCCAAACAAAGTATTAGAAGAGGTGTTTATAAAGGTTCTCTGAAAGTAAGGAGGTGGATGAAGAATCTAGATGAGACAGACACTGGATGTCAAGCTCGGTCAAATTCTGCTGTTCACAGAAAACATTATGATTCCTAAGGATTCCAGTTTCTAACATGTAATCAGTATCTCTGTCCCACTTTCACAGAACTAAAAATAATACTACCCTCCCTCTATACAACATCTCTCAAGAATACCGTTTGTAGCCCTGTAACATACCTCGATAAAGTACTCATCAGTCACAACTTACATTTTACATACCATACTACTATTAAATTAAAGCATTTGAGAATCATTAGACTTGCCAAAGAGGGTCAAATCAAACATTTGTCTTCCTCAATACTTTGCCATTTTTCACCACATGGAAAGATTGGTAAGAAACCATTACTTGTCTTCTGACATAACAATTGTATTCATCTAAATGATTTCTGTGTTTGGTCTTGTGGGAAAGTGCTTTCACTGTTAGTGTTGATGGGACACGACAGCCCCCATAACCTGAGGAATCTGCACCCAAACATCGTTCCTTATTGCATAGCTGACAGAGGATCTCTTCCAGCAAGCTCACTGGGACAGTCATTTGTTCCTTACCAGGGGAAGATGTTGAAGAGGGTGAATCCTGGAGTCACCCAGTTTCAGCTTCTGCCTCATGGGGTCCCTCCAGCTGCTGCATGCTGCCTCAGAGTCCTTGGTCGCCCTCAGACCACCTCTGAAAGAGCCCTTAAGCTCTTCTTCCATCCCCTCCACTGGCAGAGGAGGAAGAGGCCTGATAATCATCTAATGACATGTTCTTGTCACCCAGGACATGGAAGCCCCAGTGTGCGAAGAGGACCAATTCACCTCTACAGCAGCCTCCTCTGCCAAGGTCAACTCGGCCAAGACCACTAGTCAACAGCAGCTCCCATCTTACCTGCCCAGAGGCACAGGCCTGCTGCTCTAGCTCTGCCTCTACCTCTCTGCCACCTTCCAGCCCAGAAGCTGAAAGCCAGGGGGGTGAAGCAGTTGCAGAGGTGAGCAGGACTGCTGCAGAGGCTTTCCCTTTCAGGTAAGAGCAGTAGTCATCAACCAGCTATCTCTCTGCTTATTCTCACTCTGCCCGGGTACCGTGTGCCTGCTCCCTGCAAATCCAGCCAAGTTCCTGACGGAAGGAGAGCTGTACTGGGCCCTGAGCCTCCTGCCTGGGAGACAAAAATCAATACTCCGCTTTCTTTTGTTAAAGCTCAGACATGTGAACATTAGGGTACAAGTCTGCATTATACCCAGACCACCCCTGCAGGTTCCTACCACTTCCTATGAGCCATGTTAAGCAACGGTGTGACCAAAGGATGGTTCAACTTGGCTTGCTCACACAAGAAAAAACTAACAAAACTGTTCATTTTCCCTTTGGTGAAGATGAACTTCCTCATCCTACAGCCACACTATCACTAGATCCAACATAGAGGACATCACCTTTTGTGATGACAGCCTGCATTTGTTAAAATAGGAAACCACAAAATCCTAGGAATGCCCAAATGCCTCCAAGGCAGACCTAAAGAGTAGAAATGATCACAGAAGCCAGCTACTTATTGTTCTGTAGTTTTCTGTCCCAGCTCTGGCAGACTCAAGGCTGTTCTAACTTGTACAAGCTGGCTATGGTGCTTGAAGGACAGCACACAGACATGAGACAGCCAAAGTACAGCATCRTCCACCCCAGCTCTGCTATGTCCCATTCAGCATTTACATCATTGAGAGTGTCTGCCACCATATCTAGCAGTTCCTCTTCAGGGCCAAGTCACAAACTAGTGCTATCATATAAAAAAACTATGTGGTGTTTTTACATACAAAGAAGCYTTTCAGGCATATTTCTGTCAACCAAACCAGGCACCAAAACCCCACAAAACAAAACAACAACCCAAGCAACTTCTCACTAGCCAAAGGAAGCATAGGCAAGTGAAGTACTTGCAAACCTGCTAGAACTGAATGAAAAATGCTAATCAACAAGAAAAATGTCAGAAAGTCACTTGATTACTTTAAAACTTAAGACTCCTGTATAGGAAACTGCCCAACCCAAAATCCTGAAGCTCTGTCTGAAGCCTGGGTAACTACTCCAGCTTCCTACAGCCTTGAAGAATTCTCCTGCTTTGCAAACTGTGAAACAGCATTTGCTGCACTATTGCAGGTGGATAAGCTTTAATGACTTCCTTCCTTGTGATTAAATCAGAAGATGAGGAATCGAGTGTTTGGGCTTGTATGTTTTGTACATTTTTATACAAATCTTCTCACCATTCCATCCCTCTCTCCCCCATCTAATACAAACCCATCTCTTGGTATGATGAGTGTGCAGTTTTTAGTGCCTGCTTAAATCCTCAGAAGTGAAAGTGCAGATCACAAAAGATACCCAGAATCCCAGGCAGTGCACACATCTGCAGAGAACAAGAGATGAGCAGCCAAACGTTCAGTTAAGGTTCTGGAAGAGGCAGGATTCACAAATGCTTACCCTGATGGATGAATGGGGGAAAGATAAGCAAGAATATAACACTACAACTATCTTGATATTGAAGATGTTGATTCAATTAGCATAATTAGCACAATAACTGTTAATTCTACCAGTTAAACAATTGGTTTACAAAAAATCATTGAAAAATCCCTCTTATTTCAACAGAGTAAGAGACTAGCTAGGTTCTTGAACATTAGGTCTAAGTCCTCATGCTGCAGGAAGTAACGAAATGTAGAAAGTCTTTCATATACGTACATAGGTTGAGCTCATCCCATAACTGAGTCAGCCATTTCAACTCAGGTCTCTGACCTAGTTCAAGCCTTTCCCTGTAATTGATGTATTTCAATTATTTTATTTTTCCGAAGATCTGACACTGTTCTTCAGCTCAGGTGTCTGCATCAAGTAGATGTCTTAGAAGAGTAGGCTATGGGCATTTTTAAACATGTAAGTTACTCAATAGTCCAAAACTGAAGTTCGTCATCATAAACAAGAGAAAAGCCATTGCAGAGCTATAAAAACAAGGGACAGTTTCACTGGGATTTATATCAAACTGCACTCTTCCCAGATAGTCACAGAGTGAAATATACAAGCTTCAGCTCTCCAGAGAAACTGAAATGGATACATCTCATATGCAAACCAAGTCATCCTAGTTCCTCTCAATACCACCATGCTCAAAAGATGCATTAATTGGGGTAGTCCAGAACACATTGTAACAAAGTCTGGCATTCAGCCTTGACTTTTTAAGTATGACAACAAATAATTTTATTAATTAGATGTACAGACGACATTTTAGGGTACAACACTGCTGATTAACTCAGTAGCATTTTCATATATACATTACACATACTCACATAATCAACATAAACAATGTGGCTATTAGCCTTAATTTGATCCATCTCCATATGAGGTTCCTTTTTTTCCTTTTACAATATTAATCGATAGAAAGGGGGGAAAAATTCTATTTAACAGAATTTAAATGAACACCACATTTTGAGGAAAAAATTCTCCTGTTAACTCCAAACAGCAACATCAAAAGAACAGTAAGGAAAAGAGATTCAAACCCTAGAAGTCCATGGTGAATTATTAATTCAACTGCAGGAAAATTCAACCACAGTATCAGCAGTTGCAAGCCTGGAAGCATAACCAGAAACATAGTCAACAACAGCTCAAGAAATGCTGCTTCAGGTTACTCCTTCTATCCCTCCACCTGCTTTTGGGCTCCACTCCCCTCTTTGCTCTCGATGCCTGCTTTCTTGGCATCTTTGGTCTCTTCAGTACGTTCCCCTCCTTCCCCACTAACCCTCTCCCATGTGGGTCCTGCATTGTACTACTGTTCCCTTCAAAGGGCGCGTGCTGCAGCAGCTCAGAGCAAGGAGAAAGCCTCCCTGCTTCTTGCTCCTCTTCCATCACTACCAGGGACCCTGCTGCGCAAGAAGAACAACTACACAACACTCCTCAAGTCATGTAATGAGGCCAAACCCTTCCCGACTGTCAGCCAAGTTAGAGATTCTCTTTTAATAGATAGAATTGAGTTAGGGTCATATCCAGAGCAGAGACACGTCCCTAACACCAGCCAAGCTTCTCCTGCCAAGTTCAAGCAGAACAAGCTCTTCAAAACTCTTTAGGTAAATCACTGCAAAAAGACGAACAAAAAAATTTTTCCAAATCCCTCTGAAATGGTAGCTGGTACTTCCCAAAAGCATTCAGTCTGAGGGAGTCACAGTATTTGGAAAATTTCTGCCAAAATGGTTGAAATAAACAAAAATTTAAGACCCTGTTTTCAGCTCCTTTAGTTCAGTGTGGATGTCTACGATGGCAGGGAGGCTCAGCTGTCATCAATGGACAGGAAGAGCTTCTCCTGAAGAATATTCTTTGCACTTCATTTTTTTCACCTCACTCAGTTCAAGGACTAATGTGTTTGAAATCACAAAGCCAACTGGAAGTTGACAAAGTAGGAAAGCCTGGTACTCACTTCAATCAATAAAAACGAAATTAGGGTAGGTACAGTTTTACACTCTTGAGGAATATGGACTGAAAATAAACTATTCGATTCCCCCCACACACACAGAAGTTACATGCATTTCCTTTCAGTAAGCAATTTCAGTTGAAACATTTCAAGAAAAATAAACCCAAGCAGCAGTATAACATAAAAACATACAACAGTTAAACTTCAGAATACCGGTTTTACCAGTATTTCTTTGGAAGCTTGTCACAAACCATAACTAGACCACATTATTCACCAGTTTCTAACAGCATAGAATATAGAAATATAAACCTGAATAACCTAAGAAAACGTTTGAATAATATTCATGGGTGCGTTACAGCCTCTGAGGCAACAACAATGCCAGTTTAGTTTGAAGTCTTCACTTAAATAGAAGCTAACATGTTTTAATCATTATGAGCCMATAAGAACTAACCTCTTTAGGAAAATAACTGAAGTACTAATGCAAAAGTCAGATCAAATACATAATTTAAGCCACTGACTCTAATCATGTTTTTAAACTGCTGCACTTAAAGTTAATCTGCCCCGAGGCAGGCAGTAAATTGTAACTTAAAAACACTGTCATTTTTAGACAGCAAACATAACAGGTGCACAAAATCTTCCATGATATTTGTACTTATTTTATACCTCCATGATAAAAATACAGCAATATAGTAGAATAACATAATTGAGCAAACAAAAACCAGCATGCACTCAAATCAATACTTTTAATAAGTCTGTTTGCTAGTAGAAAGAACTAATGTTACTTACTGCTATTTCTCTGCATGCAGACATAGAAATTCCAGTACCTTCTATTTGCTTTAAAGCATAATCTTTATCATCTTTCCTGTGAAAGAAGAAAAGAAGTTTTTTTTAAAAATTGCACCATGAATCCCAAGTGAGCTCTTCACCATTCAGAGGACAGTTTCTAATTAATACAAATTCTGCATCTTATTTTCTTTTGATTCTTTACTAGTTTAATGTCTGGATACCCAGCTAAACCATAAGATAACCACACCACCTTGATAAAGCTAAAATATAAATTTGCTCTCACTACATAAATAGGGAATTTCAAAAACTTCTTTTTTTTTAAATGCAATGATAGACATTTCTTCCATTCCTTCCTTCTTTTATTAAGAGGAAAACAAAGAAAACATTTAGTACATATTAGAAATAAGTCTAGCTAGGGGTACATCTCCCATGAATGAATTACTCTGGGACACAGCAAGTCTTCTCCATATTCTAATGAATTCGTGAGTAGCCCAGAAGCAACATCACAGCAACATCTTATCTTTTCTTTCCTCTAGATCACAAAATGTGTCCTAAAATAATATTCCTACCAAACTAATAAAACTACCAAGATTAATAAAAAAACCACAAGGTATCTGTGCAATCTGAAGTATCCAGAGAAATGTTTGTTCAGCTTTAAACACGTATAACACTCAAAAACATCACCACCACCACACTGTCCGTTAACCAGTATGTACCTTACAGTCATTTATTTAAAATGCAAGCCTATTAGTAACTCCAGCTACCAAAAGCAAAATGAAGAGGAGACACTGCAGCAAAAGACGACATTGAACTCTTGCCTATCCTCAGCCTCAAAGTGCTCAAATTTTTAAGAGACGGAGTGCTTTCCTTCCCACTTGTGGGCTGGCATCCACAGCACTCCTGGGGG
Organism: Phoebastria nigripes; assembly: GCA_035582835.1. Classification (NCBI taxonomy): domain Eukaryota; kingdom Metazoa; phylum Chordata; class Aves; order Procellariiformes; family Diomedeidae; genus Phoebastria; species Phoebastria nigripes. Next base: position 1,255,869 of record JAYKAV010001267.1, on the reverse strand, counting down.
ACATGGCACTTAACAACAGTATTGCCTTCAATATTCGGAGTGCTCGTATAGCCCCAAATCTCTGGGTTACATAAGAATCCTTATTAATTTTTAATGAATCCAGCTTTCACAGCTGTGAAGAGCCACCCTGAAAAATTGCAACTCAAACATCCTAAAGGCAAATAAAAAAACCCCTGTAGTTAAGCATTTAAAACACATGTACTTGTTTCCTCCAGCTCGCACTAAATATTTGCAAGGCTTTGAACTGCTGTATTCCTACCTGAAACACACACTTTCCCCTATTCATTCACTACCTTTTTAATCCCTCAAATTATCAGGTCCTGTCCAAGAGATTTTTTCATGGGGTTCAAAGACAACCCACTGTTAGCAATAACCTTCCAAAACAGAGAAGAGAGAAAAAGTGGGAGATTAATGGACAAAATCTGAACACAGCTAATGAGGAGGAAGAATGAAACCAAGTGGGCAAGAGCAGATTTCAGTAAGAGGGCAATTACATGGATTCAGCAAGATAAAAGAGGGGAAAAGATACAGGATCTGACACAAACAGGAAAAAAACAGGAGGGAGGACAACGACAGAAGGCATTAAAAAGCTTCCATATAAGAAAAACCTAAAACTTCCTTGCCTGGAAGAGAAAGAGCCAATGCTGAGCACAAATTCATACATGGCCACAACAAGCTGGGAATAGGGAACAACAATTTCTCACTTTAGAGGAAAACAAGCTGCATGAGGCCCGAAAACAAGAAACCATTATGGTATTAAGCACATAATTAAACTGTGCAACTCATGATAACAGAATATCATAGAGATCAAAAGTATAAATGGATTTCAAATTAAATTACACAAATTTATGGTGGATAGGGGAGTTATGGACCACTCCATGAGCAGCTACTGAACATAACCCCAATCGGCTTTCCAGCACAGAGGTCTCCTATACTGCTGATAGAAAAAGATACAGGGAAATCTTCTCAGCTAAAAGTCATTTTACCCTCTATCTGCCTTAGCTAGCAATGGCTCGTAGCCGTTACTGGTTACAAATATGAAGCAAAATGGATTGGACTAGAGGTTATTCTCATTGCCCTATGTGCTCATCTCCTTAGTTTTCAAGGTGTTTGGAGAGATCCTTATTTCATGAGAAGTGCTACCACACAACTGCTACTGTTACCAGCATTACCACCGACAGAATATGGAGCAAAATGGGTCAGACTAAAGGTTATTCTCATTGCCCTGTTGCTTATCTCCTTAGATTTCAAGGTATTTGAAGGAGAACTCAGTATAATGAAAAATGCTACCATACAACTGGTATTATAAGCATTTCTGGTAGCGCTGTCTACAATGAAGCCTACCTTGCGTTTAAGATTGAATGACTATTTTTAATTGATCAAATTTTTGCCAAATTAAGTCTGGACTAAAATTTTCCATACCAGATGGCAGACTTTCTCTGGAAATTTTTAGAAGAAAATACTTCAGTTGTTTCCTAGAACAAAACTGGAAGAATACACTTCCAGTTGTGTATGTTAACTCTTTTACAATCATCGCTTTAATGCTGAAATTTCACAGGGGGGTTTAAGAATGTACCATTTGGTCTCCTCAAAACAATGGATGAAACAGTAAGTCTCTGAAAATTAATCTTCCACATTAAAAGGCAGTTAAAGAACTGAGATCCAGAGATCCCATGCCCAACCTTGCTCTGCCCTTAGAGCAACCCAGGGCTGTGGGGAACTAACCACTCGCTCGTTTGCTCTGCCCGGCTGCTGCATTGCAGGAACTGAGGGCAAGTGGCCTCTGCCCTGTCCTCAGCCTACCCAAGCAGTTTAGAGGAAATATAAGCATGGTAAAAGGAAGGAAAAGAAATTACAATTTAGGAATAAAGCACATTTTTAGCACCACACTACACTCTTCTCCAGAACTTGAAAAAATAACCAAAGGCTTCCAAGACTTAAATTCTCCGAATTGTGCACGCACAGTTGAGATGCAAAGTAATAAACCAATTCCTAACCCTCTCTAACATCTGTTCTACACTGAGGCTGGTAACACGCCATGGTTACCCATGACACCATTAGTACCAGCTTTTCCATTAACAGAAGTAGGAAAATCCCACTTCTACCTTTGAGCCAAACCAGATTTTATCTGTAACACTTAGTGTAATTCCTTGGGAGCCAAGGGAACTGGGGGAATAGTTTTTAAAGGGAATGATAAGAGTTCACAGAAGTGTTATGAAGCCAAAAGAAAGGCCAAACAGAGTGATCAAACTTATTTTACACAACTTACAAAAAGATTTTGCCAATAGTCTGTTTAGAATCATAACACAGCCCAAACGGCTTCCCCATGGTTTTGGATATGGGCAATTTCCTTCTCTGAAGATGTTCAATGACAAGACAGGAAAAAGCAAACAATAAGGGGGGAAAAAAAAGGGAAAAAAACCCTGTTTATAAACACCTTCCACAGCCAACCGTAAGTAACAAAATTGGCCACTTAGCAGCTTGCATTTTAAGGGCACAGTAAGACTCAAAGCATAATTCAACTAAATTTCTTCCTTCTAACAGAGAGGTCCTGTYGGGAAAACCTGTCCGCTTTCTTCTGCCTGGGAATGAGATGCTAAGTAACTTCAGCAGCGCCTCCACCTACCAGCAGGCTTAGAAAAGCTGGTCAATCGGCAAACTTATTTTCATACCAATATATTCATGCTTTCCTGCACTTAAGTAGGCTGGCATCTTCAACACAGTAATACTCCCCACTAGTAACAGGCAGTTGCGGGAGCAATAGAATAAGAAAACTCACTTTGTACACGGCTGGTGGAAATAGCAGTGTTTATTGTAGTCACATGCAAACTGCATAACCTTGTGTAAAAATGTCATTTCCTTAGAGGGTCAACATTAACATCAGAGGCACAAACTTGAAAAATATGGGTAGCTGCAACACCACTTCCAGTGGACTTTAATGACAAGAACAAATATACCTGCAGTATCACCATAAAAGACCATAACTATGTAGTTTTGTTCTTACAGTTTGAATAAACTAAAACCAAAAATGTCACCTTCCATAGAATTAAGCTAGTAAGTATTATAATGTTGTTTCCACATATTAATATCTTTTTTAAGTTCTACTGAATTTGGAAGTACAACGGCACCGTAAGAAACATTCAGTCTATCTGGAAAAAGAAATCAAAAGGATGCCTGCTAAATGTGAGCACATTGCAAAGCTTTAGTATTAAAATGCCTGGTATTTCTACCCTTTATTTAGAAGGACACTTTAGGCATAAATATGTTCAGCAAGTGGGAGAAAATATTCTACACATTGGAGGAAAAGGAGGCTTATTACCTAAAAGGCAGTTTAAAAAAAAAAATCAGTTCTACCGTTATTTCATCTTACACATATATTCTGTAGAAATGTATTGGCACGATGTTATAATATATCCTTTATTCAGATCACTACGTCAGTTTAAAATTCAATTGATTAATAAAAACAGCAGAATAAAGTACTGAAGCCTTAAAATCAGTGGTCATAATTCTAAATTTACATTACCATTAAAAAGAAAAAATCTCAAATTCAAAATTAACTGATCACAATTTAGGAATAGTTGTGTCTTTAAAAACAAGGAAATATAAAACTTGACTGCAGTTAAACATCTGAGGGAAATAGGCTCTGCTGTCTTACAGCTACCACAGGGAACTGTAAATGCAGCATCTATTCTGCAGAAAACTCTATGGAAACTGTTAACTGTTTATGGTTCTTAATCCCTAAAGAATAAAAAAATCGTGATAATTAAAAGATAAACCCGCCAATAAAACACATGGGGTTTTTTTAATTCTACCCTTGGGAACTCCATTATCATCAATAGTAGTAAAAGTAACACATCCTGAGTCAGTACAACTGTCGCACTATTGCTGGAGTGATTCAGGTTCAGCAGTACTAAATCAAAATTCTCTGAATGCATTAAATACGGCATTTTGATTTTACTAGCCGCAAATTAATTTGTGCTGTAGAGCATCTTAGCTTTGAGCAACTCACCTCAATGAATGCTGAGTAACTTCAACCTCTGAACTGTACAAACAGTAGCACATCTTCACTATTAACAGCAAAATACAAGCAGGAGCTTTCATACATGCTAGGGAGCCAGGTAAGGCAAAACATACCAAATGCTCTATTACGTACCAGAACTTCAAAAAAGGAAATAGATGAATCAGAGGTTTTATTATAGTTTACTTGTAAGTATTACAATGGTGTTCAACATCAAAGATTAAACTTAAACTACAAATGAAGAGAAAGATAACATGGACTTAAACTGTGGTATTCAAGTTAGTTTTCTTTCTCCCTTCTCCCCTAAGTGCTTTACTGAAATTGAACATAGCAAATATATGGACTTACTCCACATGCAGATTTGAGATGTAAGGAAGAACTTAGCAAAACACCCAGCTATAGGTTAGAATATGAAAACAAAACACCTACGAGAGCAAATTACAACATTTAGGAGACTTACTTGGCATTTTCACTTTGCTGCATCATCCCCTGCCTCCTCCCCCAAGTCATAGCAATGATGTTTTTTGGTTTTAAATAAATTAAAATCAGCCTGGTACATACATGACATTCAATGAAGTCTACAGGAAGAATAGTAATTCAGTTCTTTGGAAGTATATGAATACACAAATTCAATTTTTGACGCTGAAAGGTTTTATACATTTATACTAAATGCCAAAAGAACTGCTGTATACACAGCAATCACACACACACTAAAACAATACATGGTTTTCTAGAAAGTGCAACAAGATGAGGGCAGACTGGTACCCATTCAAATGATGACTTGGAAGAATAAATTACCTCTTTTTCCTCTTCCAACACCACATATATGGCACCAAATAGTCTTGCCAGAATAAGATATTTATACCAGGACTTCTATTTATTTTTGCATTTTATATCTATTAATTACGAACCCAGAAAATGGGTGTGGTGGAGAACCAAGTGACAAAGGACACAAAAGAGGCTGAGGTTCTCAGTGCCTTCTTGGCATTGGTTTTCACATCACGGTCCACTCGCACAACTACCACATTCCCAAGGCTAGTGGCACAGTCCTGGTGAAAGCAAGTAGAGGAAAATCAGATTAGGGATGACTTCAACAAACTGGACACACAAGTCCTTGTGACCAGGTGGGCTGCATTCAAGGAGGTTTAACTGAGCTGACATATGTCATTGCAAAGCCACTCTATCATCTGCAAAAGGTCATGGTGATCATGGCAGGTTCCTGACGACTAGAAAAGGGGCAAATATCAGGACCCTCTTCAAGAAGGGATAAAAGGTTCAATGATACTATAGGCTCATCAGCCTAACCACAGTCCTTGAAAAGGTTATGCAGCAAACCCTCCTGGGAAGCTATTTTCAGGCACATGAAGGAAAAGAAATTACTGGGAACACCTAGCAAGGATTTCCCAAGCATGAGTTGTGCCTTACCAACCTGATTGTCCTATACGAGAGGACTAGCTCTGTGGACAATGGAAAAGCACTGGATGTTACCTTGACCTTAGCAAAGCTTGTGACATGATCTCATAGTATACTCATAGCCAAATTAGAGAGAGCTTGGACAGCTGAACTACAAAACAGATGAAAAATCAATTGGACTGCCAGACTTAATTGGTTGTAATCAATGATACAAATCCAACAGGCTGCCAGTTACTAGTGCATCCCTTGGGGGCAGATACTGGGGCCGATATAACCTCTTCGTTAACAAATGGACAATGGGATGGAAGGCATCCTCAGCAAATTCACAGATGACACTAAATTGTGAACAGCGGTTGATGCATTGAGGAACTGAGCTGCCATTTGGACAGACCTCAACAGACAAGAAAAATGGGCAGACAAGAACCTCAGAAAGTTCAAAGAGAAGTGCAAAGACCTGTCTCAAGTTTGGAATAACCCCATGCAACTGGACACACTGCCAAGTAGGTCAAAAGCAGCTTTACAGAGCAAGACCTGGGGTCCTGGTGGACAAGCTGAACATAACACAGCAATGTGCCCCTGTGGCAAAGGCAACCAACCAAATCCTGGGCTGTATTACCAAAAGCGTACCCAGCAACTGGAAAGAGGTGATTATTCCCCTATATTCAGCACTACGAAACTACATCTGGGAGCTCCATACTCAGTTTTAGGCTTTCCAGTACAAGACAGACATACTGAGCAAGTCCAGCAGAGCACTACAAGGAGTCTGAAGTACATGACACATAAGGAGAGGCTGAGCGTGCCAGGTTTGTTCAGCCTTCAGAGAAGGCTAAGGAGGGATCCTATCACTGCCTTCAGTTAGCTAATTGGGGAGTACAGGGAAGGAGTCAGACTCTTCTTGGAGGTGCCTGGCAAACAGATAAGAGGCAGCAGTCACAAGTGGCAAAAAGAGTAATTCCAATTAGATAGCATGAAGATAAAAAAAAAACATGGCTAGTCAAAAAGTAGAGGATATCTGACAGAGTTCTCCATGCTCAGAGATATTTAAAAGTCAGCTGGATAAGACCTTAAGCTAATTTCAAAGTTGGTCCTGCTTTGAATGGAAGGTTGAACCAGATATCTTCTAGAGATCCCTTCCAACCTGAAGTATTCTATGTGGGATCGTAAAATAAACTACATTGTTTATGATTCATCTGAGACTATAAGGAGTTTCACAGCTGCCTAGTACCTTCATTATGTATTTTCAAGACACACAGCTAATTCCTAATACTGTTTTCCAAGTCTGACAACTTTTCCAAAACTTAGCTAGAGAAGAAACAGGGCAATTCTGGATGCATACATACATAACTTTGAGGACCATTTACTATAGAGAGATTTAGAACTTTTCATTTTCAATGTAATTTAGATTAATGTGAGGACACAACTTTGAATTTCATCTCTTATTGGAATAGTAATCTTTCTTTACTCAATATTTAGAGTTTGTTCTAGTATTTGCAATGTGTGCAATGGTAACTCTCTCTTAAAAAAAGGAAATCATTCTATGGCTCATTGTAAAACTAAAGCAATGCACAGATATTGCTACTTGTAAGCAGCACAAAAAAGAAACCCAAAGGTTACATTTTTGTGAAAAAGAACAACTCTTTAGAATTGTATTTTTCCTCAATACTATAAATACTGGTATCTGAACCTTAGTATAGCCTGCAGATGATTTGTATGGATGCCACACAAATCAATAATAAATTCATTCTACCTACTGGATTTCAATGGCTTTCACGTAGATTCCACAAACTTCCAATGTGCTTTGTGCTTACACACAGAGAACCACAGAGACCTAACAAAACTCTTTCATCCCTAAAGGAAGTTGACTTATGTCCCCAAAGACCACTGTACCCTGACAAGATCAGTGTATTCTAGAAGTGGACACTAGAGCACTGTACTGGTTTTGGCTGGGATGGAGTTAGTTTTCTTCATAGTAGCTCCTATGGGCTACRTTTCAGATTTGTGACCAAAATCACGCTGATAACACACCCATGTTTTATAGCTGAGCAGTGCTTACACAATGTCAAAGTCTTTTCTGCTCCTCAGACTGCCCCACCAGCAAGTAGGATGGGGTGCACAAGAAGTTGGGAGGGGACACAGCAGGTACAGCTGACCCCAACTGACCAAAGGGATATTCCATATTGTACAATGTCATCCTCAGCAATAAAAGCTGCGAGTAGAAGGAGGAGGAAGGGTGGGCATTCAGAGTTATGGTGTTTGTCTTCCCAATAACCATTACGTGTGATGGAGCCCTGCTTTCCTGGAGATGGCTGAACATCTGCCTATCAATGGGAAGCAGTGAATGAATTCTTTATTCTGCTTTGCTTGTGTGCGGAGCTTTTGCTTTACCTATTAAACTGTCTTTATCTCAACCCATGAGTTTTTGCACTTTTACCCTTCCAATTCTCTCCCCCATCCCACTGCAGGGAGCAAGCGGCTGTGTGGGACTGAGTTGCCTACCGGGGTTAAACCTCAGGAAGCACATCCAAGATATACAGCCTCGGTAACTGAAGAACACACCGAAGTATTAAGTTTTCTCAAGTTTATAGTCACAGTCCAACTGGCTGAGACTGAAAAAAGTTTCAAAATTGTAAAACATTTAAATGTATGAAACCCAGTGGTTATCACTGCATACATTTAAATGTACAAAGCTGGACAGGTATACCTGTGCAGAATGAGATATAGTAGTTCTGTGAGGATAGAGGGTGACTGCCAAATAGCTAAGATGATGTGCATCAGCAGAAAATAAATTGTACAAGAAAAAAATTGGTACTAACAACTTGGTACAAAGGCTGAGAAATTGTATTATAAGCACCTGACTTCCCAGAAATCCCAATTAGGTCAAAACTTTTGTCAAAATAGTTAGTACACACAGTAAGTCTGATCACTGACCCTGTACCTTCAGGTAAACCTACAACAAAGAGCAAAATCTTAGAAGTCATTCCCTAAAAAAAATCCGAGCTAACAGTGATGCAATGATAACCACTTCACCTTTTTGTAATCCTGTTTTTACAAAATCTGCTGGGTTTCATACGTTTAAATGTTTTACAATTATGTTGATAAAAAGAACTGAAAACTAACAGTGAAGTTTTGCACAATAGCTTGCTTTAAGTCAATGGTTTGCTGCTGAAAGAACCCCCTCTTCATCCCCAGGCACACTCCTGTCCCTTTGCACTAGTGCCCAGGCATTCATTTTCAGATGGAGATGAGCTTATTCAGAGAGTGGAAAAGTTTTTCCAATTTTTTGTTTGGTATGCTTTCTGCCACATTAGTGAGTTGAAATGGCCTACTGAATGCTCAGATGAGCACCAGAGCTGTCTAAAGGCAGAGAGCAGACGTAGCAGAGGCACAGCGGTTTCTGTCCACGTTCAGGATGAAGTTAATCTTCTAACTAGTACTTAATTTCCATGCCAGCTTGAGGCAGTATACCCACCTTTGCCAGAATGCTGCTGCTAAGTGCTACACCCGCTGCAGAAACAATTCTATTGACTAAAAAAGCTCACCATTGCTAAAACAGTAGACTTCTTCAAAATATGGAAACAATATAAACTAGAACTATGTCATTCRCTTATAGCTGTTTGAGGGTCATTTTACTTATATATAATGCATAGACCATCAGTAAATCATTTCCAAAATGAGATTATTCTAAAAATACTTAATTTTCCAAGGGCCGCCAGTTGTGGGAGTTTTTTGTTTTGTTTTGAGAGCAAACAAAAAACACATTTCAGTTATATTAGCTAAAACAAGTTGGATGAAGCAAGACCAGAAGATAAAATATTAGCTGAAATTACTGCTTCTTCATTTGACTGAATTTAAAAACATTTTGAAAAATGGGGTAGTCCTATAACATGCATTAAACCTACAGAAAATAGGTTAACATTATCTTCTCTATTATAAACTGCCTGCTACACAACCAAAGCATGACTATTTTTAAAAGTTCAGATTTATTCAAGCCCAGAGTATTTAAATGTATTTACAACCAGCTTAAAGTTTATCCCATCATAGATTCTAGCTTGTTCCTTTCACAGAAGAAATCTGAAAAAAATCAGATAAAAACCCAGATTCTGTCATGAAAGCCTCTCATATATTAATAAACGAGAAAGGATCATGAATAATGCAACCCAGTCAGAAAAGCTGAGAGGCTGAGCTACTTTGTTGGGGATTTCAGCTCGAAAGAGTAGTTCACAACTATTCTTCTCTCCTCTACAAAGTTTCCCATAACGACTTTCCAGGAACAGGTAAAGAGAATAAAGAGCAGTTGGTACTACTTAATCTGCAGACAGAGATAAATACAGTTCATAAAGTAGTGTGACTTCTTATATATTTGTGGTTGCCACCACAAGCAGTGCCTTGCACCCGTTCTAATGCAGCTGCTGGCATCAGTATGTGCTTTACAGTTTCACACACTTTTGTAACAGTGCTCGCTCCCAAAGGGAAAATTTCAGACTGTTTCCATATTCCTACAGTAATAAGTGTTGTCTACTTCTTCTCTAGCTTCAAACATGAAATATGCAAGAAAAATATGAATCAAAAATGCATGGAAGCATGTTTAAAAAAAAATGTGGTGAACAAATGTCTAGAGTCAGCTAGCGCTGGATGGGCCACCTGCAAACAATATGGCACCCCTGCCGTACCAGACCTCCGCGCACAACCAGGAGTAGAGCTGCGTTGGCACAGATTTCCGAATGACCCGAGGCAGTGGCTGGGAAGAGGGAGCAGCCAGCACACTCCCCTGCCAACACCACCAACCACCTCGGGAGTCAGTGCTGGTCTAGACCCACACGGTAGCAGTGCAATCCCTGACAAGCCACCGTCTTCTCCAACAGGGGCACATCCTCATTTTTGTAGGTGTTGCTGATGTGCAGGGACTCTCAAATGATATTGGTATGCAACTATTATCAGGAAGACCGCCTACATCTTGCCTGGTTTCATAGAGAGAATACGACAGAATAAAATAGAAAAAAATAAGTATAAGGCACAAAAAAAAAAAAAAAAAAAAAAAAAAAGAGCATCACATCCTTCATCTCCTAAGGTTCCTTTTCCTTTGCTTCTAAAGAGTGCAAGAACAACTACAGATGAAAAACACAGTGGAAATCCAGTACCCCAAACTTTAATTTCACCTTAACATAGTAATTCTGCATACCAGATGAAGCAAAAACGTGTCAGTAAGAAAGCACCACTACATGCTTGCCCATCTTACTTTACTTCCTAAAAATCTGCTGAGTTAATGGTCAAAGACAGCTGGACGAACCTTTCATAAGATCCAGAGCAACCACTCCTATTAATCAATACAGCCCTTAATTTTATAAAGGCATGTCGTAGATTACAGCTACATCGATCCAAGTTTCAGTGTGCTGTATGACCACAGTAAGTTTTGGTGAGCCTTAGGAAGTGTTTGCATAGTCATATCATTAAACTTAATATAATTAAACTTAAATAAATTGCAAAACTCAAGAGAAATTGACAGAAACTTCATATTTAATTTATTTACCCTGCTGTTCTCTCCTTTTTCTCTTTTTCTTCCAGAGAGGTAACAAAAATATATTACTATCTTAATGCTAGGCAGTGATTATCTTCAAGTTTGTCAATAATTTCTAGCTGAATTAAAATTTAACTTAGAGAAGGACTAATAGAAAAATCACATTTAAATGTAAATACTAAACAACCAAGCAGAAGAGAAAGTTTAAAGACCTATCTCTACGGTAACATTTTAACAAATTTGCATGGTTAGGGTTTTTTTCCTTTTAAAGATATGGACATGACACAAAAATGAGAACAGGTAAAACAGCACATTCAGAGGCAGGAAAAGAGCCAGTTTGTGCTCTTTCTTTTTGCTATTAGCTCCCCTCCTCAGAAACATACATTTTATCCCAAAAGAAAAGTAATGCTTCAGCATGACTAAGTCTTGCTAACACTTTAGTATGCAATTTTTAGATACAGTGTGCTTTACAAAAAAGACCAAAAAAAACCCTTTACAAAAGGATAGAAGAGCACAAGGAACACAGTTTGCGACTGAAGCATGTTTAATGGACTCAGATCTAAATTTACAAGATGTCATGTGAAAATAGAAAGGCATATTACTCACCCAAATACTAACACAAAGAAGGTATTGCAGGGGAAGATGCTTTAACAGAACTGAATTTATTAAGGGTCTAACTCAGGCAAATACTTACAGGACATGGCAAGATTGCTGTGCCAGAACAGCATCATTATTCTTATCAGATAGCAAGGGTTATGCTGAGAATATTTTCTACTTCAAAACAAATCCTTCAGTAATCAGACCTTTTTGTGGGTAAAGAAAAGGTCATTTCCACAGCTGGAGGAAAAACCATCGACAGCAAGCCAATAAACACTAGGGCTTTTGAGACAGCTGATGGCATGGTGGTGAATGGCAATTACTGATTCACTTTATTCCTTTTGTTCTTTGATTTTTTTTTTTTAAATTAACACCTTTTACTACAACATGTAGTTTGGCAAGAAGTTCAAAGTAACCACGTAAATTCAATGATACACTGTACATGTGGTTCTTCTGATCTAAGAATTTGCTGCTGTCAAAAGGCTTTTCTTGACATCTCTGCCTTGCTGCTCCTAGCCAGAAAATCCTTCCCCTTACACCAGCTCTGATCTGTGCCACACTCCTCCATGACATGATTCACCTCCTGCATTTGGCAAAAAGTTATCCACTTCTTTTTTCCTGGGTTAACAAATTCTGTTAGTCTACAGTGGGGCATGATGAGCATCAAAACCAGCACCAAAGTATGTGGTAAGAGCAAAAGACAACGAAGGAATGGGTAGAGGAGATATAGAGATGGAGGAGAAAAAGCAAGATACCACTCACTTCACTCCCTGCTTTCTGGTGGTGGTGAAACCATAAGGAGTATGGTTGGCCATAATTTAAAAATAAATAAATAAATATTTAAAAACAAACCAATCCCCCCACCTAGCCTTGCAATTAACTCCAGCACATAAGTTCCACAGAAGCGAGAATCCCTGGGATTTGATTAAGTATCTTTTCCTCCCTTCTCCCACAAAATTGTAGTTTTTAGGCTGGCTGTCAAATTAACTTTTAAAACCACACAATTATGAAGATCGTTCCTATGAGGAGACTAGTTGATGGGCAGCAATACCCCACTCTGGACTCAAAGCTCCATGCTGCTTTATTAAAGAACATGGCAGTCTTAGCAGTATTTTTATATAAAGCAATACAAGAAGTACCTATGCAAATTCCCTATAAAGGAAAGGATTGCTGTATTGCATTTGCACTTTCCTTCTTCTCTCAGATTGCTCTTAAGTCACCTCAATATTTGTACCACTTCAGAAACCAGAAGTTGCATACATACAGCACAGCATTTCAAAGCATCTGTTCTGAAAAGCAAACAAAAACCAGCGCTAAAGCACTGGTCTAAACTTCAGAAAACCATAATTTCATTGGGTATCTTCTATTTTTGGTACATTTTTCTTCAGTAGTCAAATCTGTGAAGTTATTTGGTTTACATGGAGGAAATAACATATTTGCTGCTTTAAAAAAACTTTTATGATGAGAAGATTTTTAAGTCACAAATTTGACTAACAGTCACAAACATACTACTGTAGGAGCTACAGGTTCACAGATGATATTTTCTTATTTAATAGCCTTTAATGGATTTATCTTTCATAAATTTATCCAGTCACTGAACAACTGTTTCCTATCTTCTCGATGACACTTAGGATTTTAGAGACTCTCCCTGTCCCTCACTCTCACAGATGCAAAAGAGTCCTCATTTATGGGAACGACCGAAGTTTTCATACAGATGCTGCTCCACGTTTCTGAGTACCCTTGTTGGCCCTCCTTAGGTCTATTATACCCTGCCTGGGATGAATGGATTAGAAGTGCCTACAATACTGAAAATAGAATTTACAGCAACAATGACACCATGCTTTGTGCTCCGCTCCATTGCTAGTAAGACCTGTGATTCTCTCTGCTTTTTAGCAATTACTTGCACTGAGCTGGCACTTTCACAAAACTGTCATTATAAACTCCAAAATCTTTTTCCTAAGTAATAAAAAATTCAGAGGCTACCATTATGTGAGTAAAGAAAGGACGATTTTCCCATACGCATCACTTCACAGCAGTGAGTATGATATATTACTGGAGAAGGACTTTGTGATATTGAGGACCAAGCCTTCACAATCAGTCCTTGCCTTCACTATCCCAAGTAACCGTCTCTCATCAGCAAAGCTGTTTCCCAACTATTTATGACAAGTGATTTCCAAACAAAACGTGAGCAGCACAGATTCCTGAGAGATACCACTAACGACCTATCACCATTAATTCGCATCTTTAACTAGCTTCTCTATCCAGAGAAGGACCATCTCTATGTTCAGCTTAAGTCTTTGGTAGGGGACTTCACAGTATGCCTTTTGGAAATATAGATAGATTACATCAACTGTGTTGCCTTAACCTACGTTAACTCTGTCAAAAGATTTTAACAGACTTAGGAGATGTTGAATGTCATTGTTGAATCAACTCAGCACCTTTCTGCATCCACTATCTCTGCTCTTGGTTCAGCTTACTAGTTAGTAGTTTCCACTCTTTCAACAACTCCTTTTAAAAACTGATCTCACCACTGCCCCTTTCCGGTCTTCTATGCCTGGGACAATTTAAAGCATTGGGTTATACCTTCTGGTTAGTAATTTGCTTATTTCATTCTTGAACTCCTTTAGATGTGTGAACACATCTCGTCTTGACAACTGACTGTCCTTCACTTCAGTTTGTTCAAACAGCCCCTTCCCCAAATGCTGCAATTTGAGACAGATCCCCCGATGCATTCCTTCGCCTCCAATTCTTTAAGTTCTTTCATAACAGACAAAACCAAGGCTTTTCTCCTGCTGTCATTTGATCTTCTCTAAACACTCCTTCTGTAGTTCAGTGGTCCCCTGGTCCTACAGATAGCATTGTGCYACTGATGCATCGGAAAAGAAGAGGGGGAAAGGAAGATTAGTTTCATTCCCTTCTCAAGTAGTTTCTCAAGGTTGGGGAGGGGTGGGGGGAGCCTGTGTGTGGTTTTGAGGGCTTATGTGGGGGGGAGGTTGCCAAAGGGGGCTGTCACACTACATTTCTACACTTAGTCTACCATCACTTACCTTCTTTTCTACATCCATCATTCACAGAAGACTTAATTTTTCAAAGAACATATTCTCACTCCCAAGGGCTTCCTTTATTCTATTATTTGGCCATGTCAGATTTTTTTAATTGATGGTTTTACAGTGTGTCTTGATGAGTGATACATACTCGCTGAGAGCCCAGAGAAGCTGCAAAAATGGTTCCCAAGCAGCTTGCAACATTTCACCTTCTTGGCTCTCTTTTAGCTTTAAGAAGCCTCCTCCCATCACCACCCCCCCCGGCTTTTTTTTTTTTTTTTTAACTGAAGTGGTACTTCAAGCAGATTTCTTAACCTTGTATAGATTCAGCATCCCTCCAAGAGCAAAGTACAAACCATGTGTCACAGACAGCCCTCAGTAGTAACAGTTTGAATCTGCTCTTTCATCCCAAGTCGATTCTCCCGTTGTGGGTGCCCTGACTGGCTGTTTCAGTAAGTAGCTACTCACTGTCCCGAAGTTTTGTCTTGGCCTCTCTCCCTGACGGAGCATCCACTTAAATGAAATGAGGCTAACGAGCCGTTCATTGCTGTATTTTCTGCTTTGTAGGCTCTCTGATCTCACACAGCATAGGCAAACTAGTGAGGCAGATGGAAATGCAGTCCTAATGCTATTTTTCCCCCTTACATATGCCTGGAATTCTACCCATAGAGCTTTCAGTGTTGCAATAGCTACTCTTTTTTGAGTCTTTCGGTATCTAGCTACTCTTTTTTGAGTCTTTCGGTATCTAGCTACTCTTTTTTGAGTCTTTCGGTATGTAGCTACTCTTTTTTGAGTCTTTCGGTATCTGACACTCATCTGGCAGAGTCATATAAGCTTCCAGTTGAGCTTTTATAAAATTGAATTAACATAACAGTGAATGGCACTGTTAGCACATTTACGTGTGAGGGGTTGTTTTGTTCAACCTGCTTAAACAGGATTGACATTCACCCAAAAAGAAAAGAGAGTTTGAACGCTAAGCAGTTCAAGTACAAGAAGTTAGATAAGATTCAAATTACACTTGGGGACAAATTTGCCACCTTGCTGTCTTGAAGTCCACCCAGGTAGAGCTTGCTCCAGTTGCTTTTGTTACGCTCCATACCTTGCACAGTAGTTCCGTGAGAACAACAGTTGATGAAGTCTGACTTTCCAAGGCTTCATTGTGCCTGAATGCAAACTGTAATTGAAAGTACACCTGCAGCTAGGGCTCCCCCTCACAGGGTAAGGCCATGCCTCTCCCAGAAGACACACCTTGGCCAGAAACACAAGGCAGAATCAGGGGTTTGCTGCAATTCAGATCCTTTTGTATTCCAAGTTCTCAGCCGCACGTATTATTCACACAGACGGTCATGAATTGAGTCTTCTTTTTTAGTGCAACTCTCAAGTGTCCTTTATTCAAATGTCAACATCTTGTATGCAAGGTGTTACAAGCACACAGCACAGAGCTTTCCCAGAAAAACAGGCAGATTGTTTCAGTGACCTTTAGTTGTGCTCTCCCCTGTTTGCAAAACGTGCATTTTTTCAAGACTAATTTTAATTTTGGATGTTTAGGCTATCATCTGTAGCTGAGAAAAATCACTATGTTCTCTTGAACATTTTGTCCTTTAAAGAAAATATCTGCAGCTTTAATCCTGGTTTATAGTTCTTTTCCTGCAGATTCTAAACTGACTGCACAATATGGTTTGCCGTACTACCACTTAACACTCAAGTTAGTTAAGACGCAGTTGAATAGAAACTGTTGCCTAAACAGCAGTATCTTTTTGCTCAAGTATTGCATATAATTTTACAAGGACTCTTAAGCATAAGAAGATCGGGATGCCAAAGTCAGTCTTTCACTAGGATATGCAAAACACATGCAATCGGGCAACATCAGTAGAATTCTCCGAAAAAAGCAGAATATTAAATTCTCTATCCAGTACCTTTCCTACATAAACTATTAAGGACTTCATATGCTTTTGTATAAAATTCAATATATTTATTCAAATAGCTATTTCTCAGATGGGAAGCCTACAAAACACAAAAGTTAGCAACTAGTTCACAAGTGGCCTTGTACCTAACAAARAATTGTAGCTATGAATAAAGCTATGCTGTAATCCCAAATGTGCTATTATGGGGGCTTGACAAGGTCTCAGAAACCATTTGTTGAGCCTCTGAGGAGACAAGAGAGAACAGCAGGCTAGCCAGCCAGAACACAAAACCCTCCTGAATGGTTATCAGCCTGCACGTAGCAGTAACACGCAGCATTACTTGCCAAGCTCGCAAAGAAAAGATGGGGGGCGGCAGGGGGGAGAGCAGCATGAGGGTTAGAGCATTGCCGGGATGAAGTCTGAAACTGAAACCTTATTCCCATCCATTCACGATGGGCTTCTCTAAACTCAAGACTGCTTTACAGTGGAAGGATACCAGAAAGAAAGCAAGCCTTTTATTAGCAGCAAAGTTATGTATCTTGATGTTCCTGCCTCAGCTTCATTACTTGAACAAACTTAGATAAATTTTGTCTGTATTGAACCTTAAAGAGCATTTCCAAGACTTAAATTAACAGAGGAGGGTGAACTGATTACCATCATCTACATGAAGTCAGAGTTCACAATTTTGAGTATTTTATAATATTACAAAGCAAATTGCTGGCTGGCTTAGTTAATACTTTAAACAAGCATAAAAGAGACAGCCAATTATATATTGATTAAGCATAATCTTCATAGGTTTACTCAGTTTCAAAATGAGAATTTTGAATGAGATTTGACATCCTTTTAGCATGGGCCCTTTTGTCATATTTCAAATGTTTAAGATCTGGTAGTTCCTCGTCCCCAAACACATGCCCAGAAAGCACAGCATTTTTACCTCAAATCATTTGAGCCGATCAAATCTAAGATTCTTCATGGCAGCAGACTGGCAGAAGACATGCAGATTATAACTTTTGCACAACACGTTATTTACCTCATCCTAGGAGAGAGCCCTAGCTGCAAGTATACTTCCAATCTGAATTTGCATTTAGACAGTGGATAATTCCACAATAAAGCAAAGAGCCTTGGGGAGAAAAAAAAGAATAAATCAGGTTTCATAAACGCCATTACTCACACAACTACTGTGCAAGCTACAAAAAGCTGCAACCAGAACTAGTGCAGTGACTTTAAGACAGCAAGGCTGCAACTCCACCTTCAATTTTCCAGTATCTCAAAAGCAGCTAGTACCTCAGATCTCCTTATACAAGGATTCTGTACAGCCACAGAATTCTTTGGGTTTTAACAGTTTCAGAAATGCAGAAGTCATCAGTATGTGTAGCTATAAAATTAATATTCTTTCATTTTTTCCCTTATGGTTAAGACATTTCTGATGTTTTTGCAGAAATATTTGAAAGCTGTATTTTCCACAGAACAGTTATCACATGCAGAAACCACAAACAATATTGCTTAAAGTCAGCAAAAAGGTTAAGGAATACATCCAGATAGTCATCCACTACAGGTTATTCTTTTAGAATCTGTACTGGCCAGCAAAGGTCCTGCAGAAGCATGAAAGGTGTTAGAGCCTCATCACACCCACCGTTAAAAGCAAGGGAGATCCCACCACCACCCCTTTTAAAAMAAAAAAAAAAACCCCAAACAAAAAAAAAAAACCAAAAAAAACCCCAAACTTTATCAGATACAAGGAAATGCTTTCTCAAAATCTGCTTTCAACCTGTTCACTAAAGAACTGCTACTGCACTGCAAATTACCTGCACTGTGTGTACTTACCATTTACTTGCTTATCTACCTGAACTGTTGTTCTTCAAGTACTTTTCTTCAAATGCACAAAATTAGGTTCATCCTTTAATGCTACTATTTCATTCCTGCTCTCAGACGTAAGGGGCTCCTTCCAGGCCAGGTCTAGAGTTTTTCCGTAATTTCTACCAGGATTTTCAAAACTCAGTGCTGGAAACAAGAGCTGCAAGATCTGTCCTCCTGGTCCAGACCTCCAGGACCCAGTTTCTTGACTCACCTCTCCCTCCCTACTCGTTCCCTGAGAACGAACCCCAGTGCTGCTCTACACTGATGACTGATTTCAGCCCCAGGAAAGTTTCCAACTCTCATTTTTCTCCCTGTCTCCAGATTGTTTGTCAATACAAAGAAGAATTCACTGTCATAGTCCGCACCTAGTCTAGCTGTACAAACAGGTGCTTTCCCATGCAGATACTATACCCAAGCTCTGAGCTCCTGAACCCTGCAGAGCCTCCCAGCCACCTCTACCTCTTCTCTCACCTTCCCCTGAAGAACAGTTTAGCTCCAGGTTCATCTCCTCTCCCTTAACAATGCACAGCCCATAGCATCCACCACCTTTTTGAGTGCACTCAACTGCACATATTCTGCACTGCTGTCCCAGAAGCAGACAGCGCAGTACATTGTTTCTAGCACACTACTAGACATGTTGGTATCTATTGATAGGTCACACTTGTCTTTCACCTCCATCACTTACTTCTAGTGCATAATGTCAACCCCAAGTCCACTCCTCTGGGCACGGTTCATGACTGTATGCAGTCTTCATGTGGGTGGGCAAGGAAATGGAGCAGTCCCTTCTGCCCTGAAGTTCCCCCTGAATTTTTCAGAAGTTTGTGAACATAAACAGGATACAAAACCCCACAGGAATCATTCTCCAAGGTGACTGAAAAATGCAACACAATAGTTCCTAGCATATTGCAGCAGTCCATCAAAAAAGTTCTTGCTTACTGAAAGGTACATGCGTGAGTGCCCATTTTTAACACATACAAGAGGGAACAATTAAATCAAAACAAACATAAGTACCAACTCTCCCCTACAGTTTTCTTTCACTCTTGACATTCTGCAGTCATTTCCATTTTATTCTTTTCATATTCAGTTACATATTACCTTAATGTGTGCAAAAACTAGGATGGCATTAGGCTTGACACTGGAAATAAGGAGTTTTCTTATGTATGTAGGAGTCTAGAGGGAAAAGGACTATCTGGGAAACTTCAATTTCTGTAACCAATGCCAATTTTGTTTTAAAAATTTTATCTTTTTTTTTTTTTTTTAAACACCCTCCAAACGGAAGACACTACCAGACCATTCAGTTATTTATGTCCCTCCCTCCACCCACCCCCAATCAGCATACTCTATATGAGCACCACTGCAACAAGTAACTATCACACTTCTGCTGCTTCCAAGGCAGCCATGAAAGGAAGCTAGAGAAGTCCACCTATCACTCGTATTACAGACTCTTGTAGGAAAATTCAGATTAACATCACACTTTGAAATGAAAGGATCGTCCTCCAGAATTAAGAACCAGAGCCAAGCTTGAAAGACAGGCTGTATGGCAAAAATATAGACAAGGCAAACATTTTATTCTGAGACGAAAAAACAGCAAACCAGACAATGGTAAAGACCAAAGATAGCACTTATTTTGTCAGCACAGACCAAAGGAGATCCTGTGAAGGACATGAGGACAGCTCCTTTTGGGGCTGGAGCCCAGCACTCCAGTATTTCTGTTAAAAAAAAAAAAAAGTATACTGGTTGCCAATTGTTAGGACCAATACTCATACTCATGATCCTGCTTTCCAGTTCTCACTAAACTATTTTTATGTTTAATTCCAAATAAAAGAAGATGAAAGCAGACTACCCTTCTGGAACTGGAGCTGCACCTAACAGTATTAACCACAGCAGAGGTGAGAAGACACAGTCCACGCCAGCAGCCTGTGCACTGCCTCATATGCTTGGTTCACCTAACTACAGCAGCCCAGTCTCCATCCCACATAATCACAACTCCACAATGATAAAGGTCCACAGTAGAAAGAAAGAATCCTGTTCCCAAGAAAGCCATTAGGGGGAAAAAGGAAAAAAAAATATTTTCTTTAGAAGGTGCTGCTACCCAGATATTTGTAATTGATGTCCTGCTTCTCATTGTCCTGCTACTTGTCTATGGAAAATTATTTTGGTGGAAGATGGAAGCATCTCAGTATTAACTGGCTATTCAGAATGATCTGCTTCTATTGCTATTTCAGGCACACCAATGAATGGCTTATAAGTCAGTCAGTTCAATAAAGAGCCAGATTTTTATAACCATTTTGATACTCACAGTGGCACAACAATCACCTTTTAATGCCAAAATAGACACATCTGGGCTGTAACCTGGAGGTCTTCTGAAGTGCGTATCACCATGTTCGCTGTTGTTGCATACTGTTGGAATACAACCTTGCCGTACACAAATCCAAGCCACTGTACCTTCATTATGATTCCACTGTAGTTTCCAAATTTCAGCATAGCTAAAAGAATCTATTCTTAAGAAACAAGAGGCATTTCACAGTTTCTGCTACAGCAGTCTGCAAATTACAGCTCTTCAGATTCCAATGGTAATAAAGGACATCTCCGTTGCTTTGTGGTTGGTTTTTTTTGGTTTTTGTTTAAAAAAAATTCTAAAAGACTTTAAAACAGAAGTAGCAAAGAATATCCAAGAGCTGGAGTGAACATACTACCTCACCATCATTTGACCAAGAGCAGCATTCTCTGATGATGTGCACCTTCTCTATCAGCACCCTCAAAAACTATCCCCTATTCCCTCATGAGAAATCAAGCACAGCTGTACATGCCCCCATTATTTACATATATTATTCTAATTTATAAATCCAGAATAAAAGCAGATCCAGATCTTTTGTGTTTTGCAACACCATTCTCACACCCTCCTCTCAGCACTGGTCAAAGGCTTCAGGTAGGAATGAAACACTAACTCACAGCAGCTCCACCTTTGCTGTTGGCTATGAAAATAAATCAACACATCTGTGACAAGATAACAAAAGATCACACCAAATAAAGTCCAAGGGCCACAGAAGGACTCACTCAACTGCATGACCTTAAAAACCTATGAGGCTTGGAGCCACCTAACCGGGTGAGAAGGGAAGGAAGCAGATGGGAAGACAGTTATGTGAGTGGTTTACCCRAAAAATTAAAGAGCATAAGCCTTCATGCAATACATCATGCGTACCTCATTATGTAGATATAGTTTAATTAGAAACTTTCTAACTACTATGATAATGGATCCAAAAGAGACTCAAGGCATATATTTTAAAAAGATATTACCACATATTACACACATAAATAAAGTCTGTGGCATTTAGAAATTCCACACTATTGTTGACAGGAGTCACAAGCCAAACACTTGCGTGCCAACTCTGCGGCTCTCACCGCCTGCCTGTAATCTGCACCAACTGCTTCAGTTCAAAAGAATTAAAATCAATACACATGAACATTCAGCCAAAAAACAACTCCCTCATGTCTATTAAACTGAGAGAAGACATGAGTTGTTTGGAAGTTTATAGTGAAAACTAACAGCATGAACTTCATGATACAACTCCTGCAAAGGCTCAGTACAGAACTAATCAAGAAGCTGTAAGTCCAGATCTGTTGTTTCACTTCTTGCCAAGTAAAATTTCCCACTGGACTAATTACCTCTATTTGTGGCACTCCCAAACTCAACACACCTCTCACTAAAAATCAGTTTGATGTAAACATTGACAAAGTAAGTGATCTATGATCTGAACTCACTCAATCAATACATACCCATAAACACAAACTGGAACTAATCTGGTATCAACCTTATGAAGGGCCAAGTGTTTCCAAAAAAAAAAAAAATCCAAATTCCTAAAGTAAACAAAGGTGGGCTCTTCTGCATGCCCTGCAGAGCTTGGCCTGATTTCTAACAGAGCAGCCTAACTTCTACAGCACAAGAGCGTTCAACTTGTTACAACAGTTAGTCAGAAGTTACTGGTTTTGATAACGTTACAGAACAGACACTAAGCTCTTGACTTATCTTTTTCCTTTGACAACAGGCTATGCCATTAATCTACATTGCATTAAGATATTTCCTTATTGCTCACCAAAAAAATTCTGTGTCTCCCTCTTCAAATACTGTGAAACAAGAATAGCACCAGCATCTTATACATTACCCAAACCATTCATTATTTTATCTAACTTAAACATGTTCTGCCTTCTCTTTTTTCCCCAGGGGAGTACTCCCAACCTCTCAGTTTCTCTTTATACAAAAGTTTTTGAGAGAGAATCATCATCATTCTTGCAACATCCTTTTACCAGTAAGTAGAGACTATGACTTACCGTATTAGAGATGAAGCAAACCAGTCATTTACTGGACATCCACTAATTTTCCACCATTCTGTTTCTTATACAACTCATACAGACCCTCAAGGAAAAAAAGTGGATACAGATTTGATTGTTTGAAGGGTGCAAGGAAAAGTCCAACACATAAATGTATTTTCATTGCTTCAATTACAATGTGTCAGTATGTCCAACTGAAAGAATCTGTCTCTCCATCTACAGCAATACTTCCAACACAGAACTATAATAGCTGAAATTAAAAAACTCTCCAGCTGCACTTGTGTTTGGGACCTACATCACCTCTTGCAGTTTCGGAGAGTGACTAGGAGAGCACTAGCTTGCTTACTGTTGGTTCTCCACCAACGGAGTCTCACCACATAAGTCTCTTTCTGAGAGATTAAGAAAAGCTTCCAATAAAGCACCAGGGGATGTTACTACAGTTCGAGATCTTCAATTATATAATTTTTTGCTGTTGTAATTAAAAAGTTAGATACTGCCTAACAGTGACATTCAATAGTTTCTTATTCTCATCTAAACCACATTTGATAAACAGGAAAAATGAATATTTGGAAACACTCCAAATTGCCACTGAAACAGGCAGCCTTGCTCCACAGAATAGGCTTCTCTCTCAGATTTCTGACTGTATCGTAAAAACAGAAGGGAGAGGAGAGTGAACAAAAGAAAGCAGTGCAAGATCAGTCCCATTAAAACTGGGTACCCCTTAGGCATTAGCGCACAACCAGTACGTGCTGCCAGCACAGAAAGCCCAGCCTGGCAGCTCCAGCAGCCAGGCTTGCACAAGCAGCCCCTAGTGTCCTGCCACCTCAGTCTGCCTGTACCTGGCACTCGGTTCCTAGTGAGCTTTGAAGGCGTCTGATCCGGTCAATTAAAAAATAAAAATTAAAAAAAAAAAAAAATAAAATCTGTATGTTAGTCCAACAAACTAAAAACTGCTGGCGTATTTTCCAGGTCTGGCATAAGTCAAATACGTAGGTTTAATATCTGGGTTGAGCAACATTCCTGAGGGAGCACCCAAATGGCATGCAAAGCAGCTTATATGCAGGAAATAACTGACATTTTCTGGACCAAAAAAAAAAAGTAAACTATCCTACCACCACTAGAGATGAGCAACAGTTTCTTTATCTGAAGACTGATGTTCAACATGCCATGCCTGCGTTCCCTGCACGGCGTCTACCATTAGAGTCAATTGCCTTCATGTACACCTTTCTGCTATAAAAATAAACCCCATCAATTCACATAGAGTTTGTTCTAAGCAGGTTTTAAAGTCCACTACAGGTACTGCACTGATGGAAAA
>JAYKAV010001267.1:1177591-1231818 GCA_035582835.1 Phoebastria nigripes | reverse complement strand
AAAAAAAAAAAAAAAAAAAAAAAAAAAAAAAAGAAAAAAAAAAAGAAAAAAAAAAAGACAGCACCATTCAATAAAAAGCCAGGAAAATTCTTTTCAACCACAGAGACCACAAACTTAAAAATAAGAGGGATTCAAATAAAAACTTGAGAACAGAATGCAATTTTGCTGCAGGCAATGCACCAGGTAGAGCTCAGCTGCAATGCTTGACATTGTTATTCAGCTGATTTGATGTTCAGCTGCATCAAGTTTGGCAATGAATATGTAAGAAAACCTCCATGGAGCCATACCTGGTGATCTTGTAAGACAGACCGGTCAAGACCCCAAGCCTCACCTTGTGGCAAAGGGCATCGCAGGGCTGACTGGCTTTGCTGTTGGAGCARGGCATGAAATCCAGGTTACGCCCCCAGTGGGTCACTAAAGCACGTACTACAGAACATCTCTTTCACTCACTAGAAGGATTCTCACTCCATCAAAATTCCTGTAAGACTGTCCTCCAAAACATTCCCTTGTAGTTTTAATGACATACAATTAACTTCTACAACTAGGACATTCAGCTGCTATCTAGTTTTGAATTGCCATACTGCACCTCAGAGGCAGCTGTAAAAGCAATCAAAAAAAAAAAAAAAAAAGAGGTGAAGACTGCAGTCATACTAAAGACACCAGCTCCTACTACTCTTCAACTGGATTTTTATCATCGAGGGCTTTAGAACATACATTTGCACAAATTGAATTATTAAAGTTTAGTTCTCTTCTGTGTTTCTTCTATTTATTAGACATCCATGATGTCATTTAAGAAAAAGCTGCCCCAATATTTTTAACAAAACATTTGCAGTCCTGCAGCCCATTCTTCAGAGTACTCTAAAAATCATGATGTATATTAATAGACTTAAAAGATTTGTACTATTTAAAATAAGAATTAGAATAACGTAACAAAGTTTGCTTTAAACTTATAAGTTTAAGGGGAAAAATGATGAAAATTAACTAAAAGATAGCAAACAACTTCATATGTAAAGAAAGTTCGAGCTGTATAAATACTACAAACAACTCAAAAAGCAGGTTATTCATCCATCAGTATGTACCATTTGGGGAATATTGAAACAATGTAAGAATATTTTTTTCAATATTTGCATATAACAATATACAAACATTGAACTCTGTTTCATACACTCCCCACTGCAAGATATAATGTCCATCCATTCATTACCACAGCTTCAGGAAAACAAAATGTTAGTACACATTTGCTTTTGCAATTTAATTGATTAATTGATGTAAATGGAACCTTTAACTTCAATCCTAATTCCACCCACATAATTTAAGATCACATATGTACAAGTATGCTATAAGCTACAAAAGCATCTATGGATATTTCTATTTTAAGTATTTTAGTGATTGCCCAAGGGCAATCACAAAGCATATTTAAAAGAGAAAGTTTTCAGAAATCTGGAAAGGAAATGGGAAGTACTAGGGAAAGGGAAGGGAAAGGAGGCACTAAATGAACAATAAGGCAAAAAAAATGAGACAATATACATTGCTCACCCTTTTTTTTTTTTGCAAACTCTAATCAAATACCATACCTTGATTTCCCCCCTCACTAAGAAGAGAGAGGATTTAAAATCATACATGTTCAAGAACTGACAGGAAACTCTACTTTAAAGCCACCTTTGAGTAACTATCCATTTTTAAAGTACACTATTCCATTTTTCTGAAATTTCTCAAAATGACACTACCACCAGCAGCTCTAAACACACTCTCCCAAACACCATCAAGCAGACTGATGATTTCACCAAAAATATGTTTGAATATATGCTTCACCAGTATCACATGCTGAATGCCCTACATGCTGCTACAGTCCAACACACCAAACAGCTGCGAAGAGCCTGACACGAGCATTAGAAATGTAGTCGGTATCTTTCAGTACCTCTATCTATTTTTCATATTACAAGTCTCCTTATCGGCACTGAAACCAGGGCTGGCGGTACTAGCAAGGTTACTACCTGCACGTAAGGAGACTGAAGGCAATAGCTTATCACACAACAGTTTACTCCCCTTCCCCTCCCAGAAAAAAAAAGAATTCGGGCAAGATAAGAATTTCTCCTATGAACAATCTGAAGGATCCAAATGTAAAATCTGAGAAGAAAAGTAGTTAGCTGACTCATACCAGCAAACAATATTCACAGTGAAGTAACTGTGCTGCAATTAATATCAGCATGTTTAAGACACAGACAAGGTAAGGGGCGACCAGTCCCATTGCAACCATTCTGTAGGTAATGGCTAAAGCACTTCTAGAATTAAAGCTTATGTAAACAGAACCAGATCATGTTTCAGCCATAACTGACCACAGCCTGCTTTAAAAGTTTTTTATTTATCAAATGTAAAAATAACACCCAGACTTTTACAATACACGTTATTGGAATGACAGCATACAGAGCACCACTGTGAGGAGACAGCAAGAGAAAGAATGGGTGCAATTGAAAATTTAGGACCTGTTACAAGAACAACCCGAGCCTCTCCTGCTTCTTCTGCTCCCTACTTCCTATTGTTCTGCTGTTCAGCAAGTGATGCCATGTCATGGACGAGGGAAACCTAAATGACAGTTTGCTAGATCTTTCTTTAAAACATTTATGCAAAGAAATTTGTTTACTCAGGTCTGTACAGAGAACTGGTCACACAGAAAGTTCTTTTAAGGCACTCTAAAGCCCCGAAAGGACCAACAGACTTCGGCTCCTGAAGCAGCCTGCAAGAATACCCAAAATGGTGACTACAAGTAATAAAACAGACAAAAAAGCATTTTAAAAAAAAAGAATCAAACCCTGTTCTACGAAGCTGATGGTCAGGCTGAACATTTTAAGTGGCTACTCACTTATTCACAAACAAAATCCGTTACGTTAAGCGTTTTCCTCAACTACATCACTTTTTTCTCCAAAACCTACCCGTACCGGAACAAGACTCCAGCTTTCGCTGAGGGGATGGGAACGCTCAGAGTGACCCACGGGGACCCAAGCACCGTCTGGACGACAAAACGCGGGGTTTAACCGGGCGGCAGCAGCAGCCGCGGCACCGAGGGGGAAGATAAGGCAGGGCCGGAGAAAGGGCGGCATTAACGCGGAGGGACGGGGGGACACGGCGGCCCGTGGGGCAGGCGGCGGTGGGCGCAGGGCAGGGCGGCCGGGGCAGGCAGCGGGGGCGGCGGGCCAGGAGGCGCCGGGGGGAGGGCGCGGAGGGGCCGGGAGGGCGCGGAGAGCCCGCGGCGGGGGCCGGGGGAGCCCCGCTCCTCACTCACCCGTCCTTCCGCTTGGCTTTGTAGACGTGCCCGTAGGTGCCCCTGCCCACCTTGCAGCCCTCGTATTCGAAGAGGTCCTCCACCCGCTCGCGCTCCCCGGTCAGCTTCACCTTGAAGTCATAGTCCATCTTCAGCGCCCGCCGCGCCGCGCCGAGCCGCCCCCGACAGCCGCGCACCCCGCCGCGCCCCGCCCCGCCGCGACCGGGCGGCGGCAGCAGGAGGAGGAGGAGGAGGAGGAGGAGGAGGAGGCCCCCGAGCCGCCCCGCGGACCATCCAGGGGCGGGTGGGCGGCGGCGGGGCTGCTCCCTTCCCTCCCGAGCCCCGTCCTCCGGCTGCTCCCTCCCCGCCCCGCCAGCTAGCGGCACAACAGCCGGTCTCCCGGGCGGAATACGGCGGCCGCGCCTGGCCGCACTGCCGCAAAGAAACGTCGCAAACCGCGGGCACCTCCCCGGCCCCGGGCGCGGCGGGCACCGCACCACGTGGAAGGCGGCGGGCTGCGACCTCCGCCAGAGCCCCGCCCTTCCCGGCATGCCTTGGGGGTGCCGCAGCACGCTGGGAGATGTAGTACAGACGGGAGGGAGGCGTGGGGGGGTGTTGCAACGTGCCGCGATGCATGCCGGGAGTTGTAGTCTTGCCCGCGCGAGGCACGCTGGGAGGTGTAGTCCTCAGCCGGCGAGGTGACGCGCTGCCTGCCGGGAGCTGTAGTCCACGGGCAGGGCGGGGAACAGGCCGAGGCAGGGCTGGGGGGAGCAGCAGGCCGGGCACGGCCGCCGGCCAGCGCCCGGGGCAGCTGCGGCTGCAGGGCCCGGCCTGGGTAGCGGGACCGGTAGAGGCCGTATGTGTGGTTATTCCCTGTCCCAGGGCCAGGCTTCCTCCACTGGGCTGCCGGCACCAGGTGCAGCACAGGGCCCCCACCTGCAGGCTGCCCTGGACCAGCCCGGGCAGCTGGAGCTGGGGCATGGGGCCCGCGACTCGGCTGTCAGCACAAGCAGCAGTTGTCGTCATCACGGGGGTTGGTTACGGTGAATATTAGGGTCCCCACCTTGCTCCAAACTGTGAGGGCAGACACAGTTGGTCCTTGCCTGCTCTACCTGCCAGGCCGCCTGTTAACATCCTTGTAATTAAAACGGTTCCATGACTTTGGGCATAGATGCAGACAGATAACTGCAGTCGTGGCTGCAGAGACAAATCGGGATCACAGTGCCTGGCATTTAACGCAAAAGCATTATGTTTAGCAAGGCCCTTGCACGTGACCAGTAACTGGGCACTTTCCAGTTCCTCTCCTTGGCTGACAGAGCCGTAGTTACCAACCCAACACAAAGGCAGCTGGTCATTGTATAGAATAGAGAGCTTCTAACTGAAGTAAAGCTACAGCAATCTTTCTAATTACAGCCCAGCTTTTGGCATTTTTAGTAACCATGCATGTACGCGTCACATTTCATCTCAAGAACACAATGTGGGGAAGTAAGTGAGCACTCAAATCCCTAACTTAGAAACAAAATATCATACAATGTGGGGGCTTCTGAAAGAAGAAACAGCATTTTGAACATTCTGAAGTCATCTCCATTTTAATTTACAAATCCCCATTTTCATTTACACATTAAGGTTGATTCCTGAAAATTGGGGATAGGGGTGTGCCAGCCTCCTGAGCTGGCATCACTCAATCAGACTGATGTCAGATGCCCACAGTTTGACCTTGCTATGGTATGTTGCTATGTAATTGTGAGAGATATAATGTATATTAGATAAAGCAATTAGGCAGGTGTTAGGAAAAACACACATAATTGGTACAAGCAGCAAAACTAAATTTTATTTGCCCAGCAACCCAACTAAATTATACAAGAACATTGCCCGGCGACTCGCTACGCCAATCAACCAGAAACAGCTCAGGGCAGCCCAGCAGCCCGTAAAGATCAAACAGTCTGGCAGGTGCCACCCACCTCATAAAATGCATCCACCTCAGCCCAGAGCAGAGCAGCGCGACTCTGCCTTCAGGGACGCCTGGCTTTGGGGACTTCCAGGGACGGCAGTGACGAAGCTTGCATGGCCAAACCAACCACCTTCAGCACCTCCTGCTACCTGCTAAACGTTTTCCATATCCCCAAAGGGACACTCGTCGGCCGCGTGACTAAGGTGTTCCCAGCTCGGTGTTGAGTGAAAAAGGGCCAGTCCTGCTAAGTGCTATACATCTTCCACTCTTGCTTAGACCAGGGAAAGCTGAAGGCAAGAGAATAATGTGGAGTTTGTTTCTTTTCTGTATGTAAAGAAAAACAAACTATCATACTTGCACAGTTTGAGTATTTTCCAGAAACCTTGCAGCTGTTAATGTGCAGATGAGTGAGTTAGCTGAATACTGGCAGCATTTAAGATGCAGTTTACTTAAAGCAGGTAAGTAAAGTGCTGGCTCTACAAATAGTTTCATATGTAAAGCAACGTGGTTTTTTTTTTTTATTTTGCACTTAACTGTACTTTACTATAAAGTTGATCAATTACTATAAAGTTGATCAGACTAGTGATGCGCTTGATCTAACAAGGCGTTCTAGATTCTGGCAGGAGCGCAAGTTACTAACAAACATAAATCAGTTCTCTGGATCTGGGTCCTGTACAGGAGAGAGTCGTGCTTGCATTCCATGAAACATCTGTTCGCCAGACTCAGGACCACCCACAGTAACTATCAGCCTGACTGTTTCATGCTCCCGAAGCAGCCAGGGAATCAGTTCTCAAGACTTGACAGACCTTGAAAATTCAGCCTATGAACTCCTGGTTACTTTTGTTATTGAAGAGAGTCCTACCTGAGGGGAAATAAACCCTGATATTGAATATTATTTTATTATTTTATATTATTTCAGTAAACAGAATCACAGAAATATTCAGGTTGGAAGGGACCTCTGGAGGTTATCAGTTTAATATCCTGCTCAAAGCAGGGCTACTGTTAAATTCAGGTCAGTCCACTTGGGTCTTGAAAACCTCTGTGGAGGGAGACTCCACAGCCTCTCTCGACCTG
This sequence comes from Phoebastria nigripes, assembly GCA_035582835.1. Taxonomy (NCBI): domain Eukaryota; kingdom Metazoa; phylum Chordata; class Aves; order Procellariiformes; family Diomedeidae; genus Phoebastria; species Phoebastria nigripes. The sequence goes on along the minus strand of JAYKAV010001267.1, from coordinate 1,225,534 downwards.
ACTGTCCTCAGGGTGAAATTTTTTGTCCTTCTATCTACTCTGAACCTCCCTTCTTTCAAATTCATGATCACTGTCTCTCCTCCTACTGTGCACTTTGGTAGAAATCCTGGCTCTGTCTTCCCAGTAACCTCCCTGTTGGTACTGGCAGGCTGCCCCTTCTCCCAGCTGAAGAAGCCCTGGTGCCCACAGACTCTCTCGCACGGCAAGTGCTCCAGCCCATGGCCATCTTGGTGCTCTTGGCTGAATGCACTCCAGTTTATCAATAATTTTCCGTATCAGTATCGTTATACTGGAGACCGCCAAACTGGGCATCGTATTCCACATGCAGGCGAACAAGAGCCACGTAAAGGGAAAGAATCACTTCCCAGTCACTTCCCGATAATCCATTGTCTGTGTTCCTCTTGACACAGCCCAGGATGCTGCTAGCCTTCATGGCTGCCAGGCTGCACTCTCAGCTCCTGTTCAGCTGCTGCCCACCAGGACCACCCATCCTTTCCAGCAGAGACAGTCAGTAAGCCCCACTTCAGTATTGTCCCAGAGGGCTGGTCACTCCTAGATGGAGGACTTGGCATTAGTCCTCGTTGAACTTTGTGAAGCTCCTGATGGCCCATTCCTCCAGCCTGGCCAGGTTCCTCTCAAGCGTATCAACTTAGTGTCACCACTTCAGTGTCATCTGCACGTACTAAGATCCAGTTTAAAAAAACTGATTATGAGGTTCTGCCTTACTTGCATAATATCAAGTAATATAATATAATATAATATAATATAATACAATATAATGAAGTTACTTTCTGAAGAACTTAAACAACTGAACAATCAAATTAAAACCAGGGTTACAGATTTTCTGTTATTACAAAACTTCGTAATTGCCTGAGGTTTGCTGCCCTCCATAGGCTATTTTATTACAGTTCCAAAGATCGTATGTTATTGTGGAAAGCATTGCTACAGTACAATAATAATATTCCAGGAAAGATCTACTATTGTTATTTTGTATTAACAACACAGCATAAAATAAAGAAAGACTGTACTTAGTTATAGTGTACTGTTGTGAAACATCTGTGTGAACAGGACATGAACACAAAATTCTGCATTGGAGGACAGGTCAGTGGAAAATAAACTAATTCAGTATAAGCTTTGAATAACGAAATACGGGTTCATTTACCTATCCAAAACATATTACAACCTTCTTCTGGGAGAGCAGCCCATATGTGGGCTTGATACCAGAGAAGTTGTTGTGTTTGACTGTGGAATAATGATTACTAAAAACAAACTATGAGAGGAAAAGATTTCAAAAATACGACAAAAAATAGTTGTGGGAAGAAATTGACTTTTCAAGGGATCCAGGCACTGCTTTATATACTCTGACTTCTATTAAGAAAGTAAAATTGATCTTCAGGAAGGACAAGTTTTAATTGCTCCCGGCAAAGGAAATCATAATACAATACTAATTATTCATACTGTGGCGAAGAACATGAATAACAACGAGGGTTCCATTTTTTGAATATGGTGAGCAGGAAGGAGTAGCCCTCAGCATGACCTCAGTGCCAAGAATGTGTCCTCACTGTCAATTTGTCTTATGGAAACCACATACTGGCACAAAAGGAGCATGAACTGACAAGAAACCTAAATGTAACACTTGTGTAAACTCTTTTTCTCAGCCAGAATAAAGAAATCCTGGGGTGCGTAGTTGAGGTGGGGAGTCGAGGTATCTTCCCGGACACTGGCCTGAGCCTTTCCTATCACCTCACTCGTTAGTGAGGGTTTGCCTTTGCATCGAGGCCCGTTGCACAAAAAATACCCAAACTTTGTTTATTTCTGCAAGCTAGTTTGAACAGAAGTATGAGCAGTTTGGATATTCTAGCGATGAGGTGCTTTTGTGTAGTTAAAGCATCCTTCTCATGAAATCCTCTCATTTTGCTGATTCAAATAGTTTACATAAGATGTGAAATGCGCTTTTCTGTCACAGCCTGCCAGTTTCTGCCATGTGTTGAAACAATCCACAGAAGCAACTCAGAAAAGAACGTTTGGGTATGCTATCAGCGTATCAGCAATTAGCATATGTGAAATTTGTAAAAGGGTTTGCATCTTGTGTGAAAAACTTTCAAGGCTCTGCAAATCGAAATGACTAACATCAGAGCTTGAAACACAAGTTTCTGTGACGGCACTGAGCAATTAATGGTTTATTTTGCGAAATGGGGAGTCCCGCAGAAGGAAAATAGAAAGGAAGGAAAGAGAGGCAGAGAATCATGGAAAATGGGAGAAGCATCCCATTTAAAAATGCAGGCCTAAGAAGGAGAGAGCAGGGGAAAAAACATGATTATAATCTTATTCCTTATGTAATTTATTATAAAGTACCTAACGAGTAACTGAAGCTGCAGCCTTATGCTGATTTGGTAAAATATAATAATGGTCACTGATACTATGAGGTTAAAGCTGTTGCGGTTGTTCTACAATTGAGAAGCGATGTATTGTGAAATCCTCTTTGTGTAAGTTTATCTACCTTTACAGTTAAAGACTCACACCCACCAGGGTGGGGATAACCATGCGAGTTCTGACCAACAATGGGTTTGCTAACGGAATGCCGTACCTGAAACGACTTCCTTTACGTGTTTAAAGGGAAGGGCTGTGGGGAACGGCAAGTTAGGCAGAACAGAAATCCAAAGCTTCAGTGAGAACATCCGCAGGGACGTACGCTTCCCCGTGCGGGGACTCCCCGGGCTGCCCGTGGACCGCGGCAGGACCACCCGAGGACGGCGTGCTCCGCTGGGCAGGATCCGCCTCAGAAGCGGCTGTAGACGAGGACGGGCCGAGGGAACGCTGGCTGTTTCCATTTTCCTCAAGGTGTTCGCGCTCGTTAACCCACAGCCGCCTCAGAGACCCCGGCCGCAACCCGCGGGTCTCGGCGCAAGGCCGCGAGTGACTGCGGCCTGCTGAAGAGGGCGTTAGGCAGGAGGGCAGCCTGTGCCGTGAGGGGGGCTGAGGCCCGCGGCCCGGCGCGCAGGCGGGGCCGGTGACAGGACATGGGGAGCCAGCCGCCGCCCCAGTGTCCCCCCCCAGCCCCCGCACAACCGCGGCGCTGCGCGCGCCGCAGCCGTTGACCCCGCGGCACGCGGACCGCCCAACGGCCGCCCGCGCCGCAGCTGCGCGCATGTGCGGGAGGGGCGGTGCTTGCCGGCGGGGCCGCCCTCGCGCGCACGGAACCTGCGCTCGCGGCTGCCGGCAGCCGCCCGGACCGCAATCGGGGCTGGAGCGCGCCGCTCGCACACCCAGGGGTCGGTTTCGTTCCGGCGTAGGCGGCGGTTGCTCTTGCCGCCGGGAGGGAAGGGGAGTGCGGAGTGGGGCTGAGCCGGGCCGTTCCGCCCCGCCTCGGTAGGCGCCGCGGACAGGAGGCAGGGACGGGCTCTCGGGTCTCCTTGGCTGCGCTCTCGGCAGACTCCCCCCGCGGCAGGCGGCGGCATGGACGCTTCCCCGGTTTGTCGCAGCGGGTGATGTCGCTCGCCGGCGGGCAGGGGAGACGGGGGCGCGGGCAGCGCTGGAGGGAGTCGATCCGACGGTGGCGGTTAGTGGCGGGGCCCGAGCGAGGAGTCTGGGGAGGAGAGAAACGGGAGGACATGGACTGCCCTGCCCTGTCGTGATTGGTCGGTGGCCGCGAGCTGGCCAGGTGATTGGACGGGAGCCGTGTCATTCACTCCCCTCATCCTCCCCTCCCCCAGGCGTCTGGCAACAGGCGCTGTCTGGGGCGGCGGGGGCGGCCGGGCCGGGCGGCTCCCGGCTCCCGCCGGGGTACCCCGCGGCTCCCCAGCCCCGTGGGCCCAGAGCCCGGCCCGTGGCCGTCCTTGGGGAGGGGCCGGAGAGCGTGAGCCCGGCGCGGGGCTGGGATCTGCAGGCCCTGCTGCTGGCCTGGGGGCTGGGGGGAGGCGGGCGGCCCCAGGCTCTGGGTTTGGATCGCTTTGGGCGTCCTGCGGCCTGTTTCTTAATTACCTTCTGATTCTTTCTTTGTCTGTATTTCATTCCCCCTCCCCTCTTTCCCCAGGCTCTGTGGGGTTTTCTAGGTTTGGTTCCCCCCCCCCCCCCCCCAAATTCGGTGAGATCATCTCGCCTGGAGGCTGCAGTGTGACAGAAATGCTAAATAGCCCTGTCGCTTGGGGAGGCTTCCTCATCTAAACTCCATAGTCGTCTTGCTTGCAATCAGATGGTACTCTTTCAGAAAATGAATACCTAATTGAATTGGGGGTAGTAATTCATGGAAAGAGGCCAAAACCTAAAAGCATAAGGTATATATCGCTTAGATAAAAATGAATGTAAATCTTCGAGAATGGGCCAGAGTAACTATGAATTAAGAACTAAAGGAGTTAGCCTTAGGTTGAAAATTCTAGAAAACGTAGATAAACTGTTGGCACGTGGCACCCGTTTCTTTGCAAAGGAAGAGTAATCCTGAGTCATAACGGGATTTCGATTTCAGTTTTTTACATCTTAGTAGTTAATACCCTTCAACTTTTCAATGCTCTGAAATATTTTCATGCCAAAGTACTTCATTTTGATGCAGTTAATACCCTTCAACTTTCACTACTCTGAAATATTTTAAGTGTCAAAGTACTTAGTTTTGGTGGCGTTTGATAGATATGGGTAGTAGTTGTCATCCATGCAGTTATGTTAAACAGATGGGACAACCAAACACTTCACACTTCTTACTGTTTCTAAGTGAGTCATTTAAAGAGTGTGACTAATCAGCCTACCGTACAGTTGTCAACAAAACAGTAATTTTCTTCTACCACCCACAAAATCTGAAGAAGAGATTTCCAGATTTTCTGTGGATGAGAAGTGAAAAGTAAAGAACCTCTCTTTTGAGCAACAGTTTAAATTTAGATTGAGGGGGACTACATGTGATGGACTTTTTATCTTAAGAATGCATATGTCATTTTTTCTGTGCAGCAATGTGGTGATACGTCCAGAAAGTCGGTTAACTTACTATGGCCGTTGTTGGGCAAACAGTAGCACGTTAGTTGTTTTAAGGCTTTCATCTAAATAGCAGCCTTACATGAAACTAAATGAATTTTATCTGTCCTATCTCCCCTCCCTGCTTTATTTGTCTCAAGTTGGAAGTCAGCTGGGACAGAGGCACTTTAATATTCAGTGCAGTATGGACTGGGCATTTTCATGATAATAGCCAAGTGATGGGTGTCGTCAGGGTAATAATAGTGCTAACTGTGTGTTTAGGAGGGAGGAATTGGATTTGTTTTGAGGAAACGAGGGTAGTAAGACAAAGAGCTAAGGCTGAGAAATTTGTGTTTAGAAATGTGATATAAGAAGTGACCTGATTTGAACATAGCCCTTGTGGGAAATGGAAGTCAGTGATTACCTACAGCTTGTGAGGCTGAGCCAGGAGGGCGATGGTAAATTTAAAACCCCACAAACATTATGGGAATAGAAAATGTCTTGAAGGGGAGATATTCAGATTTGATTTCTTTTCAGTTAAGTGAGTTAAAGAGCTGGGAGGGAAGTGTTAAATACGTTGAAATGCAATATTGGACACAGGAGGCAGCTGAGTGATATGATTGGGAAGGGCTGTTTAGAAGTGCAGTTACCTGTTGTGGGGGGCAGGAAGAAGTAGCATATGGGGTGGACAATGAGGAGACCAAGGATGCATCACAATGGATCCCACAAACAACATAAGAAAGGTATATTAAATGTATGCCAGCTTCTGCTGTTGGCAAATACATTTTCTGATTCTTCATATCTGTTGGCAGCATTGATAAAGATTTACTCTTTATTGAATGTGTGTCTAATAGTTATTTGGTTTGGTCTGTTTGTTGTCTCATCACCTTTCCTGTGAATTACTGATCAGGAGTGTGCTGAGAATGCTGTTCTGTGTTTTCCCCATGATTAATACTTTAAGTGACTTTGATATGTTGGTGAATTGACAAAAAAAAATTGTATTTACCCAATAACTTTCTCTTCACACATAAGCAGAATGGTGCCATATGGTTGGGGTTTTTGGCCTGGTGATCTCCTCTTTAGAGAAGTGATCTCTTCTGTCAGGTGTCTGCCTCAGCAGGTATTACAGATGGCTTTTGCTAAAGGTGAAGCCCCATTGAAAGGATGACACTTTGCTTTCTCTTCTTTCAAATTGAATGTTGAAGAACAGGTTTTCTTTGGGAAATAGAAAAGTTGGGGAGTGGTCTGAGAGCCGATTGGTTAGGACTCAGTCCTGGGCAAGAGAAAGCTGGTAATGGCACAGAAATCAACAGAGACAATGCCTCTTTCTGCTCCTGGAAGGTTATTCGTGCCTTCTAATAGTGTGGTCCCACTGGTTAAATATTTGGAAAATATTGAAGAACTGTGGGTAAAGTATAGCCCTTTCTCTTTTACACCAGTTTGCTGGACATGGGTATCCTTTTCTTAGCTAATCCTTGGATTAGAGATCACAAGGAAAATATACCAGTAATGTCAGAATGTCAAAAGAGTCAGTTCTGCCAAAAATGTATCTGTAGGTTTTGTGCTGTGTGAGGGGTGGTACCGAGTGAGATACTGATGTAGTCTTACCTGCTTATCAGTAAATGTTTCAGTTGGAAGATAGTCTTCTCTAAAGCAGTAGCTGTGGTTGTCAGAAGCCTACACTGGGTAATTACAGTCCAATAATTAGAGAACAATGTTTTATTGACATTTTAGCTTTTAAAATACTCCATGCTGCTGTTGTATTTTACTTGGGAGAAGGGAAATAGATTTTATGTTATTCCTTTAACTTCCTAGAATATCCTTATTTAGCTAATTAAAAAAAAATCTGTCATTGCTCTTTTATTTTAAAGTTACTGTACCACCTGTTATGTCCTTTCCGTGAGCAAAGGGGACTTCTAGCTATTTTTGAGCAAGCTAGAAGCAAAATACTTGCATAATAAACTACACTGTTGACTTGGCAAATAACATGGAGCTTGGTTCATCTTAATCATCTTTAGCTATTAATAAACTAATTTTATTGCAAATGCTGGGAACTTTTTACTGTAAATTAGGTAAATTCTTACTGTAATTACTGTGCAGTCTAATCTTCTGGTTTTGTTCAGGACAGCCTGGCATTATCATTATGGATCGCCCTCGGCACCGTGCAGGGAATGGCAATGAGCAGGCATCTTCACAAGAGCATAGTCACGGTGAAGATGAGAGACAACGACAGCTGGAGCGCCTCAGTAGGGAGGAGGCCTATTACCAGTTCATTAATGAACTCAATGAAGAAGACTACAGGTTAATGAGGGACAGCAACCTGCTTGGCACTCCTGGTAAGATGTGGCTACCTTCAGCAGAAAAGATGTAATGTGAAGTAACACTCCTGCTGTCAGGCATCGCATGTGGTTGTATGACTCAAGTAGCCTGATGTCTGTGGCTTTGTAGAAAGGAAAAAAGCCCTCCATTTCCCTTCAAAATTTATGATATTCAGTAAAAATTAACAACTTAAATAGATACTAAAGCTGGAATAGAAATATAACTCTTCCAAACGCAACATCTCTGTATATAGGTAATATCCAAACAATTTACATCTGGTACACTAAAGTATATCTGTTGGTATGTAGCAATTTTGGGGGCCTCTGAGTTGTTACTGGAAGTTGGCATGCTTTTGACATATTCAGCACCTTTTTTTCTTCCACCCCACTACCTACTTCCTCTGTTATCTGTGTACCTGTATTACAATTTCACGGTAGTGCTGTTTTCTTTTTGGTTTCATTAATTTTACCTTATTTCTGAAGATTTTCCTTCAAGATAGAAAATATTGTTATTTCTGCATGGCTGTGTTGAGCCAATAATAATGTCTTATCTAACAGCATTATCAACATGTAAATTATTTCAGGGGAAATAACAGCAGAAGAGTTGCAGCAACGCTTGGAGGGGGCTAAGGAGCGTCTGGCATCACAGACTGATCTGGATAACAGAGAAGGTGAAGGTAGAACTGTTGGAGGTAAACATTCTTCATTCATATATATATATAGATACACATAGTATGTGATAGATAAATATTGTTCTGTACAGATATTTAAGAGAAATGCTGATGGATTTCAGTACCAGCCATTTCAAGTCTTGTTTTTTCGTTGTGCCTCTGTGGATTGTTTTAAAAGTAAGAGAGACTTCCTAATGATATGAAAACAAACTTGAAATACTAAATGAAAACTGATTTATGTCAGCCACAAATTACTTTCTCCTCTTTTCCTGGTTTCCCTTTGCTAGTAAACTTAACAGCACAAAAATAATTTTCATTCTTCTAATTCTTAAAAGGTTTTATCATGTATTAGAGAAGTTGGAACAGAAAAGACGTTAATTGCGAAACAGTTAACCTCTCCACTGTTTTGTTGGTTTTGTTGTTTCATTTCCATTTGTTTTAATGGAGTGAGGCTTGTATTATGTGCACTGTCTTCACTTCCCCAGCAATATTGGCTTAATCATTTGGCCAATTCTAGTCAGATTTAGGAGAGGAACAGGCAACTTGGAAACAAAGATACCAAAGTTCTTGCAGGTTTCATGAAAGTAGGGAGATGATGGAGTAGGGAGAGCTTAATCTGATCCCTTCAAGGGAAAGCCTTCGCTGTTATCGTGACCATTGGCTTGCTTTATACATGTAGTTAGCACTAACCACAACAGTTGTATCTGTTCTTGAGCTTGTGGTTGGAGGAGATTTGCGAGTGGAGCTGTGGATATTGTAGTAGGAAAAGAGTATATTTGCACAAAAGGAGCAAATCTGTTGAAACCATGCATCATTTATTCTGCTGCTTATAGAAAACAATTTTTTAAAAAGTTTTCCAAAAGAAGACAAAATCTTTCATACTTATCCTTGCTTTATCAAAATTAGTTGACTAGGATACCTTCAAATTGATAGCTTAAGCGAGGGACAGATATTGGACAAAAACAACTAACTTTRGACTACCTAAATCTGAACGCTTTCTCAGAAGAGGCCACCTGGGCATATTAATTTCTCATGTATCTGCTGGTGAGACAAAAATTCTAGGTTGAACTGATGAGTTTTGCTGATGTTTTTACATACAGCATATTTTCAGCAAAATTACGTTAGCGTAGCAAGGTAGCTGTCCTGCTACTGTAACGTTTCTGAAGTCAGGGCCCAGCAAGCAAAGAAGATTTGGAGTGCATCATGGTATGCTGAGCGAGCAGTTTTATGAATGTTTGCAATTCTTTGTTTCTCTCAGATTCTGATGTTCTTGGAGAAAACTCAAATGGTGACTCTTTGCTTGAATGGCTGAACACATTTCGTCGCACAGGAAATGCCACTCGCAGTGGACAGAGTGGGAACCAAACCTGGAGAGCCGTGAGTCGAACAAATCCAAACAGTGGGGAGTTTCGGTTTAGTCTTGAAATCAACATAAATCATGAGCATAACAGTTTTGAAACTGCTGGTGAGGAGTATGTTGGTATAGATAGTAGCAGAATGTATTTAGAAAGAAGACATCAAAGATCTGTCAGTCCAGTAACCCCACGAACGAGGAGCAGGACTGCAAGAGAGGCAAACAGTGATGCTTCAAGCACTGCAAGAACCAGGTCTGTAAGAAGTTCCATGGCACAAAGCTCTGAAGCAGCCTCTCATCCCATCTCAGGGAGGCTCAGGAGTAGAACGAGGGAGTTGACAGGCCTTTCCCAAACAAATACTACACATAATAATTCTGCAGCTGCTGGTGAACAAAGAGAAATGCCAGAAAGAGGTACTTCTACAGGAGTCACAAGAGGTAGAGCTAGAACTAGTGTTCGGATGAGTACAAACCAAAGACTAGAAATTCTGCGGCTGAGGTCTACTTTAAGTAGTCGAAGCCGCTCTCCACTGCAAAGGCAAGGCAATACTCCTCATTCTGAGGAACATGGGCAGAGGCAGGATAGAAATGCACAGCAAGTCAACAGAAGTAGAAGACAAACAGCTCAGCCTTCTCCACAGCCTGCCGAAGAACAAGCAAGAGGTAACACTCAGACTCCTCAGCTTTCCAGTGTAGCCCCATCCTTGGGAATAACTTTGGAAGAGGAGGAATCTGGTAGGCCAGTTGCTGCTGTTAGAAGGCATCCAACAATTACATTAGATCTTCAGGTGAGAAGAATTCGTCCTGGAGAAAACAGAGACCGGGACAGTATTGCCAGTAGAACTCGTTCTAGAGTAGGAATGGCAGAAAACACAGTTACCTTTGAAAGTGACAGTGGGGGATTTCGGCGTACGATATCACGATCAGAACGTGCGGGTATTCGAACCTATGTTAGCACTATACGGATACCTCTTCGTCGGATTTCAGAAACTGGGCTTGGTGAACCTTCATCAGTGGCTCTTCGATCAATCCTTAGACAAATTATGACAGGCTTTGGAGAACTGAGTTCTTTAATGGAAACTGAATCTAACTCAGAAGTGCAAAGAGGTGGTCATCGCTTACCGGATGTACAGTCAGAGCAGAATAACTCAAGTTCAGCAAACAATAGCAGTGATCCAAGTGAGGTTTCATCTAGAAATGGGCATGCAGTAGAAGGCAGTAGGGAAATAAATGGACAGAGTGATGATATTCAACGCTATGGTCGCAGTAATGAAAACCAAGATAACAGGCAATCTCAAGATGCTAACAACCTAGTGGAAAATGGAACGCTGCCCATACTTCGACTTGCCCACTTCTTCCTGCTGAATGAAGATGATGATGACGATCGTTTAAGAGGTTTAACCAAAGAGCAGATTGACAATCTTTCTACCCGAAACTATGGGGATATTCACACTGAAAACGAAATAAGTAAAACATGTAGTGTTTGCATTAATGAATATGTAACAGGGAATAAGCTAAGGCAGTTACCTTGTATGCATGAGTTTCATATTCATTGTATTGATCGCTGGCTTTCTGAAAACTCCACTTGCCCAATTTGTCGGCAGCCTGTATTGGGGTCTAATGCTACAGACAATGGCTAGAATTATTTATACTGCTCAGTACTCAAGGATTTGCTTCTGCTCTATTTATGATGAGCCAGATGGAATGAATTGACTTACATAGGGGTCCATTTGTGTGGGGAGTTTTGTTAAACTTCTTTAAAAATAATAGGAAACTTGTCTAAATCTAGCAATGTAAATACTATTTTTCTCCAAGTGCAGATCTAGGAGTACACATAGAACCAAATGATATTGGTAAAGTTTATATTTTTTTAGGTAATTTTGTTATGCTAAGCACTTTTGTAAATACAGAAATGCAATAGTTAATCAGTCCTGCTTAATGTATGTTTTTTTAACAGTGTAATGGACTCACTTTATTTAGATTACGAATTGTTTCACACAGACCCACCACTGTGTTGAAAAATTAGTGTCTAAATAGCCATTCATTAGCTTTTTGTTCTAAGAACAATTTCTTTTACAGAGAGTCTCTTGCTGGACATGTTTGCTAAAGATATTTAAGTTACTTGAAGTGCTCATTTTAATAGACAGTATATTTTTTTTAACATTGAAATATCCTTTCCAAAAACTTGCCAATTTGGTTCTATTTAAAAAATTTTATGGCAATTTTTGCATGTGGTTTTACACAATGCTTAATGCTGATGAGTTCATATTCAAAAGTGGGTGGGTTAGTGACATTATAAAATGTACATAATTAAATGCTGTCTTTGACAATCGCTGTCTTTTCAATGTAGACAGCAATCGAATCAACAATAATTCCAAGAGGGCGTGTCTTACTGAACATGATATTTGCTCAAAGAATACATGAGCACTGAGGAAGCCTTTTTACTCGTCCAAATTACTCAATTGATATTCATGGGTTTTCAACTGCCTTAGTTTAAAGAGGGAAGTATTTCCTTGAACATTATCTTGTCTACAATATGCATGATTTGTGCATCTTACTCAGAAAAACAAAACAAAGGCTTGAAGTGGTTTTGTACAGAAATTTAAGGTACACGTATAATATTAGTCCTCTTAAAACATGTTTGAGGACCAAATGGCAAAAGACACTAAAAATAAGCTTCCCTTAAAGTCCCCAGATTACTGTATAATTAGATATTAAACTTTATACCAATAACTTATAAAGAAATAAAGTTGCAAACTAAATAATTGAGGCTTTGTGTGAATTACTGTTGAGCCATAGCCTGTAGATTGGTAAGAAGATTTATCATTCTTGATGTTCCATCTCAGTTTTCACTTTATTCTTTCCCCAGTTTCCCCAGCTGTGTACTTGTGTTTCCACAATGTGTGTGTTAGCTGTTGTGGTAGATAAAAATGCAAGGCAAAGCACTCTTGGGGCTTCTGGAAGTAAGCTGAACATTACAAAACTCATCTTTTGAGCAATGTGCATCTCAATCCTTAGAGAAAGGCAGAATTGTGTAATACTCTTATGTGTGTATATTCTGAGCGATAGAAAGAATACTTAAAGTGAAGAAGTCCCACTGACTTTCTGTGTCTACAGATGGTCTTGACAAATGTGCTTCTGTGCCAGGTGCTTCAGTTAAAACATCTGCTCATGACATCCTTGAAGGGGAACTATAAAATCCTGTGTTAAGCCATTGGATGTGTACTTCAGTTTTGCAAGTGAAAAAACTTGTGTCAAAAGTTCCACAAAAGTGCTTCTTTTTATTCCTAAAAGCAGTTCTGAAAAATTCTCGTATGAGATTTAGATGAGTTTAAGGATATGATTAAGATCTCTTCTGATGTGATTTGGACTGGTAATTATTGCAAACACTGTTGACACCTTCCTTGAGTGCTACCTCAGCCATATTAAAAAGTAAGGAGGTTTAAACATGATTATCAGAACTAGCTTATTTTTTACATTTTTTTTTTCTGTTGCTTTTGTTAGCTCCTGATGTTGACAGTATCTAAATACATGGGTGCCTTCTGCTACTTCCTTGTCTCTTCATGGTTTTCCTTTATATTTGAAGCTGCCTGACTCAAGTGCCGCATTTGTAGAAACCTGCCTTTGGCTCCCATTGCCTTGCTGGTCGGTTCAGGTTTTTTTGGTTTTTTAATAACTGAGGAGTCCTAATTAATCTCTTTTTATATAGAATCTATTCTTTTGTAACTATTCTTGTTGCTCTTTTGAAATGGGAGAACTGGTACTCATGCAGAATTCAAGATGTGGATGCACTAGGCATTATACGGTGATACAACAACTGCTTTTTTCCCCTCTGTGATCTCCCAAATAATTCTTAATATTCTGGTTTTGCTTTTGATTGTTGTTCAACACTGAGCTGATATCTTAACAGTTTTTGCAAAAAGATTTCACGATCACTTTTCTGAATGTTAATTGCTAATTTAGAATGATTATTGCATGCTTTTTTTTGAGTGTACACTATTGTGTACATTTTTTTTCTCTTGGATTATTTTGTATGTTGTGCAAGTCAAATTTTCTCTGCCCTTTTATCATCCTGGGCACCCTGCCTCCTGTGATTTGTCTTTGCTTCTAATACCCCAATAATTCTGTACCATTTGCAGATTTTATCACTTCCCCCCCCCCCAATCATTTATAAGTATGTCACATAGCACAGGTATTTCACTAGCAATGCCTTCTAAATCAAAGTTTAACCATTTATTTCTAGCTATTTAATCAGTAAATTTGTGAGAATTTTTTTAAATAGAAGGGGACTAGAGATAAATATGAAGAATTTCAGAAAATAAATATGGCAATTGTCCTTAAGCTGATACTTGCTGAGGAGAACTTGAAATCCAAGTAAAGCACTGACAGAATAAAGCTTGTTTGTTAATTATTAAATCCCTTTAGTTATCCCTGAATTCCATCTGATTAGGTGAGCTAATAACATGTTTTATTCTTTCTTTTGCTTGTAAAAGGGCTGAGGAGAGGAGGAAGACTTGCCTTCTCTTCATATATTTCATGTAAAGGTACAATAGCCTCTGCCTATATCCTCCTTCACAGGACAGCTTTATAATGTTACTATATGTCATTAAAAGAAAAATAAAATCTCTGAGATGTAAATTAGCACAATGATAAGACACTTTGTCTACTCAGGTTTGTCTATAAAATTATAAAGGTATCAAAGTATATTTGTGCATCACGTTCATTTTGAGGAGCGAGATGCAGTTTGTGTTGCAGTCTGCTATCGCTGGAATAACCTGAGGTCAGACACTAAAGCAAGTGCGTATGAGTAACATTGAGATCACTCACTTAGCTTCATTTTCGCAGTATCAGTCAATTTTTTTAGTAAGTTTTAAACACTTAATGTTTCAAAGTGGCACATGATAGGTTTGTTTTTAAAAAGTTTTTGTTAACATGTATTAAAGGTACACATGTCTGGAAAATGGATTGAATACAAAAGTATTTGAAATCCCATTTGTTACTTGGAATGAAGATGATCAACATTTCCTGTCTACCCAAAATGTGTTTTTGAAAATTTCAGTTCTTAACATGTTACTGGAGTTTGGGGATTTCAGTATTTGTAGCTGAGTTCTGTTTAGTCCTTCTCCACAAAAAGAAATATCAAAGCCTAGTGTTTAAATTCTGGAATGCCACAGGTTTGTTCTGTTCATTTTTCTTGCCCCCCTGTAAATCTTCACGATTCTCTCTCTCACTAAGATGCAAATGATTCAATAATCCACTGTGTTCCTTCCTCCTCTTGAAATTTCAGCATAATCTACATTTTCTCATGGACATTTTCATTTGATTTAGTTGACTTTCAGCTCCCAGTTAGTTTTCCCCCAGTGAAATTCTCAGCTTGTTCCAACAGCTCCTATTAAGCAAGTTTTTCTCCCTTCTCACAGTAACACTTCAACTACTGTGGAACTGTATTTGTCACCCTTGCTGAGCTGGGCTTCACGAATGTATCTTGTCTGCTCCTGGCTAACTATGGCTTGTGCTGAAGGCAGCGGGAGCTAGGTACTTCCCAGCCGGGTTTCTGTGTCACAGGAACACTGCTCAGGTTAGGCTGTGCAATCTTAACACTATACTCTGTACAAGAAGCCTCAAAAATAAATTTGGGCTCTCCTGTATTTATTGTCTTGATGTGTCTTAACGTGGAAGATGTAACTTAGATGTTTTAATAGGTCCGCACACTCACTTCTTGCACAATTTCCAGCGTCAGCTGTTGCATGAGAGATTCACCTGTTGGACTGATTCTGCACTTCTCAGGCTTGTGATTTAAAGTGTGTGTGATGATTTGGTCATCTGTGCAATTCCTGCCTGTCAATCAATGTGGAGTTAGCTCTTACTGCTATAAAAATGTATACTGGGAAGTATGTGTGACCGTATATTTGTTTACCTGGCCTGCAGTGGAAGGCTGCCTGCCTAGAGAAAGGGCTTCATGGTGCTGAGTTCTGGCTATTCCCAGGTGTGCCGAGAAGGTGGTCTAGCCTGGATCAAACCTTCCATCCCACTTGTGATGGGGAGGCAAGAAGATCGTGAGAAACTAGGGGTAATAAGAAACCAGTGACACAGTGGAGCTTAAAAGGCCTTCCTGAGGCAGCTGGGAGCAACTGGCAGGAAGTATTGGGCAGGGATTATCTTCCGCAGCTTTGGGGCCCAAGTTTAGGTGCAGAACCAGTGGGAGTGTGGGATGCAGGGCAGGCTGACACCTACAGAAGTGTGTTGGGATGCTCTCAGGAGAGTCCTGGAGGCTTCTGTTCTGCTGAAGTAAATAGCAACAGGATGTGCATGTCCACTTATGTATTACATGGGTCATAAGAGTGAAGGTAGAGACTGTTGTTTAATCTGTGAGGTTGATGGAGGGGTCAGAGAAGCTAGCACCAGGTACTGGGCCCAGTTGGCCGGCCAGTTCGTCCAGCTCTTGGGCTCTATTTCCTCATCTCTTGCCTAGAAACCCAATGCAATGTTAGTGCCTGGTTTCAGTTTAGACTCAGAGATACTAAACACCTGAAAATTTGGTTGTATGCTCTTTAGTTGCAGCTGAGTAAATGGCCAGATGGGGCAATCAGTTTTATTTTTCATAGTCCCCTTTGATCTGGAAGAGCCAGAACCTGCCTTGGCTACAAGAAGCTTTTGGGATTCATAGCCCGTTCAGCTCAAGCCTCTACTGCCCAGAGTTTGCACAACAGAAGGCATAAACATACTACAGATGGGTATTTCTATGGTGGCTTTCCTCCAGCAAGTGCAGGTTACAGCAGCAGCAAGATCACGGCAGCAGCGTGGTGGTGTAGCCAGGCCCCAGCAGGTCCTTATAGTTCCCACTGATGAATAGGTGATGTCTGTGCTGTTTGCCCACGGTGCCATGTCTTTGCTGTACCCAGTGTCAGCATGATTAGAGCAGGGGAAGGGAGGTACATCTCTGCATGTGATAGCAGCTGTTTAATTTGCTGAGCAAACAGTTTGAGTGCTACCAGTTCACTTGGCAGGAGCAGTGGGAGCTGTGGCAGTGTGGGGGTGCCAGCTCCCAGCAGCGCAGAAGGCGGCACAGACAGGTGTCTGTCTAGCCAAAGTGACAATATCCCCTTGCGGCATGGACTGAGAATGCTTACTCATCAGGTTGCAGGCTTATGTGGAGTGAGTCTGGAGCTTTTGTGTCTGTCATAGCAGTCAAAGGGAGGTTGTATCCAATTCTATGAAACTCTGGGTGGCTGGAGTTTTTTGCAGCCTGTTGATTCATCTTATTGTGAAGGTTAAAATACAGGGAAGATGTTATAAAAGACTACATAAAATAAGTAATGACTTGACATTTACTGGATGTAAAAGACTTGAAGCCTTATAGTTAACTACAGTCAAGGGAATAGGGTGCTCTTAGGTTGGGGTAATGAACTTCTTCAAACAGGGCCAGACCACCACTGGTGACACTGGTGCATAGCGCTGAGCTGAGCACTCGCACATCTGTGCAGAAACAAAACATTACTGCAGTTGTGAAATTGAGTACAACGAAGCTGGGAAATGTGAGAATGAAGGTTGCTTATGCCACCTGAGGTCGGCTTTCTAGTGCCTCTCCATGCTGGTATTATCTCTCCCTGCAAATGTGGCCTCTCTCAGAGCACCGAGTGGGTGAGGTTCACTTACTGAGCTGCTAGCAAATCTTTCCTTGTCTGTTGTTGTATGCCTTGGAGTCTTTTATTCCATGCTTTTAAATTCCTATCTTTAAAGGAAGTAGATACTTCTTCGTGAGTTATTTCATGATGCTTATTGTTCATGGTAATTTTCTCAATACTTTTGTGAGGGAAGGATCTGCTTTGTACTTAGAAATTTTACTTCTCTTCTGTCTTATTTTTTCTTTTTTTTTTTTTTTTTNTTTTTTTTTTTTTTTTTTTTTTTTTTTTTTTTTTTTTTTTAAATGAGCATCTATTCCTCCGTCTGACTGTCTTCTATTCAGGTATTTAATAGGATGTAGCTTACATAAACATAATTGTATGGCATGAAAGAAAGCTAAAAATAAAGAAATGTTAAAGATGAACAGCATTATATCCTCAAACTAGAGGAAATGTCCTCTAAGCCATCTCTGGTTGATCTCCAATAGACATTTTCTATTGGTGATCTCCTGCTCCAGGGTGCACAGCTATTGGTACTGGCATCAGGCTAGCTTTATCTCTGGAAGGAGTAAGTGACATGTTAAATGACTTTTATTGGTTACATTAAGAAAAGTAATTTATTTCTATGGTAATAAATAGAAAAATGTGGGTAGAAGTTTGAAAAAAAACAATTTATTTCAATTGAAATATTAAATTCAGGTCAACTGGTAGCACTAACCCAGAACCTCCTTAGAAAGCCTTAATGCGGAAAATGACTCGGAGAGTGGGATTGGACAGAGCCCTTGAAAAGATGCAGAGAACTATCAGGCTGAGTTAATAGGTTTTTCCATTTCTTACATGTGTGATGCTATCAGTGACTTTCTAGATGATATTATGGCCCTGTGTGCCTCTCTAATAGTCTCTTCTTTAATAATATATGATGCAGAAATGGATTCCTGTGTTACCAAATAACTGCAAATTGGGCAGAAATGTTTTAATTTCATCCTGTTCCTCAGACTCTTTCCAACTTCCTTTTCCTTCCCTTCTGTATTCATTAGATCTTTTTGTACACCTGTAACCATTTCCAAGCTTTTTTCACTCTTTCATCTTAGGAACAGATTATTTCCACAAAGTACTTTCCTCTGGCACCACTGAAAATTTCATGTGAGTCATGTACATGTCTAGACAGGGGGAGAGATTTGGGATAATAGGGGCATCACTCCTCCTGGTTTTCATAGTCTCAGGGTTTATTGAACACAGAGTGTCTCAGAATAGCTCCAAAACTAATACAAGGGCATCATATTGGTTTGGTGACGTATTTGTATCATAACAGCAGTATTTGCTTTATACTGCACCATAAACCGGAAAAGCAACACCAGAGAACTGTGACTCAAGGTGTACAACATAATATTTGCAGTGCTGTGACCCAAGAGGTTTGTCAGACACTCTAATCTGAATTAACCAAAATAATGCAAGAAGTTACGACTTGTGCAGTGGCATTGCCATGATAGGTTGCACAACCTCTCTTGGCTTGACTCGGTGTCAAGTGGTCATTCTGTTCATAGAATCATTTAGGTCGGAAAAGACCTTTAAGATCATCAAGTCCAACTGTGAACCTAACACTGCCAAGTCCACCACTAAACCATGTCCCTGAGCACCACATCTACATGTCTTTTAAATACCTTCAGGGATGGTGACTCAGCCACTTCCCTGGGCAGCCTGTTCCAGTGCTTGACAACCCTTTCGGTCAAGAAATTTTTCCTAATATCCAATCTGAACCTCCTCTGGTGCAACTTGAGGCCATTTCCTCTCATCCTATTGCTTGTTACTTGGGAGAAGAGATGGACACCCACCTCGCTACAACCTCCTTTCAGGTAGTTGTAGAGAGCAATAAGGTCTCCCCTCAGCCTCCTTTTCTCCAGGCTAAACAGTCCCAGTTCCCTCAGCCGCTCCTCATAGGACTTGTGCTCCAGACCCTTCACCAGCTTCATGGCTCTTCTCTAGACACGCTCCAGCACCTCAATGTGTTTCATGGTTTTAGATTTTTATAAATAC
The DNA here is from genome assembly GCA_035582835.1 of Phoebastria nigripes. Classification (NCBI taxonomy): domain Eukaryota; kingdom Metazoa; phylum Chordata; class Aves; order Procellariiformes; family Diomedeidae; genus Phoebastria; species Phoebastria nigripes. The sequence continues at coordinate 1,206,600 of JAYKAV010001267.1, read as the reverse complement.
AAGGAGGGAATTAGTTAATTAGGTGTTTTGTTGTCTGATATACAACTGAATTATAAATGTAGCCTTTTCATCTAAAAACAATAGCTAAATGGAAAACGGAACAGGAAATATGATCGTTTGACTGGGACATACAGCATAGTTTATCAGGCTGGTTTTGGCATCAAGCATCTTGCTAAGCCACAGGCATGGTTAAGTTATGTTAATATAAATATGACAATAAGTTGTGGCTTACATCTGGCATAAACATGGCTGAATTTGTATAGCCAAGCAGAGTTGCACAGCCTGGTTCTATTAATATTAGGCAGACTGTTAATCAGTATGAAAAATAAATATGTAAGTACATAAAGAAAGGAACCAGAGGCATGTGCGAGAGGACAGTTTTCTGGAGTTATTGACAGGACAATTAGCAACATGCAAATTCAGAAGTATGAAAGGAGATGGTAAATTATAGCAGGTTATGTCCTGCCACTTCCTGCTTTTGCCTTGATGGGAAAGAACTGTTCTATTTTTAAAAGCAGATGCTGCTTCCCCATGCCCAAGCTGCTGCTGAAGTAAGCCTGTGCAGTCTTGTAGTAACTACCAAGTGATTGATCGGAGCCCAACCAACCTGGTGAGGAAACCAATCCGACCACCAGGCCAGCTAGGAATGATGTGGGGAGGGACACGACAACCCACAACCAAGTGAGGGAGTGGTGGACCGGGTTGAGAAGCAGAGTGCAGGGTGATGTGGACAGGAGAAACCTCTTAATCAACCAAAGAGAGTTGAAGTGGGGTAACTTCAAGTGTGTGCACACAAATAAGGAAGGGCCTACAGGCCAGCATGGTGGGGACAGCTGTCATACCTTCTCTGGGAAATCAGCAGCTGAAGTGCCTGTAGACCAGTGCACACAGCATGGGGAACAAGCAAGAGGAATTAGAGGTCTGTGTGCAGTTACAGGGCTATGACCTCATCAGGGTCACAGAGGCATGGCGAGATAGCTCACACAACGGGCGTGCTGCAATGGATGGATACAGGCTCTTTAGGAAGGACAGGCCAGGAAGGTGATGGGGAGGAGCTGCCCTTCATGTGCATGAGCTCTGCCTTGGGTCAGATGAGGAGCCAGCTCAGAGCCTACAGGTCAGGACTAGTGGGCAGAGCAACATGGGTGATGTTGTAGCAGGTGTCTGCTATAGACCACCTGATCAGGAAAGAGAAGTAGATGGGACCTTCTGGAAGAATCCTCCTGTTCACAGGCCCTGGTCCTCATGAGGGACTTTAACCACCCTGATATCTACTGGAAGAGCCACGCAGCAGGGCACAAACAGTCCAGGAGATTTTTGGATTATCATTTCACAAATGATAGCAAGTAGTCTTGCCCATTTCCTTATCCCATCAAAATGTAAGGACTATGTCTTTCAACATACATTCCTGAAAAGAGACACTGATGTTAAGTTGATTGAGGGTTTGTAGGATTTACCAGTTCCTGAAGAGGCTTTGAGACCTGACTCTCCTTTTGAGTGCACTCACCATACATCAGTGCAGTCTGCAGGATTTTAAGGGAGAGAGGGGGCAAATGGCAGAAAGCTCTGCATTAATGTTACCCGGTCATACACTGTGGCTATAACTATGGAGCTGTGCATACCCAGCTTTGATCAGAGCAACACACACAACAAAAGAAATGGGCACACTCACAGTGAAGCACTCAGAGATGAGTCTTTAAAATGAAATGTATCATTTGCTCTCCTGCGATGCTGTGCAGCTAATCTGAATTCAGCCTGTGCACAGAAACCATCCACAACAGACAAGTACTGCACGGCATCCTGCAGCCTTCCCTCAGCCTGCTCTCGTTTACAGCAGGAATGGGGTTAGCCCACCTTTTGGCGGCACAAGGTGCCTCAAGGCAAAATTTCTCCTGTTTCCTTTCTTTCCCTGGGCTTCCGCTGGACTTTGACTAATTTAAACGAGACCTGGAGCAGGTTCACCAAATACCAGCTTGGTGCAAGTTGCTCCTTGGCATTCACACTTACTCCAGAAGGTGTTTATCCCACCACTAAATTTATCTTTAGTGTAATGTAAATTGCCTGAAGTGCAAGAATGAAACATATACACAATAAAACAAAACAAACACAGCTTTGATTTTCTTCTACAGGTTGAACAGCTATAATGGGATATGTGGGATCACTTTGTCCCATTATTTTAAGCAGTCCCTTATAAAGGCCTAACTTCAGGCATTTATAACACACAGTTGGGGTTCTTGTCCTGAGTAAAGTGGGACAGATATAGTATATCACTTACTCCTATTTCCAAGAAAAGCACTTTATTTTTTATCTTGAACCTTTCTGTCTCATCTTCAGTATTAAGCCTTCATCTAGGCCAGTTCCATTATAATGTATTTCCTTACGCAACATTAGTTCTACTGTGCTGAACATTTGACATATCTTACACAGCCTGTAAGCTATTTTGCAGTTCACACAGGTTTGAGCTACATCAATAATGGCTCATCCCTTTATCTTCGAGCACGCGTGCTCAGGAAAGCATACCGTGTTGCTATTTTAATACAGAGGTCTTGCCCTTATCTGAGTGAGTGGTGCATCAATAGAGCACTTCAGTTGCCGGTACTATTCCTTTTACTGATTTTTAAACACATTTTGCATGCAGTTTATTCCATTCCTTCAACGTTAACGGTGTACACCATATAAACACGGAAAGACTAGGAAATGCCAATATGTGCATAAGCATACAGTTAGTGTGTAGCAGTTAATGTGAATATGCATTCAGTGAGAATAAAGAATCATATTATTCCTTGTCTAACCTTGTCCTGTAGGTTATGTCTCTGTGTGTGTGTGTTTGTGTGTGTGTATATACACATATATAAATTGAATTCTGCAGGAAAAAAATCATGTAATCATCAGGAAAAAATATAAGCATCGTAGTGTAATGATTAAGTTAGAATTATTGCATGTCTGGATTCAGGTCCTTTTGTCGGGCTACTTTATCATCATATAGACAGTACAGTTGGGGGCTATCCCCAATATCAAGACAGCTGAGACCTTCTTCCTATTTAGATTGTTTAAATTCCATTTGCTTAGCTTGTTTTCTTGAAATTTTCTGTTGGATGTGGCATTGAAGTAAAAACCCAAGTTTGGGGTTATTTCAGCAAAAGGTTTCTAAAATTTAGCCCCTTATTTTTTTTAAGGCATCTCCAAGTCCACAGACTCCAATTTTTTTTTTTACCTGGATCTCAAACAATGATTCTGGCCTCCCGGCTGGTCTCACTCACACAGTTCACATTATTCCCCTTGTCCATGCTGTGTTCTGGCCCATCACACGAATCAAGTTATAGCTCCTTTCCTGCCTCACTATATGAACCAGGTTGTGAGACGCCCCTGAGAGTAATGCAATTTGAGACACCCCAAATCCCAGAAAGTAGCGTGTTGTGATTCATTCTGACTTTGATGGTGGTGGACGTGGGGGAGGCAGAACAGTTTGGATGAGACGGACTGTTTGGGACAGAAGCATGCTGAGAGCAAAGGCCTGGCCGGAGCCCCGGAGCACAGGGCCCCGCAGGAGCCCAGGGCTCGTCCCTGTGCACTGCCTGGACCTGCCTGATGAAGGCTGAGCCTTCGGCCTCCGAGGTGAAGACGTGTCGACAGCAGAAGAGGGCGCCAGACAACAAGCAGCAGGTGCTGGCTGGGCGGTGCTGGCTTGGCGGTGCTTCCCGGAGCACGGAACTCTCCCGAAGGGGGAAGGTGGCCCGGGAATACGGGGTGCACCGTGAGCCCCGGGGAGCGAGGGGAGACACGCGGCTCCTCCCTCCGGGCCGCAACTTCGTCTAACAGGGAGGGCAAAAAGTAAAGATTTGGGGAAAAAGGCTTCCCTTCCTGCTCTGCTGATGGCCGCGCATCCCAGGGCAGGGCCAGCGCTGCCGTGTGAAGGAGGGGAAGGCAGAGGGCTGCTTTGACGTTACACAGCACCCTCCGTTTCGCTGGGCGTGGAAATACTAACGTGATGAACAGCACCTTAGATGCATGCTAATTCTGAAATAAACTTAACACTAAATAACTCAATTTTAAATAAGACTAAGCACAGCCAACTGCAACATTAATTGACAGAAATTTTACTGGCACAGCTTTCAGGCTGTGACATGGTTCCTTGTGCCCTTCAGCACGCAGCGTCCTCAAACCCTCGCACACCGGACAACCAGCGACGTGGCACGAAACAAAGCGGCCAAACGCCGGCAGTTGCCGAGCGCTTCCCGCTGCCCGGCGGGCAGAGCCCCCGGCGGCCCGACGGCAGCCTTTCGCCGTCCTTCCCCTGCAGACCACACGCGCGAGTGGGGACGAGACCCCAACGGCGGCTGGCGCGTCCTCCCCGGCCCCTCGGCGGGAGGAGGCAGCGCCGCGGGACGCGGAGCCCCGGCCCCGGCCCCGGCCGCGGCCCGGCCGGCGGGAGCTCTCCGAGGTGCTGGAGCGGCGCCGGCGCCGCTGCCCGCCGCCCGGCACGGGGCCTGTTGCGGTTTGCCAGGGGTGGTAGCAAGGCGTTCCCCGCGGCAGAGGCACCGTGGCCCAGTGCTCGGGACATCCGGGTTCCCTGTTAGGGCTTCGTTTTTCCAGGTACCCAAGAGAAGTCACCGTCTCTCTCTCTGCCTCTTCTGCCCTGGGGAAATGGGGATGATGACGCTGCCTCTCCGTCAGCTGCTGGGAGACGGGTGCCTAAGCAGCAGGTTCCGCCCTGCAGAAACGGCTCTCAGCAATGGAAGAAAGCTCAGTTTGCAGTGCAAGAGTTGGACGTGTTTCCTGACTAGCAGAACGGCAGAGAGCAACGTGCCTTTTATCCTAGTCAGCCAAAACACTGCAAACAAGGGGTGCCGTGAGTTCTGGTTCCTACGAGTACGCAAAATGCCTCTCCGTTATATTAAACTGTATTTCAGTGGTTTTAAAATTATTTTTTACTTATTCTGTGTTGCACATGACATTTTAATTTTTCTGGTATCTAAATATTTTAAATAATGTGTAAGTCACAGTTATACTATATACTGAACTCTATTTCCAATCAAATGATGGCCTGGCCATAATAGCTGGTTCAAAACGTATTTTGGAACATTTACACACTTGCTGCAGAGCATGGTTTCATCTTAACAAGTGTGTCAGTTCTCTCAAGCTTCTTTTCAGTCTTTCTGAACGCATATGATTGGGACCAACTTTTGCTTTTCTGCATTTTTTTACAACAGTACAAAGTGAGTGCCATCAAATCAGTATGGCAGTATTATATGCATGCCTTGGGTTCTCTTCACACCAATCTCATTGATTACAAAGCTGGAGAATACTGGCCTCAAATTAGCTAGCAACTGAGCTGTGGGACAAGGAAGTGAAAATAATGAAAATACACCTCATGCATTTTGAGAACTATTTACATTCTGGAAATGAAGCTCATCTTAAACATTTCTTCATTAAGCTTTTAATTCCTTCAGCATTCTTCTTTGCTTAAGAATACATTTTTTTCTTCATTACTAGTCAATTATTAACTTGGCTCAGTGTAAGCTGAGGGAACGTCTAAACTATGGTCTACTGGACCATATGTCCTCTCTGTGCAAAGCATTTGTAAGGGTTGTTCTACACACAGTTTTCCGTCAATTGCCAGCCTGATGAATTCCTTCTGTGGACACCATTATCATGGAATAAAAATGACTTGTTCCGATTTAGCTTACTGTATTTTGAAGGTATGTTTAAAAGCATACAAATGCAGAGTTATTCTGGTAAAGTAATAACACTGATGTTTGTTTCCTGAATTAACTTGCAGGTATGAAGAAGCCCCAACAGTTGTTATAATAAGTACTTAGTCTTGAGTATGCTAGAAAAAATTACATTATTTTTCCTTATTTAGTTTCACTGTTTTTGTTAGTGTTAATATAGAAAGGGCTCAGTATTTTTCAGTTTTCCAGGTTTTTTTCAGGCAAATCACAGATCACCTCCTGCTACAAAATGAGTACCAATTTCATTTTCCAACATATCAATGTGATTATTCTACTCACTATAACTTTATTTACATGTGTCATTATTCAAAAGTCATCTGGAAAACCTTGATATGCCTGGTGCTGATTATTTTCCATTGGATGGAAAATTTCCACTGGAAATAAGAGGAAAGAACTGTATAGCCTTGAATGAGCTTTGAATGGGTCTTGAAAAATGAAGATGCATCAAGTCATCTTGCCTGTTCTCTGAAAAGGGCACCACAGGGTAATGTAAAGTTACGAGTGACTAATTGGGAAGTGATACATTAAATAAATGTAGCTCCAAAGCTAATAGGTTAAAATCTGTTGAATTTCTGCTGAGAACTAAATGATTTCAATCTGGTTTTAGGTGTCTTTGTATCCAATGTTGTTCTCGTCTTACAGCAGTGAGGACTTTTCAAGTTTTATATGATTGCCTCGGCATTTCTGCTGGCTGTGACTTCAGTGTTGGTGAATTACTATGCTTCTTTGCACATAAATTCTACAGTGCCTACTACACAGCCACATTCGGAATTCAGATCTTCCCTCATAACGGACCTTCACTACGGATGGCACTTTCCATCCTTCAGCCTACCTTTGGAATCGGATATGTTACATTGCTAAAACGTTTACATTTCCAAATCTTTGACCTTTTTTCCCACCATTGCACTCATAGGTAATGGTTTTTACCCTTCCTCCACCCTGCCATCTCCCTCCCGTGCACCCACTGCATGTGCAATTCATCATAATTTTTTTCCACCTTCAGGTTAAATCTGTGGGTTATGGTTAACTGTAAAAGCAGTGTATTGTTGAGTGAAGCCACTTCTGCACTAGAAAGTAGAGGAGACTACCGGATCCTTTAAGAGCTTACAGGTGGGCCATGCATGCATTAATACATGTTCATGTATTAATGGTCACGTCCCATATCAGTCTATAGAGATACAGCGTCTCTGCGAGGAAGATCCATAAATCACTTAATATATTTTCTTAAGTTGAGTGATGCTAAGCACACTTTCTGGATCTGGAAGTAGCTTCCTGTATTAATCTAGAAATAGCAAGCTCTGGCTTTTTGACCTTTTTTAAAATGTCAYGATGAGTGACAGATACCTCCCATGTGTCTCAGCATATAATTTGCATCATGCTGATTTTGATCCTGTGCATGTAAACAAGGGCAAAGCACCACAGCACAAAGATTTGTTTTAAGACCAAGACAGTCTGTTGTGTTTTTTTTTAAGACAGCAGAGTTAGACAAGCAGAACTTGCATGCGATTACTCTAGTCCTGTAGCCCAATAACACCATTGCTGAGAGGATGCCACAGGCTTTGTACTGACTTTGCAAGGCCTCAGGACTGAGACTTGTTTTGTCTGAGCTTTTCTTGACCTGTCTGCGGCTTTCTTTTTACTTTCTTTAGCTGTAACAGCAATATCTCTAATGAGCAGGTGGCTATGTCAAACTGTTTTCCTTTTGCTTAACTTTGTATGGTACAACCGTAGCTTTTATATGGATAGTGACAAGAAGTTACACTGTGTAGAATGAGATACTTATAACTAACATAATAATGTAGTGTAGAGGAATACAGGCCTGGTATGACAGCAGGGTCCCCTGAAAGTGGGGACACAGGACACTGTAGAGGAGGCATAGGATGATAAAAAAAGGGGCACAGCCTTGGCACTGGAGAAGTCAGGGCTATAAAGAACTCTCCAGTAGTCAGCTAAAGCAGTGCAGACCAGGGAGCTGGGCAAAGCTGGTTTAGGGATAACAAAAAGAACAAAGAACAAATATGTAACATACATAAATGGCATCGCATAGAGTAAAATTGGACGTAACGTGGAGCTGTAGACAAATGCAGAAAGAGCAAGGTGTAAAGGCATGTTAGAAAACATACAAAAATAGCCCCAGGCTTAACTCCAATCCTAACAGGAGGAAGAAGAAACCCCACCACATCACACTTGTCTCAGCAAAGAACTTGTTGGGAAGACACCGATGACCAGCCACAGCCCTGACACCCAGTGCTTCAGGAAGGCCAGCACTGTCGATCCTAGGTCCCAGAGGGGCAGCGGAAGGGAGAGCACAACACCAAAAAAAGGACAGATAAGAAAGAGTGTGTCTACAAAAAAATGAACTGCGTTATTATGTTTGATGTTTTTTTGTAGTAGCATTCTTTCTTTCTTTTTCTATGATAATTAACTCTCACCTAATAGTTCTTTGATTAGACTGTTAAGTTTTCCACTATACTAATAATAAATTCTGGGTAAGGTGTGTTTCTTTTTTTTTTCATAACCAAACTCGGTGTGTAACATTAGTAATTGGAGCAAAGGATGCATCTTTTGGAAATTTGGGCTTAACAATCTCTCCAAGGTCCCAGGCAGTATCTGGCACAGTCAGAAATAGAATAAAGATATCCTGTCTCCCAGCCTGGCACATTAACCACAGGACCATTCTTCCTGCCTTTGCTTTATTTATTACATTGAAATAATTATTATGCATACTGAGCTCTTTGAAAGTACATTGCTATAAATACCAGAAAAGTGAGCACACTGTAATTTGAAAAATACCAACTCCTGTTTTTCGGTACATCATTCAAACCATGGAGCCATTATGACAGACCTCAGGGAATCATACTGTCATGACTCATGGTCCAATAATATACAATTTAGCGCACATCAGCGCTATGACAAAGACAGGCATTGCGTAACAAAATGACAAAGGTGAGTCCTGCACAGCTGAACAATCTGTTTCTTTTCTCAAAACTCAGGGCTAATGTGCTACTTGTCAGCTGGTTACTAATGAACGTGAGCTTTCAGAAATACAACCAACTCACGTTCACCTCCGGACTGCATGCTTAGCTTTCCTGCGGGCCCTACTCTTCAGCCTGCTGAGCAGGACTCAGGTTCTTTCTCAGTTACTGAGATTATCCCCCACACTCGGTTTCCTTAGACACTTTTGCAGTCCACTTTCTCCCCTTGACTTCCCATTAGACTGCACTATATGATTATATGTACACACCATATGTATATTGTGACTGGAGACAGATATTGCAGGCAGATCCTCTGATGCTCACAGTCTATGCAGGGGCAAAGATGTTTTTTCTTTCTTCCATGCTATTAAGCACCACTGAAATGCCTGATTGCAAATGCTCAGGAATCTGCCTTCCACAGGGATACATCTCAGGCTTGTTGAGATAAGTGTGGGTTGGGTAATGAAATCAATTTGAGGAGCTTGAGTAGTCGAGTTTACGTGACTGAGTAGCCCTGCATAGATGCAAGCCAGATGGTGTGTTAGCTGGAGGAACACTGAGGGCGCAGAGGTGAAAGCAAGGGCAGCGCATGAGAAGAAATGAATGCATTTAGCTGCAACTTGGGCTTGCAGGCTGACAGGGCTGACGGCTTGCAGTCGACAATACTTATAGTGTACTGTAAACACAGTTCACCTGAGGGCTAATTTCTGAAGAAAAAGTAAACATGAAGCCAGGAGCTGCCATTCTTTCTTGGTCCTGTTTTGGAGCACCTTTCTTGACTTTGATCTGACAGCTTGAACCCAAAGCGAACTTCACTTTAATTTGTTTACTAGCTAACAACATATGTGAATTGATTTTCTGTTCTCCAGGCAATTCCTACTGGTGCAAAAACACTGACCACAACAGAAAATAATTTGTGGAGAGGCAAAAGAGTAAGCTGATGGAGAAAATCATGTTCATGAAAATAACCAGCTCCATGTCATGGGCTTAAAATGGGAAAGGAATGCTGGAACGCTGGCATTCGGCATTGCCCTTACAGGATGGTTTCATTCGCAAAAGCTCTTGGGCCAGCCTTCTCCCAGAGTGGTAAAATCCACAAGAGTAAAAGCTTCTCACTAGTCAAGAAATGTGTGTCTGCAGCAGTCCTGTCCCAAAGCAAACATCTCCAGGTGGACTATGATGCACTCGGTGAAGTCAGCGTAAAATGCTGTGGTTCTATACTACTTTTCATTTACGAAGCACAAAGTGATTTGTCAACAAAATTTCTATTTGCAACTTTTTGTGAAGTTGTAGCTGGAAAGGATCCGTTTCCATATTATATGTGGGGACACCAAAGTACAGCAAGATTCAGCGGTTTAGYATTATTTACGATCTTTGAAATAACACCCAAATTCCCCATCTTGTATGCTAGCCAACTCCTTATGGTAGAGTGCTTTAGATACAGATTTAGGGCCATTTTTCACAGACCTTCAAGGTACTGGGGACTGTTTCTTATGCAGTAGGTCTTCCCAAAACTCAATACATCCTCATCCCGCGGGAGCTTCTGCATCATTTAAACCATCCTACCTCGAAGCTCACCTAGTAGAGAAGGCAACCCCTTCAGATGTGGCAACCGCTGCTAGCTATGCCTGATTGAGACCAGCATCTGTAAAGATTGAGAGGCTTCTTTTTAGTTAACTTTTTGCCCTTCAGTTTCATCCTTTCTTTGCTTGTCCTTGGTAGGTAAATTCTCATGGTTGCAGATGTTTTGCACAGAAAGGCGATGCGCTGTAAGAGTTAAGTGGTATATTGATTAATCTTTCCTCTATTTCTTTTTTTATCCTTGATTTACCAGATATTTTGAGAAGGAATGATATCTTTTGCAAAGAGGCTGGCAGCATGCCACAGTGATGAAAGATGCCCTTGTAACTGTAACAAAGAAGCCTGGCTAGGGATCCTGATCCCAGCAGGGGCTTTGTTGGGATGCTTTATGTGCCTAAAATGTCAGTAAAATACTAGTTGCAGACAGACACCTTTAAAAAACCCTAGGCCCTGACTTTATCGTAGCTTATGTAATGATTCATACTGGGTACATGGAGTTGTGAGAGGCTGTGTTACCAGAGGAGTAGCGCTTTGCTGAGGTACAGATGGCTGCAGGATGTGAGGCAGTGGGGAACCAGACCGAGTCCGTTTGTAACCTGCAAAACGGGACAACAACGCCGGGCCGGGCCGGGCCGTTCATTCTGCCCCCGGGAAGCCGTTGTTTCCGTAAGCGGCAGTAAGGCGGCGGTCAGGACCCGGCTCTGCACACCTCCTTGGCCCCGGTGGCGTTAGCGGAGGAGCCCGGTAGGCACCCGGGGCCGTCGGGCCTCACCGGCCCCGCAGGCCGGGGTCCCCTGGGGCGTGGTGTCGGCGGGGGCTGCGGCGCCGAGCCGCGGGCCCGCGGCGGGGCCGGCCCTACCCCGCGCCCGGCGGGGAAGGAGAGGCAGCCCCCGCGCCCGGAGGGGTTGCCTTTGGCCCCGGCCCTGAGGGAAGGGGTGGAGGAGGACGCAGCACCCACCGCGGCGCCTCGCCCCCTCCTCAAGAGGGCACCGGCGGGGAGCCGAGCCCGGCGAGGGCTTAGCGCCTCGCCCGCCCCCGCAGCCAGGCCGCGGCGGTGCCAGCGGCCGCCGCCGCAGCGCGGCGTCCAGGGCCGGCCTGGACACGGCGCTGAGGATGTCCCTGCAGCGGAAGTCCTCCAAGATCCACTCCTCGGCTGGTGAGGAAAGGGCGAGGCGAGGCGGGAGGGAGCGAGCGGCGGGGGGGAGGCGCCGCGGCGGAGGAAGGAGCGCGCGGGGAAGGGAGACGGCGCCACCACGGCCCGGCCGCCCGGCCCCGCCGCCACACCGCCCGCGCCCCCTTCTCCTCCGCCGCCGCCCTCGCCGGGGCGTTTAGCGGCGGCGGCGGGAAGCCCGCAGTGCCGCCCCCGCCCTCGGGGTCTCTGCGCGGGAAGGATGTGCCGCGGACCCCAGGGCTCGTCGGGCCACGGCGGGGCAGGGCAGCGGTGCCCGCCCGGCCCCCGCGCCCCATGGGCACCGGGCACCCCGCCCCCGCCTCCACACCCCGGCCGCAGCACAGCACCCCTCGGGGCCTCCCCACGCCGCAGCCACCCCAGTCACTGCACCCCACAGGGCCCTTGCAACCCCCCTAGCACCCACACACCACAGGGCACCCAGCCGACAGGGCCCCGCACACCACAGGCCGGGCCGCCCTGGCCCGCTGCTGCACAGGCATTGCCAACSCTTTCCCTGAGCCGCCGGGGTCAGGGCAGGTGGTGGACAACCTTCAACGGACAGCCTGGGTGCTGCCTTCTCTTGACAACACTGCTGAGGGGGCAAGGTGTTGTCCCCCTTCTTTCTCTTGGTTCTGATAGTTTTTGACAGGAAAATTCCTTGGTGCGCATCTGGTCACAGGGTGATACTGCTGGCGGAGGGGAGGAGAGGCAGGGGTGCCCTGCACCCCACCGGGCTGGTCAGGGACCTCTGTCCTCTGGTCAGGAGTGGGGAGAGCACTGGCACTGCAGTGAGCTTGCAGAGAGGTAAATTATAAGGCTTCTCAAGAGGTTCATTTAAGAAAATGCTTTCCAACTCGTTCATAAGAAAACAGGCAAAAATGGAATACTTTGAGGGTGTAATTCTGGTCTCGAAGGACTTCAACCGACTTCTGTAGGACCAAGGTGCATTCAGAATTCACTTTTATCTGTTTTACTTAGGGATAGCTGAATCCTCAGTGACATTGTCTGTGACTTACAGACAGGTCCAGTAAAAGGCTGAAACACCCATTCCTGTGCAAAATATTTAGGCTCCTAGTACAATCTCTGCGGTGGGTGAGGGTGCAGTATAATGCTTCTTCAGCACTTTTTATTTGAGTAAGGAATGTGCTTTTGAAGCACATTTCCTGATCAGCTCTACTTTGGGTTAAAGCTCAGAGCACCTTGGAGAGCATTTGCTGGATTGCTTTTGGATGATGCTGAACTAGAAGATGTCCTCCAGCCACTCATGGCTGTTCAGCCCATGGAACCAGACTAGAGCTAGCTTGAAGGAGAAGCCACCTTCCCTTTGGCTCCTCTGAACAACCTGGTCACTCTACTGATATTCCCCTGTTTGGCCTCACTGCTTGCTAATAAGGACAGAACCTCAGGGACTTTTGCATAGCTGCTGAAGTAAGCAGGATGCTAAGCGAAGAGGTGTGTAATGCTAGCTCACAGGAAATTATAAGGTTTCAGACTAGGATTTAGCACATTACCAGCTTTACTTATCTTCAGCGTAAGCCATTCAGATGAAACAGTTGCAGTTAAGCAGATTCCACTCTCCAGTGCTTGGGGTTGTGTCCATTTCTGCAGTCCGATCTGAAATCCTGTCCTGTGGCAGGGAGGCTCCTTTCCCAGAGCTGTAGTTTGGCAAAGCTGTTTGTGACCTAATGTTTGGGATCCAAACCTAGGTGCCCTTGCCCATACACAGCCCTTCAAAAGAGATCCAGATGCTGAATGCTTGGCACTTGGAGAATGTTTAGTTTGAACATGGAATACATAAGGAGTTTAAGCGTCAGCTTTTTGTAAATCATACTTGTGGATCTAGGTGGTTAAGTTACACCTCAGTCATGCTCTGGATGCCTGAGGCACCCAGATCTTCCAGCTGGGATTTATTTATACACAGCATTAGACTTTTACATGTTCCCTGCATTTCATGTAAGTGAAATCCAAATTATATGATACTTTGAAGAAAGATGGGCTTGCTGGTTAGCATTACTATCACTGCTTCTCAGTTGTGGAACAGTATAGTTCCTATTTAAAATATTTTTCTGAAGGATAACAGAGTAACATCTAGTATAGATATATATAATGCCTATAAAATTTACATAATGGAGGTTTGTGTAACTTATTACATAGACTTATTAAAGGATATGGTTGTAGTTGGCTTAGGACACCAGAGCCAACTCTGGTGGCTTAGGACAACCAGAGCCAATCTCTCTGCCACCCAGAGAGAAGGTTCTGCCTTCCCCCTTCCTGCATATTCCCATTGCCTTGCTTGCGTCAACATTAGCCGTCAGATGGTTACATTGTCACCTGGGTCAGTGCTGATGTGGCTCACTACCAGCCTGTATGATCTCAAATGGCCGCAGGGAACAGACATAGAAAGGCAGGAGCGCTCTGTTTTTCACAGCGTGCTGTGGCTTGGTGTGCAGACCTGCTGTCTGTGTGGACCCAACAGGTTCTTACCGAAGGGCTCTGGGCTGTGTGAACCCAACTGTAAAAGTATTTGTTTGGAGACTGAGCCGCTGTCTGCTGAAAAGCAGGTTGTGGTGGCATTGCAAAATCTGAAGACCTTTCTGAGCTGAATGGCATGGAGCGGGGACTGGTCACCCTTTTGTCATCCTTAGGGTCAGGTAACCCTGTCTTCATCCACTGCAGTTTCCTTGGCACCTATGTGTCAGAGTATTCTACCTTCTTTCCTTTTTAGAAGAGAAGATGTTTCCTGCTTTAAATACTTGTAGTTTGCTTGCTAGTCCTGTTTACTTTTGAGGGAGTTTTGGTAATCTTAAAGTATTAGCTTTTAGTTTGGGTCACAGAGATTTCTTTCCATACTGTGTAAAGTATTTCTGTAGCTTATAGATGTTCTTCTTTAGTCAAGAAGAACAGTATGTCTGTGATGATCTAATGATGTCTTTTCACATCAGATCCAATTGTGATTTTCTACCCTCTTGCATTTTGTAGTGTGGTTTCTACATGTGCTAGTACAGTATAAAATGTAATTGGTATATTTGATAGAGTTTTAAACCCGCTTAGCACCAGTACAAAGGACTTCACAGAAGAGCAGATGATGTGAAAAGGAGAATTTAGAGATGACTAGTCACCTGCTGCCACTCAAATGATCAGTCCTCTTCTTTTTTATGCATTTGCTCATTAATCGATTTTTTTTTTCTGCTTTGTACAACTAAATCTTTTTATTGCTGTAATGTTGTACCAGCTGAGCTAAATTGATTAGATTTAAATTATTCTCAAAGAGGTCTCCAGCTCTTTACTGTTGGAACCACAGACATCAAAGACTAACCTGTTCTTCTCCTTCGCATCTCCTTAAAGTCACTAAAAATAAGCAACTGTCAATAACACATTGGATGATTACACAATAGCATTTTTATTTTTACGGCAAAAAATTTCAAATTCCAACTTTAGAATGGATTAAAGGTACAAATGATCTTGATGTCATTTACTGTGGTCTTTTTCAACTGCTCAGTGGTGCACATCAGCAAGAAGAAATATTTTTAGTAAAGGTAGTGACAGAATCCTCTCCCAGGACACGAGGAGCTGAAATACAAACATCATTTCATGGTATGAAACCATACTCCTTTTATATCTTTTCCACCTACATTTGCCCTGAAATATTTGCTTATATTTTATGCTGTGTATTTGGTCTTAAGAACAGCGACTGTCTCCTAGAGAGAATCCCTTGTGATTGTAAAGGATCCATCTCATTTCTTTTGTCAGAGGAATGTCTATGTAAGAACCCCTTTGGGCTAGATCCTATTTTTGTGCTGTGATAGTACATTACCATGATTGCAACTGTTGGGAAGTGTCATACGGAGCAGTTATAATTGCACACAGGCACTTATATTTTGCTCAAAGCTTTCATCTGCAGTCATTTACAGGTTAGAAATAGTTCCTATAGATATATGTAAAACACACAATAGTTATAGGTGAAATTTAGAGTCAGCTTTGCATTATTTACATATTACTGTTGCTGCTTCAAAGAAGGTGTCTTTCGGTATTGCGGAGGTCAGGTTCAGACAGTGTAAGAAGCACAGTGAAGGCTAAAGCTTTCACCGTGAACCTCAGTCAAGTCACCTGTACTCAGGGGATGTCTACATCATATTTTGCAGGCAGATCAGCAGTTCTGCTGAATGCATTTTTAAGCAAACAAACCCTATGAAAGGGGTGAGCACAGTGCTGAGCTAACAGATTCCTAAAATACTAACATTTAAATGTTTAACTAAGAGCAAAAGCCCTATTCTGCTGTGAGAAATGTACCTGCAGGTGTAGTGACAGTGGGCACTAAGCAGAGGGGTGTACTTCCTCAGCAAATGCATTTAATGCCCATTAACATTACCAAGAGTTACAGTATAATGTGCAGCTTATTCAATCACATCAAAGGCCTGATCATATTTCCATAAAAACCAGTGACAATTATGCCTTTTCAGCAAGACCTCATCACAATAAACCCCATGTTTTACGTTAGTATGTTTTTATAGTAGCACAAAGTGGAGTCTTCTCAAGCAGTGTGAGATCTTGCTCAACTGTAAAGTGAGGTGGTGACAGTGATGGGGCTAACTGGAGGCCAACCTGAACTTCTGCTGTCTTGGGTAACTCATTTAAAGCTTGTCTGGCTGTGACAGTTAGTTTGCATTAGGATAGGAGGAAGATTTAAAAATATTTTAAAATAATTTTAAAATTAAATATTTTAGAATTTAGAGATGACTAGTCACCTGCTGCCACTCAAATGATCAGTCCTCTTCTTTTTTATGCATTTGACTCTACATGGCGTTTTCAATGATCATCTGAAAATTGATTTTAAAATCAATTGATGGCAACATCTCAAACTGATGACTCTCCAATTAGTTACCAATTCACAAGGCATTTTTATTGTAGTGAAGACTTGCTGAGGGCTCCATAAACAACCATGTCATTCATTTCTCCTCTTCTGGAAGATTGTCAAGTGATACTCCGTAGACTGGCTACATGGTGGTACTCTTAGCTGGTTCATTTCCCTTTGACTATTCTTCTCTGAGCTGTCAGGTATACCCTCTAAATAATCTTTGAATCTGAGAGGACTGATTTGCTACTTGTGAAGTAATATTCTAAGCGCCTATGTTAGCTTTATTACTATAATAGATTACTGTTTCATATTTGTTTTCCTGCACCATGTTGCATTGTGGCACATTTTAATTAGTTTGTAGTAGTACAAATATCAGAATATCTGTTACAGACAGTATCTGTAGAGCCTGATTGCCGACAGATTCTTTTAAGGGACAGTTAATCACAAAATCTCTCTTGTATGTATAGCTGGTAGAGCAGAGCAATATATTAGACTTTGAAAAGGAAGTTGAACATCTCTGCAGCAACAGCTTTCTGCTTCTGGGACACCCACTAATTAAGTTTGGCTTGGCCTTTTCATCAACATAAAGGTTTTCCTTTCAGTCTCCCATCTTTTCTAGCTAAGCCTTTTGGAGCAGTTGCAGGTATACGAGACATGACACCTGAGAGCTTTAGATAACTGATTCTCACCTGGTGCACTCAAAGGATAACTTGTGAAAGATCGTTGACGTGGTGGAAAATGGAGAAAAAAAAGTAAAATTGTATAAAGGGTTTTTGTTTTTTTTAAAATGCAAAATAAAAAAATGAATTATCAGTATTGAAGACTTCTTATTCCAACAGTTATTCCAGTATTTGTTTGGAAAGCTTTCAGATTTTTGATTAGCATTATAGCCACCTTTTCATGAGGAATTCTGCCTACTAGAAAAGTTCCTGGGCAGTTTCTTTCCAGCCTACGGAGTGGATAGCTGCCTGCCTGTTTGGAAGCTCCTGGCTCTCAGACCACTGGTTGACACCCATGTCTTACCATAGCAGTAATTCTTGATTCTGGACATTTTTAATTTGAATACTGGAAGCTAGAATGGAGCAAGCACACCTGAAAACAGAAGATGCTAAGTTTTGTATTTCGAGCCAAGGCATGATAAAACAAAGCTGACATGATACAGATTTTAATGAGTGACCCAATCAAACCACCTATTTGCACTCAGAGAAGCGTCATAATCCATATAGACAGAATGTCACATACATGAATATGACATTCAGCGGAGGTTTTTCAGACAGCTAGAGGTTTTTCTTAACAATGTAGTTGTCCTTGCAGTAAGCACTAAAACCAGTTTAAATCAGAAAGAACATGAAGTGTCAGTAAATTAGTCTCAATATCTTCATGTTGTGATGAAGAATCACAAAACATACTGTAGATTTTTTAATACATTTCCACTGCTTTCCAACCTCACATAGCATATTTTTGTTATTTTTAGTTCTAATTAACAACTTGGAAATTGTTGCACTGGGGCATCAGCACAAAGTGCAAATGAACAAGAACTTGTCTTCCACTTGACTAAAATGGAAGAGCCATGATTGGGTCAGACTTGTAACTCATAATAGATCTAACAAAGTATGTCAGTTTGTTTTAGCCAAGGGTTTGGTCTGATGAACCTACGTTCTTTAGAGTGTTGTAAATCGGTATTAACACAACTGAAATTAGTGTATAGGTTCTACTAGGGAGAGAAGGCAGCCTTACATCTTGTTTAAAACTGACTGGAAGGTCTTGACTTTTAATTCCTAATCTCTTGAATGCAGACAACCAAACTCATTTATTTGATTTCATTAAATAGGTAGGTAGTCCTAAAGAGTGAAAGCAAAAGTGTTTATCTCCTTACAGTAACACCGCCCAGGCTCATTTGCTACTTTGAATAGAAGGAGGGCTCAGGTGTTATCTCCTGCTGACCCAGCACTGTTCTGCCTATTCATACGAAGCACAATGGAGGCAATCTAACATCCTGTGCCTGTGAGATCTAGGAACGTTCAACCTGATGGTTGTAAAAAGGATATATGAAACAAATACCCCAGGCTTTTGTGTGCCTTTAAATACTCTAAGCAAACATCACCTTGACTTAATAGATGCAGTTTATTTGTAAATGGGAGACAAAAGATGCTGAAACAATATGTGCAAAGTCAACAGCAGCCATCATAACTCTGAAACAGATACAGAGGCTACATCTGCATTTGTCATATCAGTTACACAGATGGGAATCAGGACTTGACCTGGAAGCTTTAARCTGAAAGCCAGTTGTCATTTACTCAACATTTCTGCATCACTGGGAAAGCTCAGCATAGTTCCTGCTTCAGTGGTCCCGTGGCTACTGAACTGAAATACATTGACCTCAATCCTGGTGCCTTGTTTTGAAGAGGGACAGAAAGACAGGGGAATTAAGGTATGCGGGTGCTCCCCAGACTGGGGAGAAGGCCAGTCCTGCTTTACAGATTAACAGTCAAATCTTATTCCCAGAGTTTCACTAATACAAGTCTGCACCTGGAAGCCATCCTTGCGCCATTTGTCTGCCTGGTCCTAGGGGGAAGAAGGAACTTTTGTAAGAGCTTACCAGACAGACAGGAGGAGAGAGTGCTATCCTTCTCCCTCCCTGCCCCCAATCAAACTCATCCTGAATCTGCGCTGCCTGGAGAGCAGGGACTATTCACTCTTCACTCCTTAACTAAAATCCTGACCCTTGCTGAAGTTTTCCCACAATCTTCAGTAAGTAAAAAGGTTTTTACCCCCTGTTTCTGATGAAAATAATTTTATTTACAAATCTGAAATTTGCTTATCCAATCTTTGCAAAGATTTTAAACCCTCCAAATCTTCATTAGGGTAGCAAAAGAGGATGATTGGTCTTCAGAAAGAGAAAGGAGTGGCTAGAAAGATCTGAAAGATTTGAGGAGAAAGAGTGGATTTCTTAAAGAAAAAGGAAAAAGATTTTGGGGGTTGGGGTCCCAAATTAAGACACTTCAGGAAAGTGCAATTATTGGGAAATTTATTAACATGCAAATGTGCAAAGGAACTCATTATTTTAGAGTTATTTTAGATATGTCCCATCTTGAGAAATTGGAGTTGGACATCATTTCAGATCTTTATATAGAGTGTTGAGCCCCTATAATAGGAAGAATGAAAAATACATTTTCTGGAGAGGGTGGGGGCAATGTAATCTCGTAACATACCGTATAGATCCACAATACTGAAGGGGCCACTGTAGTTGATGTTTTGATTGTGATGAAGCTGTTCAGGACAGATAATGTCATTTCAGTTTGGCCAACACTTCCATATTTATTGTGAGCTTCACAATATTTTGGTATTTTACTTACCAGCTACCAAATGCAAGCTTCTGTCAGCCTAGCTAGCACCTAAACAGTTAAGTTTCTGTACATATAGTCAAGAGAGAGGAAAATGATTTCAACTAGAGGATAGTGCTGGTGCACTGAAAGAACAGACTTTCACAGACATTTAGTCTGAAAGTAATAAGCATATTTCTAAATATCAGACAACTGTTCAGAACAGCTTTCCAGAAGGAGTGGTGGGAAAGAAATCTAGCTTGATCTCATGACTGAATTTGATCAGTATATGTAAAAGACTATAAAATAATAATCTGGAATAGGTAGATCTGAACTTTTAAACAGGCTTTTGCTTTTAGGTCTGTGTTTTTAAACACCAAGTAGAACCAGGAACTTCATGGGCAGAAAATAGACTGTATACACTGATCTTTCTAGGAGCAGGTTGTAAAATAGCACCCGCACTTAATATCTGATTTTGATTATAACAACCATCAAATGTAGTATATTCCAGTACTTCCTTTTTACCATGCTAGGATTGGGATGATCTGTGATGTCTGCTGTCATTTGAGTTTCAGATTAATTTCTTACTCAGAAATTATCAATAATTGTTTTTGAAAATAGCAAAAAGTGCATAAAGGCAGTAACATGAGAACTATAAAATAATGGAAAAGCACGGTGGCAGAAGGGGAAGGAGGGAGTCAGTATCCCTAACTGTGCTGCCAACAGGAACAAAATAAATCAGCTTCTCTGGAAGTCAGAAGAGGACAACATGAAGTGACTACAAGCAGCACAACCATGACTGTCTGAGGGAGTAGTCTGAACTGATAAAAGAAAATGCATATGTCCCTACAAACCATACATAAGTAGAGAGCCTCTGCCTTTTGATTTTTTTTTAGTGTGACTGTGTGCAGAAAGAGATATAAACTCTCGGAGTGTCCTGCTGCCTGGACTATATTTTCTGACATCCTGAATTCCAGTCAGTGTATTTTTTTGGGCTCTGGAATATGGACAGCCTTTGGATACAGCTGGTGATCAAACCAGAAGGGAGTTTTATACATTACCTACTCAGGTGGTAGGACAGCACGTGTCTCCCAACCTTTCTAATGCCAGTTTATCAAGAGCTTCCTACTGTGAGCTGTAATGTATGCTGTCAACCTAAAATTGCCCAATAACACAGATCATGCTTTCCCTAAGTGCATGCCAGGGAGCCCTTCTATCATGGCTCTCTGTTAGCTGGGACTATGTACGCAGCATCTTCCATACACAGCATCTCCCCAGTACGATTCCCTCTCTTCTCATAGGAGATCTGCAAAATCCCAGATCCTGCAGTAGATCCAAGAAGGTCTCTAGTTGCAGGATCTCCATTGAAAGCAGCTGATGAGGAAGTCTATTCTGTCTCACAGTAGACACACTTGCCATTTAAATTGCTATCCATTTCCATCACTGACTCCATGCCATCTCCCTTAAGTGTGCTTACCCACATTGGTTCTGGTAGGAGTTCGAGTTAGATGCAAAGAATAGTGCGTGACATGGCATGGGAGAGAGCAGTAGGTGTTCCAAGCCTGAGCTGCAGGAGGGACCTCAACAATCCAAAACTTTCACCATCAAGAAAGGCTGTTCATCCAGGGCTCCAAAGAAGAAGATTCTGCAGTCCTCAACACTGGATGGTTTTGTTCAAGTTTTGGCCTGCCTGCTGATTACCTAAACCATTTTCTTTGAGGGCTTTTTGCCAAAACCCCAAAGAGAGAAAAATGGGAATAAAATAGCTGCAATAATAGGTCTGATGATACATGATTTTGATGAGACAGTGCAATTTTGTGTTAGTGCTAAATAGCATGGGATTTAAATAATTTACTACTCCTTTTGGTACCTTTTGGTTCATTAGACAGCCAGGTTCCCAGGCTCTGTGCACTGGCCATTCCTGCTGATGATGGCTGTTGTTTAAAGACATATTAAACTTTTTTATCAGGCTATCAGTGCCATCTTCTGTGTAGAGAGATGCCTGACAACCAGAAGCAAGAGTTAATCTTACACCTTGTTCCTACTGGAACCTTTTTTTTTTTTTTTTTTAAATTAAAAAGTCCCTTGTAAGACACCCAGCACTTTACACACAGACATCTTGCTGAATTTCTGCCTCATTCTGTTATAGGCTACAAATCAAATCAGGACATCAGTTTTGCCCACTGATGATATGATAGGATTTATATTTCTATGGCCCAGTTCCTGTCTAGACAGGGCAGATGGTTCTATTGGAGTGTACACCGTCATTAATTTGGGACTCAGCAACTGTAAACAACCACATTTTTTATTTTCATCAGAATTAGTACATGAACTAGCATTCAGTAATAAAATATTAGTACTCTAAGTAGAAGGCACAAAATTTACTGAGGTGGAGAAGGACAACAGTGATGTAGCTTCTGTCTTCACGGGGACCTGAAGCTGTTTCACTTCAGTTCCAAGTATTTTGTCATTGGTGTCTCTGGAGGGAATAATTGTAGTTATCTACTTCGTAGGGTCAATATGAAGGTTACAGGCAGCTACACAGTATTTGTATGGTGCTGGGAAATAGACGATGGTATACGAAAAGGTTTCTTTAGTCAAGTAAGTTTGCAGCCATTAGGGTTATGTTTTTTTCATAGTTGCCATCTGGCTTTGTTGGTGTCAGACATCATGAAAGCAAGTCCATGTGGATCTTCTGGAAAAGACAAACAGAGCATGACCTTTTATTTAATCCTTTATTTCTTGTAAAGGTTTATTTTTACAAGGGCATTTTATAAGCTATATTTCTGTAGTTTTTTGGCATTATTTCTTATTGTTTAAATAGCTTATTAACAATGATTTTACTCCTACATAAACAATTCTAATAAGAAAATTGATATATCGGTTTTTATAGACTAAAATTTGAGAAGAATGATTAACAGCCTGAAGAAGGGGGAAGGGAAGTCCTACATTAAGAAGATTGGCAGTGCTTCCACTAGAAGACTACATTGTGACTGAGGCTATAGCCAAAAATAGAATTGGATTAACAGAAGAAAAGCAAGTAGCTAAAACTAAGGTCAAAGCAGAAATAGTTACTTTAGAATGATCTCATACACCAAAAGACAGGAAGAGATATTTAAGCAGTTTTCCTATTATATACACCTGTAAAAAGGAAAATCGGTTCATGCTAAGAACAACTGTGAAGGAAGACTCAAATAATAAGAAGGCAATTAAGAGATCAAGAACTAAGCTTTAAAATTTGAGAAAAAAATTAGAGTAACCTTTTCTGGTTATTTATACAGGTTTTAACATGTATACTATTACAAATAAATTAAAAAATAAGCTGTAAAAGACAGCTGTGATAATACCAACACTTACAAAATCAAAGGAACAGTAAAAGTAAAAGTTGTCTGAAAACTCTCATTCAGGTGGGGCAACATAGTGACTATTCGAGCTGAATAGGTTGTGCTTTAACTACTCACCAGAAAGTACACTTAACTAGATACAAGTTCTACCTGATGCCAATTATTACAGCTCTTGTTTACACTAATGAGCCCCAGCCCCCTAATTTGTGGGTGAGAGAAGCTAATGCACACAGGTAAGACGACTTTAAAAGAGAAGAAAAGTAGGAGAAGGTCATGTCTGTAGAGGTTTTGGTAGGATAAGCTGTAGCATATAGGAGGCTTGTTTTGGTGTTTTTTTTTGTTTTGTTTGGTTTTTTTTAGCTTTGAATTTCAGTCAGGTAAGTTTATTTTAGAGTTTGAGGGGAGGGAAGGTTGCACTTATTAAAAAAATGTGTTTTTAATGTGTTTAGTAGACTTCATCTCTAGTGCTTTGAGGTAGAGACTGACTATTGTTATCTTTTCTTTACTTTCCTATGTGGAAAAGCTGAAAGCCTGTTCTGATAGGAAGGTTTACTTATAAGTACAGAAAGAGTCTTGTAGTAAGCAAAGCCTATGTCTGCTTTTACTGTAATGGTTTTGTTCTTTTATCTGTGATTAGATACTGCTTGGTAAAAGTATAGCTAAAACTTAAACCTTGAGAATAAAGAATTATAAATCTATATCAGAATAATTCCCTTCTGTGGGTAACTCTATGTTCCTGTTGCTATCGTCATATGCATTTAAACTGTGTGACATGAGTACTACAGTGGTGGTTTTCAACAGCTGCATAGTAGGAGTTATGTTAAAGATGAAAGGTATACCTAATGTGAGAGACTCCTTCAAATTTATTAAGGTGTGAGGCTGACATGGTGAGGAACTGTTGTTTTAACAATGAGCTCAATATTAAGACAGTAACTGAATGGAAGGGATTTCTTGCTATTGAGTGGCTCTACTATTCACAGCAAAGTACAACGGCTATCTGGAAATAATGTGGTAGTAGTATTTCTGGAGACCTCTAAACATGGTGTAGCAAACTGATGCTTACCAGTTGGGGGCTTCTGCTCATATATGAGCAAATAGCTTCTGTTATAGTCTATGGAGGGAAGAGAAAGAAGGCTTTTAGGCTTTCAGAAAAAAATGCTATGTGAAATTTGTCCCCAGTAGTTATTTGAGAGAACTGGCTGCTTGCTTTTGTCTTATATTTAAGGAGAAAAAAAAAAAAAAGTGAAGCTTATACTGGGGGTGGGAATGACTATTTCCATTTCAAAAGGTGTCTCCTCCTTCATGAAGGAATGAGAAATTTGAGCAACCCGTATCTAATCCAGGAACGGATACAGCTGAGGACTGTCTGAAACTCTGTCCTGAAAAGTTTAGAACCACTTCTGGACACTGCATCTTAAACCATTCCCTGCACTGAACAGAAGGGAAGAGTGACTGAAGTCTAGCTGATAAGACTTTCTTAGGAATGAAACAGCAGTGCTCGCTGTACCTGGATGGATGCACAGTCATTGGAAATGGAGTCAGCTAGGTGGTGATGTTCAGCTTTCAGCAGTGGGTGGTTGGTTTGGGCTTTTTTCCTCTCTTCCCTAGGGCTACTTTGTTATGAAAAACTCCTCCAGTACTAGCATATGAGTCATAAGCATAATTTCCTCTAAATCCACAGCAGCCTGTGCAATACTAGATAATTAAATATTGAAAAGGACTGTGATTCTTGTCTTTGCTTATTCTGGTAGCAGTTCCAATAAAATTCTGCCTATTGCAGACAGGTACTGGAATGTCTCAAAAGTGACAGACGGATACAGTACAAATGTACTTAATCCTCAGCAATGATGGAATAGGTCAAGCTGAATCCTGATCTGATAGAAAACAAACATTTAATGTTTTGGCAGTGACAAGTCTTGCGTGAACCCTAGCAGGAGACCTGTATGGTCATAGCCCCAGCTGGTCCAGTCAGCATAACTGCCTAAATCAAATTCACTGTCACCAGTCTGCAGCAGTTCAGGGTCTGGTCTATAGGCTTCCCAGAAAAATCTGTAGAAGCACCGTAAGATATCTTTTAGAGATCAAGCCACTGAGACTATAATCTCTCTTTGGGGGGGGGGGCGGGGGGAAAGGAAAGAATACTTCTAAAACTCATCCAGTACAGATGCTGCAGACAAGATAGTGGTTCCAGGAAGATCAACTAGCATAAGAAGACTTATTAGGTTGGGATTTTTCTAATAAAAATACTTAATTGGGGAAAACTTCTCCAGCTATACTTATAGTATAGGACTCTAGCATAGCAGTAGCAGGTGGATAAATACTACTTATTACTGCAGCATTAAAATAACTGATAATTATATTTTTTCATATAATGTGCTTCAAAAGGAAAGATCCACATGAGGTTCTAGCTCAATAAGCTTTCTTCTCATCCCTGATCTGATCTTCTGACTGAGGCTGTAGAGCAGAGATAAGACTGGCTGATACTGCAAAACCTGTAAGCCTCTCTTATCTGTCAGTAGTGCTCTTTTCCTGCAGGGGACAGGCAGAGGCGTGTGATGGCAGCTTTTCTCTTGTCCTTGGTTAAACATAGAACTGCTGTTGAATTTTCTGTTTTGGAAGTCTGTCTTATACATCCATTTAAAAATAAACTTGTCCTACACTGAGGATGTTTATTAAGTTCACAAGTCTGTCCTGAGCTTTGTGCAGATATATGTCTTCGTTAAGCTGCCTTTAACATTATCTGTGTTCTGTTTTTGTTAGTCCTTGGTGATACACAGCAATGTGAGAGGTTCTGCACTAGATTCTTCATCTGGTGCTGAAGGCTGGGACTACAGGAATTACTCTTCTAGGTCCAAATATAAGAAACCTGAAATGCAGACCCCCCACTCCTCCACCCCCTTACTGTAACTCTTCTCTCGGGGAGGTGGTGGTTTCAATCTAGCTTCCAAGTCCTCTAGAAACTGCCAGGTGGTGGGGAGGGCTGTTAATTCTCACATCAGCATAGATACTCCTGTTTTAAGGTGCCTTAAAAGGAAGAAAATGTCTGTTAGTGCCAGAAAATGAACCTCTGAGGAATATACTACTTCTCTGCATGCTGTATCTGTGTTGTGATGGTGATGTAGGATAACAGAGTTACTCTGCAATGTATCTGTTACTCCTAGAGCTCTAAAATAGTTAGCCTGCGGTTTATTTCTTCTTCCTGCTGTTAACAGTCAATTCCATGTTGTCCACTCTGCATCAAGGATGGCATTTCTTGTTTCTCTTGCTGAAGCAGAGTGATGGGTCTGCATGGGTTATGCTCATAGCTCTGGGATTCAGTGCAGTCCTCTGCATGCATGTGGAGTGTCCCCCCCACCATGTTGGGATTGCTGAACAGTCCTTGGTCTGAAGGTGTAGGGCTAAAATATTCTGTCTGCTTAACAAGACAGTATTAATCTTGTTCCTGCATTATGCCAAACTTCAACATAGTAGGTATTACATTAGAAGAATTAGTATAAGAGTTAAATAAGAACATGATAGCCTAATTTTATTAGTTATTACACTAGGCAGTTACCAAGATGCTGTTTTCTGCAAGGCATTTGGCTGCTGTGTAAGATAGCTGAAAGTATATTGCAATTAGTGAGAATGAATTGGTGGCCAATTTCCTCTCTTGAATGGTTCCATTAACAGTCCCTCTAACAGTTGTAGTGAACCTTTAATGAATACAATAAGCCACATAACCCACACGAGCCTGTGTGGCTTGGTACACGGTGTGTTCTGTAATGGTACCATGCAGTCAGGTTTTCCATCTGATTTACTAAGTACTTCATCAACAACTTGGTATAATTTTTATTTTAAAAATGTTGCCTCAGTGAGGAGAATAGACTATAACTTCATTTTTTCCCATTATTTCTTTTCTATCTACTTTGTGTTATGCACACTTGAAGAAAGGCAAAAGTAGCAGAGTAATAAGGAGATAGTGGATTAATCATGTGCTGTTCTTAGTTTAACACTCAATCCTCAGAACTTGTAGTATGATGCTGGAGTACCCTCTTGGGTAGGATCGGTGCCTTACAGAGCCATTTTGGTGGCTTGTGCAAGCAGTGAAACCCCTCAGCGTTGCAGGCAGGACCTGCTCCATGCCCATTCAAAGGCGTATCTGTTTATCTGAGTACTTGAATGCATAAGCCTGTACTGAATAGCAGGTCCTTCATCTAACAGAAGGATGAGGTAAAACTAGCCTTTGCTTCTGCAATAGCTGAGCCAAAATGAACTTTAGAAGGTCCTAGTCTCTTCTTCCTGCAAGTGATCCTTCCCTGTTGTCTTCTGCATTTCATGTGACACAGCTGCCAAGCAGAGAGAAGTGGTTTGAAGAAATGCTGGGAGGGAAGATTATGGCTGACTGCTTAATCAGTACCCATCAGTTGGTCCTTGATGATCAAACAGTTCTTCCTGATTACTTCTGGATCAGTCTTGGTAGTCTTTCTTCCTCCCCCTTACAGAATAAGGGATATATGGATTTGAAACCCTGGGGTTCAAGGGAGGTTGTTTAAACCTTAATTCCCTACTTTGTAGTCAGATGTCTCCTTGAAAAGGCAGTCTTAGCTGTGTTGTGTGGCATATTGGTATGCCCACGTGGTCATGCTGTTGAAATACGTTTTCCTTAAGATTGGTGTTCTGCTAACATCCTCTAGAGCATGGACGGATGGCGTTTGGGATGTTGCTGTTTTGGACAAATGTGAGGGTAAAATATGAGACATCTGGGGGATTTCATAGGGGTGAGTTGGGAGTTGCCCTCAAGAGTGCTGAGGGAGCCCCACTGTCTTTCAAAGCTGGTTCCACTTTGTGCAGGGCTGTCCCCTTACCATGCCATAGCTCAGGTCAGCATTCAAGATGTGGTTCTGTCTCAGCTGTCAGTAGTGCTAGTAAGGAAACAGGGTTCAGTAGGACATGGCTGGTTTTCTGCTGGCTGAGCCCTTTCCAGTGACAGCACTGGTGAGATGAAGACAGAGTGTTGCATTTGTTGTGCTTTTGCAATAGGATCTGTCACAAGATGCAGAGGGACCTGTTCAGGCTTGGTTTGGTTGGCATTAGGGCTGCAGTCTGCTGTGTTTTGTTCTTAACTGTTAAAAATTCACCCCAATACAGTTTTCACCCATGTCTGATCAGGACAAGATATGCATCCCTGTGTCTGTGTAATAGATGAGATGCTTTGAAGAAACAGTGCTTTTCTAATGTGTGTTCTTCTGCTGAGCTCTTTCCACAAAACCTGTACACACATGTGTACACACATGTCTGCACACATGAGAAGAGACCAAATCTGACTATTGCTGAACTAATTGCTGTTTTTCCCAGTGCTCTTAAAATTTAATAAAGCAGTGGGCTTGTCTTTGTAATCTGATTGCTGTTGGCTGATGGAAGTTTAGCAACTCTGCTATCATGCCTGTTGTTTTTATCTACAGGACCCCCACCTCACCCCATTAAGGGTAGGAGCAATTCTGTCCATGTATCTCATGGCTGCTGCATAGTGCTGCCTAGTGAGCAAATGCTGGTCTAAGCTGGCTTTGACAAATCAGTGAATTATCTGCAGCCTAGTTCATTAACCAAGTCTGAACAGTGATCATTGGGCTATTAGTATTGCTAGTGGTGTATCTTGTGTGATGTCTTTCATCTTCGCCTCCTGCTGCCTCTTGTTCATCAGTACTTAGGTTATAAGTGTACCTGCTAATGCCCTGCATGTCTAGGGCAGGTGTACCGTATAAATAATTAATAAGGCTTACATGTTTCAAACAAGTCTAATTTAGGCTTGGTGAGGGAAAGTGAAGTTGAATGATGGTAGAAGATAGACAGTACTGGATTTTCATTTAATGCAAATCTGGATTTTGTTAGAGCTCTTCTAGATCTCCCCTGTGGTAGCTGAAGCCAGCTTTCGCCAAGTCTTGGTCAGACTGATTATCTGCAGTTGCCAGAACAGAGCTATCTTTACCTTACAGCCTGTCTGCCTGCTGTAGATTCCTTTGTGTTTTGTGTTTTTTTTTTTTTTTTTTTT
>JAYKAV010001267.1:1144856-1177575 GCA_035582835.1 Phoebastria nigripes | reverse complement strand
CTCTATATAAGACTTTTTTTTTTTTTTTTTTTTTTTTTTTTTTTTTTAAAAAAACAGTTGCTTTTGATATGTAATGAGGATTGCTCATAAGTGAGTTCCTATGGATCCACTAATCATTAGAACTTCTTTTATGAGCAGAGTCTTAGAGCTGCATTAAACCTGTCTTGAGAACCTGTAGGGAAAAGGCCGTGCTTGGTCTCTGTGCTTATAACTATAGGACATCTCTTTGAATCCTCAACTTCTCAGTTGGACTTTGGCCAAAGGCCTAAGTTAGGCCACAGGGCTTTTGTTAGGCAAGAATTGGTAAGTGTTGCAGTTCCCGTTTGGATTAGTGCATGTGTGGCCTTTAGTTTTAAAAGGCATTTTTGTACAGTGTTTCAGCTGGTAAATGAGTTCTCTTCTGGCTTGTTAAAAGGCAGGGGTCTCAGGCATAGGCCAAGTGCTACTGCCACAGGGTATGAGGAAGGCATTTCTTCGCTTTATCCTGTGACTCTAAGAAGATTTTGTTATTCCCCCCCCCCTTTACAGCAATCTAGTGTTCTTGCCTCTGGAAATAAAAAATTAACTAAATCAACTCTATAGCGTTGTTAATGCTGGGTTAATATAAGTGCAAATAAATGCAAGAAGCTGTAGTAGTTTCAGGCGACTTTAAACAAACCAGAATTACCTTTAACATAGCAAATACTTAACTTGTGGTGTTAACTCAAGAGAATATTAAGCGTAAAAGGATGGAAGAAAAATGCATGTTCTTATTGATAGTATTTCATTGTTTGCAAGTACTTCATCTTCTTTATATATGTCACATTTTAGCTTTCTAAAGTAAAAAGCCTATTTAATATGGAGGCAACTGCATTGATAACATTGAGACAAAAGCATTGATAACTGGATTGCAAGGATTATCTCTTAATAGTCATGCTTCTTTAGCTTATGTTTTGGTGGCCCAAGTTAGTAGTAGAGCACAAGCTAGGTGTCAGGGTAGTAGTTCACAAAAACTGAAAATAGTTCACTGTAATTATTCACTGTTATCTTCAGATAATAGATGTATATAGGTATTGCTTCTGTTTACTTAAAGGCTTAGTTTCTGTGCTTTGGTTTTATGTTAACTGGAGGGCAGTTCCAGTTGGGATGAAGGTGAGTGAGAAGCTGGTTGTCCTGCTAGTGACATATAAGACCTAATTGTTCCTGCTGCAAGCTCTCTCCCCCCCCCCCGCCCCCCCCCAGGAGTGTTTGTAAATCAGTATTTGAAGAACTGTCTTCTGGTAGTCCTGGATGTCTTTATGCAAGTCATAGTCATCTATGACTTCAACTGWCAAAGCTGTATTTCTACTATACATAGCAGGGGTGGTCTTGCTGTACAAGTACAAAAGCAACTTTGGAGGTGCAAATAGCTTCTGTGTTTTGTCGTATCATATGTTGGCAATGCTGCAGCTGTGGACATGTTTACAGTGAGAATAGATGTCATCCTGCATCTCCTCCATTTCAAGACTGAAAGACTGCTCTGGAGTACTTGGAGAACAGAGGTTCACTCTGTGATAACTGTTAATGTCTGCCTCTGAGGTTTTCCAGCCACTAGTATAGGAATACGAGTGACTGTTATCCTCCTTCAGATTTTTCCTTAAAGATAAAATTAATAGTTTGTGCTTTAATTTTGACTGCAGTTGCTTAATGAATAATTCTTTCTGAAAAGGAAAGCACTTTGTAAATGTCAAGGGCACTTGTGGTAGGTAGTACCAACATAACTTAGGAAGAAATGTAGCTTTATGGAAAGCTTGTTCTCTCTTCCTTTGCATGCCAGATGTCTTAGAAAATGCCCTTTTTTTTTTTTTTTCAAGATGATATCTGTACTTGAGTATGCGTGATGGGACAGTGTTTAGAGCTGTACCATGAGACACCTCTGGGGATGCATACTTACACAGTGAGTGGTAAGCAAGCAGCACAAACTTGGTAGTAGGTGGAAAAGATTCTTGTTGCTATCTTCAGAGTTTGCTTAATTTTATGGTGCGTTTCTGTTTAACTGGGAATAATTGTGAAAAATCATACTTCAGCAAGCTGCTCTTCTTTCAGACAAGTTGTGGGGGCTTCAGGTCAAAGTATTCTCTCTGTTGTGGGACTTGTGTTCCTTTGCTATAAACCTTAAGATTGAGGCCTGTAGTCAGATTCTTGAGACGAATTAATGTTTCAGTACCTTACTGGATTTCTGGTCAGAGACATCAGTAACTTGGAGAACTAAGTTCTTGAAACTAGAAAACTTCTCCAAGCTGCAGTCCACTTTTTTGTGGTTTTTAATTTGAAACTTACTGGCTGCAGTGTGTGTACTAGAGGAGCAACTGCAGTTCTTTCCATATGCTGTCAGTGGGGCTGCATTTTATGCTTCTGGGCTACCTCTGCTTTCTTATGGGCAGAACTCACAACAGCATCAGGTTTTTCCTCCTGGGCTGTGTGTGCTAGGTATCTGGGTGATTGAACTGAGCACTGGTCTCTGGAACAAAAGGAGATGAGAGAAAAGGTATCTTGCCCTGAGAAGTGGTAGCTATTACATAAAACTATGGAAACATCTCTTCTTTGTTAGTCACAGCTATAGCTTTTGGTTATCAGATTTGACTGCTTTGTTTAGATAGCAAAGAGCCTGAGGTAGTGGCTGAAGGGAAAACCTCATGCAGAAAGATGAGTGGAGTTGAAATGAGGGAAGAGGATGGTGTAAGACTACAGCAGGTGTTATGAACTGTGAGAAATGAGACAGTCCAGGTCTCCTTCCAGCTGGAACTTGGCAGTTTAGGGTACAATCAGAATCCTCACTCTCATTGGGACAAAAGTGGTATGTAAAAAAAGGTAAGGTTTAAATGTGACACTAAAAGTATAGCTTGTTGTGCTATACAGTGCTCTTCAGTGAAGAGAAGCCTCTGATATAGGAGCTGGTTTCTATTGTGCCTGTTTATTTTAAAACCCTTTATTTTCAAAAGTTGTGATACTATGTTTTTTGGCAGCCTTGAATAAAAAAAAACTAGTTTGCAAGCATCTTTCTCCTATAGGATGCAGCTGAAATGGTTGCAGGGGAACAGAAGGAAGATGACTTCCGCCAGGTCTGCTGTAAGACTGACCTGAAACAAAGGTTGTTAGCAGATGGGACCAAGTACCTTAATGCTAGTAGAGGGATGCCTCACAAAACAGGAGGTAGCTCAACCTGGCTGTCTTTTAAGGCTCCTATTTTGCACTGGAAAAAACACTTGCAATTTAATTTGTCCCTCATCTTTTGAAAAGAAAGTAATATTTGAAGTAATTTTTGCAGGTCAAAGACTTTGCAGAGAAGGGGAATATAGGGAGGCTTCCTTTAGAGCGTTACTAGATGGTGATGAATCTCACATTTACTGATTTTAATATATACATATTGTTTTTATTTAAATATATAATGTTAAAAGCAGAGTCCTCTGTAGATGTTGTGGCAATATGGGCTTTGGTGCACAATTATGGAATCAAAATTGTTATACTTACTTTTTCCCATTAAAGTTCCATAACTGACTGACTCATCACTGGAGACCTTAATCTTACTGAAATAACACTAGAGCACAGAATAAGAGGCTGGAAATTGATTTTTCTTGTTTGTACTGCATGTGTTTGCATGCATGTGCTTCCTGTTTCCTGACTCTGAGGCATGCTATCAGCAGCTTGGAGATGATCTGATAAAAATTAACTGGAAACTGAAAATTCTCTTACTAAATTATTAGAGGTTACACTATGGTCTCCCTAGCTGCCGAGTGGCTCTGAGAATTTATTCCACTCCCAGTCTATGGTAGAGAACATAAATATATTTCCCTAGCTTGTATAATCAAAGATTTAAAAGAGAACCTACAGCTACTGTTTCATTATTAACAAATGCCTGTTAGAAGAATTGTCTTCCTGACCCTGCAGGCAGTTCTACGCACATCTGTCAATGTTTGCTATCATGAAAACATAAAACTGGTGCTTGATGCAAGTGTTATCTCAGGAGTCTTTTGAACAGGTGCTTTATATTAATCTTGAGGGGATAAATCCTGGAGGAGGGCAAAGAGCAGGTTTCTGAACTTGAAAGACATCAGCTAAGAACAAAGGAACAGAAACTGGTTATGCCTGAACTTTTGGCTAGAAAATACTCTCAAATGCAAGTGGTTGTAGCAGTTACTACTGTGCTCACTACCTGCATTTGAAAATTGATCTCATGATTGGGGAAAACTAGCGGGGTTTGATACACCAGTAAAATGATCTTAAATCTCTGGAATATACTGTGTGGCAAACCAACAGAGCTGTGTTTTCAATGTTCAGCCAATCTGTTCTCTGAACAGCAGCCTCAGGGAGAAGGAATTAAATCTTTTAATTAGATGCAACCCCCACCAATCTGACATGTTTTGAGTCAACATGCTAAAGCTTTTTAACCATTTAGAATGAAACAGCAGGTAAACTAATATTGGGTGGGACAGTGAGGTGTAATGGGTGGAAAACTTGTCAGTTCATCCCAGCAAAACTCCCATGAGCTTCAGTGATACTGAATCTATCTTGAAATTACTCAAACACAGGCTTTAACTTAGTGTTTAAACAAAATGTCATATTTCTGTTGTAAGTACTAAGAGTCCAAATTGTTATATAACAAATACAATTTATGTCTAAATATAGCTGCAAAGGACTACATTCAAGACTTTAGAAATCATTAGCTGCGACAAGACTTGAGTAATTGCTAATTGGTGTGGTTTGTGGCCAGTACTCACAAAGTCACCAGAGCAGGAACAAATGCACTTAAGCCAGTTGTGGTATTTGGTTTCTGGCTTGTAGTCCTTCTCATTGGCTTGCCAGAAACCTGGCCTATGTATTTACTTGTTTTCCACATTGAAGTATAAAGAATGAAGAGATATTTGCTTTATTGCTAATTACTCATTTGGTTGAACTCTTCAGTTTTTAACAACTTGCAGTGTTCTGAGCTATGCTTGTGGCTGTGGGTGCTGTGCTGGCTTCCAGTGCTATGCTGTGTTTCTTTTTGCCTGTCCCACTGACTGTGTGAAGGGAAGGTGCCTCGCTGGTCACCAACTGGTAGATACACGTTTAAGTAGTCACTTTGTGTGGCATGGAGGTGCTACAGGTGCTCAGCACACAGTGAAGTGATCGTGTATTTGAGGGCATAGGCACAGGAGCGGCTTAAAATCTGAACTCAAATAGTGTTAAGCAGTTTAAACTTCTCTACAGAGTCATCTTCCTTGAGGAACACAAATCTCTTGCTGCCTACAGAAGGAAAAGCTCTTTTTACTAGGATTTTCAATGGTGAATGTGATGTTGAACTGTGTCAAAAATATTTCTGGCCTCCAGAAGTATTTGCATTTCACAAATAAAAATGAAAGCATGAAAATGCAGTAGAAAACTTTTTTAAAAAGTTGACATCCTGATGCTCAGCCTGTGTCTTCAGATCTGTCTCTGCAGCTATTGGTCCTGAGGATATGCTCACCACTTCTAGTCCTGGACTTTGTTAGCTTGGTTAGTTAAGTGGAAGAAACTTCCACTTAATCATAGTAAAACTGTATTCTATTGAAAGCAGACTGTTAAAGAGAGACTATTTGGTGGTTGAACAGTATGCTCTGAAGGAGGCTTGCATAAAGCTAACTTGAAACAATTCTGTTCAGCTGTGGCCTGTGCCCTTGCCAGATATGTAGGGACCTGTCAGAACTTGAGAGATTAAGACCTAAGCCTTATCTTTAAACCGAAGATTTTCCACAGTGCTCCCCTCAATCATTTATCCACTTTTATTCCTGAGCAGTGCGTGTGCTGGGGAAGGGCCAGGGCTAACTGCTAGGGCAGGGGTATCCTGTCTAGATGAGCTCCTAGTCAGTCCCTGACAAACAGCCTCATTTTTGCTCATGTGTGCTTTGACCAGCAGCAGTAGTAATTCAGGCCCCTATTTCACTGTTGGGCCAGCATGTTTAGATACCTTCCTAACATGCAATACCCTTTGAAGATTCATTTCAGCACAGTAAGACATTGAACTGTAATACCCTTCAAGAAAAACTTAAATTGAGCAAGTCGGAAAAAATTACTTTCAAGTTTCAAAAATTTGTGTTAACTCTGGCTATGTATGTATTTGCAGTTGGACTGAAGTTTTGCTTTGCATTTCTTTAACAATTTTTTTTTCTCCTTTTGGAGACTTGGAACTGTAGGAGCAAAGTAGATGTAGACTTGAAAATCCAGAATGTGTGGAAGACTGACAGAAATCCCATATTTAACTTCAAATAATAAGGACAGGTGTTGAAAAGTCTAATCACTGGTAGTTTACACTTCTGTGCAATGTGAAGTTACGTTAGAAATGTATAGTAACTGTGCAGTGACATTAGAGGATGGGAGCAATGCCTACACTGTTTCGTATTTCTGATGGAATCAGCTGTCAGCACAGCTAGATGAGTGCAACGGGAGTGGAAGTTTGAATGCAGAACTACTGGCAGCAGTACTGCTGCTAGGTGCAGTGATGTCTGCTCTAGCAGGTTTGGCACACAAGGGCAAAAAGGGAGCTGATGCAGGCTCTTATGAGGAGTGTAGGCTACCTTAAATAAGCAAAATCTGGGAGATGGAGAATGGGGAGGGGAAGAGGCTTGTGTTCTGCCTGATTAAGAATCACCCTTTAAAAGTTTGTTCTTGTCCATAATCTAATGGTAAAAGATGTATTTAAAAAAAGTGTGTCCCAAAAGGGAGTGGAATAATTACTAAGGGATGTGGTTGGGTTTGTAGGGAACAAAGGCCAGGGAAGGATTAAGACTTGCATGAATTCTTGGGGCTGGGTTCCTGGGAACCCAAAGAGTTCAGAAATGAATTGTTAAGTGCTGTTGGTGAAATCTGTTACCTAAAGGCCCATTCAGTAATAAAATACTTAATGGTATCTGTGACTCGAAGAATAGCTCCATTTTATGAATGGTATGTCTTGGTACCCATCTCTGCAATGTACTGATCGCAGAGGCAGGAATGCTGGAAATGAGTGGGAAGGGCCTGGTCCCTGTTACATGAAGTTCTCCCGGGCTGCCAAAGTGCTGCACAGCTCTGACTCTGACCTTAGCCAGCTGGGCCTGATCCCCTGGCTGCAAAAAAGAAAACCTCTGGTGATGGCTGGGTGTGCTGAGACTGAATGAACACTTCTGAATTAGGTGGTTAGAGATTTCCTTGTGATGTGTTTATGTTGGTGACTATCAAAAATATTTGCTGTTAGCTGGTACTTCTTTAGTAAATCATTTAGCTGTGCATTCCTGGCATATCCTAGCATGTAGTTCTGATTATCAGGATAAACAAATCATAAGGTGACTTTAGGAGCAGATGTAACTGTATATAATACTACAGCTGATCTGGTATTTAGTCACTTTCTACGATTGTTAATAAGTTTGTTCAAGTGTGAGCAGTTCCCTGGGGATGGAATAGGGTAAGGAATTACCTGTCTTTCTGTTCTGTCTGTAAGTTTGTGTTTTTAATCAAGTCCTTCTAGTCCTTTCATATGCACACAAAGTAAGTGGGATACTTGGTGAATACTAAACTGGCAGAAAACTGTTAGGGAAGTGTACACAGAAAAGTGGAAACTTATTTTCAAGTCTGCTATTATACCAGAATAAATGTTGGACTCAAAATGACTTGTTCTTTGAGTGTTCTCACTAAACTTGATGCAAAAACATCTATTACATCAGGGCTGAACTCTAACTTCAGCATTAAAGCAAATTCCAAGTACTCCAGATTTCATGATACTTCTGATCCGCCTTATGTTGAACCTCCAGCTCACCTTCAAGGTAGCACGTGGGGAGATGAACCTCCGTTGCAGAACAATCAAGCTGTGATTGCAGGCAATCCTGAAAATGTGACACATGTTCACTATAAAGGGTCAGGGGTGAGAATATAAATTTTTTTAAAAGAACAAAAACAAGCCTCAAACCCCAAGACTCTAAACATCATGATGCCTAAAAAAAGGTTTTGTAGTGTTTTGATGTCTGACTCATTTTTGTCAATGCCTGGAGCTTACAGTACTGAGTTGCTGATACTCAGCATTGTGTGGAAGGATTCCCAATAATAAAAAGCAGTACTGATACAAGGCAGTACAATACATTGATGGTAAATATGCCAACAGTACTGGCCTAAAATGCCTCCTACTGGTTCTTGAGCATACTGTGAACATGGCTTACGTATGTTCTACTTGCTCTGAGAAATGCTCAGAGGGGTCTGCACAAGCCATTGAAGGATGCATGAAGCTGTAGGGACAGACGAGTTTGGAGAGAATTTGAACTGGATCACTTTGCTCGATGAGAAGTACTGTGCAATTTGGGTGGAGGAACATGGTTTTTATCTTGTACAATTTTGGAATAGCCACAAAAATCTTGGAGGTTAATGCTAAGTATCTGTTGTGAGATACTCTTGTTTTATTGATGTTTTTATAAATAATGTGTAACAATTTCATACTTGGCTTCAGGACAACAAAATAAAACTAGTCAATATGGAAAATGTCATGATAGCATGGTTAAGTCAGTCTCTCTACCCCTTCCACTGAGTATACTTGTCATGTCTGTCTATTACATCTGTCAAGGAAAAAATAAGCTATCTTGAAAAATTTGAAGTTATAGTACCAGTGCAGTGTAAGTGTTTAATGAAGCTTTTTGTCTTTGAAAAGAAATAACATTACAAAGTTGAGAGTGATGTGATTGTCCTAGTATAATCCCTTATTTTGATCAAGAACTCTATAGCAGATTTCTGTCCCAAATACATAGCTCAGGCTTACTGATCCAAATGTGTACTTCTTGTCTGGTGTGAGTATAAGCTACCAAGTTTGGAAAGATCTGAGGGGGGGCTTTGTTAGGGAGCGCGCAGTACAAATCTTTACATAAAAAGTACTGTGGCTAACTTGTGTTGTGCTCTCATCTGGAATGATGTTAGGCAGAYGTTACCAAGACCATACATTTGCAGCAGCTGAGCCTTTGAAATAAGGTGGATTCAGGGGTGGCCATGATGGCCTATGATGAGGTGGTAGAGAGTAAGTGGAGCCCAGGATAGAAAGCAGTCGACACCTTGCCAGACTGATTCTGGGCCTGGCCAGACTGGTGCTATTGGCTTACTCGCCTCTAGAAGTGAGAATGGTGCCTCTGCTGTCAGAGCTTGCTGGCCTGGAGAAGGTGAGATAAGCAGTTCTGGTTCAAGATAAGTCATTCATATGCTTTATAATAGGGAACTGCTAATCTAGGCTAGCCTAGTCAGCTGGTGAGCTTTCACCATTTTTTAGCAAGAAAAACAGAGTACAGCTATATGCAGAGGACAAATGGATACACTACTGTCGGCTCATGGATTCATCTGTGTAGGGAATAGATAATTGTTCTCAGATGTTTTCCTCATGCATTATGCAACACGCTTCCCTAATGAAAGCTGGATAAGAGCAACTAAAACTTTGAGTTATCTTCCTCTCCTGAGGAAAAAGCACTTACTTGTAGCTAGCAGTGTCTTCCATGGTTTCCTGTCATTGTCTTGTCCATAAATATTTGATACCCTTTTATGTGACTATCTCTTACCAACTGTAGTTGTGCCAATTGCCAGGTGATGTTCTGACTTTCTGCTCCACCCAACTTCCAGTCCATGGTAAGAGATGGGCTTGATACACCCCTCACATCTGGAGCCTGGCTTTGCAGAGGCATAAACAGAACTAAACTCCGAAGTTGATGGTGTAATGTTAGTGTGCTGGTAGCTTCAGGAAGACTGAACTGACCAAGCTGCGGTTGGTGGTTCTTGCCTTCTTTCCCTGCTAATGCGGTCTGGCTTTCTCGGAGCACACAGCTGTCCTAGCTGTCCCTTGCTAAAAATAGCCAAGGTATCACTGAAGTGGGCCTGATGGCCACAGGGAAATGTTTTACAGATCCAGTACTTCATTGGGATGGTAACTTCAGATACAGGCCAAAAAGCCAAATCCTTGCCTCCTCCTATGGCTGTCTTCTGAGGCTTTAAGCACACTGCTGATGTTTCCTTTTCTATTCCCCATCCAAAAAGCAAGCAAATAGTCTGGAGGGGGGGCAATGGGAAGGAGGGGAGACAAGATTGCCAGGGAGGAAAGACCCTGAAAAGCTGCTATAAGGGCCATATAAGTAGATGTGACTCTAAACAGAGGCTCATACTAATGGGGTTACTACAGGTGAAAAGAAAATGAAAACTACCCTTTCTTAAAGGAGAAGGATTTTTATTAGCTGAAGTGATAGCTGAATTCACTTTTAACCTTTTCATTTGAGACCTAAAATACTTTGCCATTAAACCTGTTTGGAGGCAAGGAAAAGTAAATTTAAAAAAATAACCCTTTATATCTGCAAAGATGAATGGATCTCATGACCCGTAACATCAGATAGCATCTCCAGCAGGAACAGAACTTGAGTTCTACTGTATCTTTCTATTAGGGTTTCACTTGAGAAATTGCGCTTTGAAACCTGGTATGGGGGGGTCAGAGTCCAGGAACTGGTCAGATGGTTGTTTCAAGTGCTGAAATACAGGATGATGCTGTATTTCCCTTTTTTGCTGAAATGTATTCGAATGTTCCAGTGAAAGCCACAGCTGTCTCTTTGTGCGTGGGTATACACAGGCATGTACTGTACACTTTCCTTCTGTGAATCCAATGTGGAGCAGTTTGAAAGTGCAAAACATGTATTTCACAGATTACCATGGGGATCACTTTAATCAGCTTTGAGACCTGCTAATGCTGTAGAGATCTTGAAGGACTACTGCTGTTCATCTTCATGCAGCCAGTGCAAGAAGGAATGAACATCATGTCTCTGTGCCGTCGCTGGAAGAGATGCTTCTCTCTAGGTAACTGTACAATGGGCAGCTGCTTTTGTTGTGCATTACACTGAACTGTGGGTGGACAGAATTAAGAACAACAGCTTTGGGAATGCTTTAGAGCAAAAGGTCAGTATGCATTCAGTAAATCTTTCTAATCTAGTGTTGGCTAGAACCCAGTGTTACAGGCCTCCAGGCTTTTAGGAGGAGAATACAGATAGCTTTACATCATGAGCATGTAAATGGGAAAACATTTCTTTTTCTTGTTTAAATTGTTCTCTTGGAAATCAAGATCAGCTGTGCTTGCAGCTGATATGCTTAAAGCTGTTAGTAAACTGTTATAGGAACAGATGTGTTACAGAAAGGAAGAAAGCACTTGTGTGCCAGAATACTAATAGAATTACGGTGTGCCAAAGATATTTTTAGCTTCCACGAATATTAATACAGGGAAACAAGCCTCAAAGGTGGGAGGAGGGAAGGCTGTTAAGTGTTCTGTTCTAAGGATTAGCTGTGACTGTCAGTTGTGCTAAGCAGATTTCTGACGGCTGTTTTTGAAATATTCCACTAATCACCTAACAGGTCACTGTGCTTGATAGTTATGTATATGGCCCACAAATAGGATTACTAGTCATGGTTATCCAAGGTGTATCTGATGAAAGTGCTAGAATTCCAGGATCTTCCTTGAGCAGTGGGATTATTCAGAGGAGAGATGCTTATTCTTGTTTGAAGTATAAGAATCCAGTTTAGCTGTAACTTCTGCCACCTCATGTTCACTTTTTAAAATTGCTTTGACAGTCAAATCTCTGAGAAATTCCAGGAACTGCAAATGATGATACTGGAAGAAGGGAGTAGAATTGCCATTGTGTATTGTCAAATGCAATGGCTTCAGTGTTAAACTAAGTTTTTTCCTTTGTACARGAAGATTTCTTGAGCTGAAAATTCAGAAGGAACTTCTTAGTAAAATAGTCTGCATTTCAGACGCTGAAAGTGCATGCAGAATGGACACAGTATGAGTCTTCATGTGTTTGCACAGTGGAATCTGCATTTGCGCTGTTGCCTTGTACATAAAATGCTTCTAAGTTATGTTAAATAAGGAGCTCTAAATCCAGTGTCCTCCAAACTGTCTCAAATGCTGAAGACTTGTTGTTCAGTGCATTCTAATGTGTGCAAATGTGTTTTGAGCTTGACTGACAATTGGTAGGCCATGCTAATCCAGGAGTTAAAAAACCAAAAACCAAACAAACAAAAACCAAACAACTGTGAAAAGAGCAGGGAAATGTTGACATGTGACATCACCAATAGGTGAGCAGAAACATAGTTCCCCCAAGTCTCAAAACTGTGTAACCCCAAACAGGGAACGCTAGTGCTTAGTATATCGAGTTCTCACAGAACCAATGCCTCCGTTACCTCCTTCAAAGCTGCCTTACTGCTGCTTCTTATGGGGCTTGTTAAAGTTATGTGCTGTTAGCTGGAAAAAATTGATGACAAATTTCTTTTAAGATACCTTGGTGTCT
The DNA here is from genome assembly GCA_035582835.1 of Phoebastria nigripes. Classification (NCBI taxonomy): domain Eukaryota; kingdom Metazoa; phylum Chordata; class Aves; order Procellariiformes; family Diomedeidae; genus Phoebastria; species Phoebastria nigripes. The sequence goes on along the minus strand of JAYKAV010001267.1, from coordinate 1,165,282 downwards.
TTACAGTATTTGGTAAGTTGTTGAAACCTGCAGCATATGGAACTCATAGGTAGTTTTCAGAGTTGAGTTTGAGAAATGCTAATTGTTTGAACCAGCTCTTAGAAAACCTATTGCACATGAAGAAGTGTTTGAATTTGGACTTGACGGGTTTCCGGGGCAGCTTGGGAGGATCTTCTGGCTTACTGGAGCTGCAGTACTTCTTGCCTATTTAAAATTCTGGTGTTGAACAGTGGCTGCTGAAGCTGAGCATTCAACTTTGTGTCAGGCTATTAGATCTAATTTATCTGCTGCCTGAAATTTATTTTTTCAGGCCCCAGATGTATCATTGATTCTCATAAATGAGACACAATGTTGTGTACCAGAAAAAACCTGCTTGAAGTCCAGGTTAGGGTGACGAGCTGCTAGCAAACACACAAGTGAGTTTGAAGAACAACTAAGGAAAGAGTGGAATAGGGGTGAAGCTTCTAGAAAGGCCATTTTTGTCCAATGCAGTATGGGAACTTAAAATCAACAACAAACCACTTGTTTTAGCTGCTGTCAATTACTAGTGCCCCTAATGTTTTTGTAAATTTAGTCTGGAAGCTGGGGCAGGGGAAGACAGGACTAACTTCTTTTTACTTACCAGTGATACAGATTCAGCCTTGGAATTTAGCTGACAGTTGTGGCTAGGAAGCATGAGGCAGAATAAGAATAGATTATGTTTGTCTCATGCAGCTTTATTAGCTCAGCATTATCAGCAGAAGCTGCTTGTTTTTGACATTAAGTGAGTGGGTACGAAATGACTTCAGAGGTGGAGAAGACCTATTTTAGGCGAAGTGCTATTCCTCTCGTGGCCTCACTGAGGCTGCATATGAGGATTGTCAGAGGGACCAGAAACATCAGGCCTTTATTTTGCCGTTCAAAGAAGCAAAAAGAAATGCACCAAGGAGACCTTAACTCAGACCACAGGCAACCTTAGGTACCTTTTGCTCTCCCATACCTGAGTATTCTGTCAACTCATTTTTGCTTTGAATAATGTGGCTGTCTGCTATTCATACAGAGGAAAGTGAATTTTATTGGGTGAACCTGCTTCTTATCCCTTGTCTCAATAAGAGTTCTGTTCTGTCTCTTGGCATACACAGTATTTGTGCATGATCATGCATCTGAATCTTCTCTGTATATAGTTTCTGCTAAACTGTATATTCTACTCCTGCAGTACCATAATCCTAGCTGCTGCTTTTTAGTTCTCTGAAGTCTCTAGTGTTCTGCTAGGAATCTGTTGTGTTCATTAGTGATAATATTTAGCTGCTTCATCCAAATGAATTTGGGCATATGCATCAAAATCGAGGCTCCAGCTGTCTCTGCTTGCAGCACGCAATTCCATTAACAATCTGATCGAGGCTGCTCTTCAAAACAAGCTGTGTTTTTGTGCCTTGAACTTCTTGGAGTTAAGAACCTTCTAGTTCGTAATTTAAGATTACTCAGACCTTTTTCAGTGTCATCAGATTTAGCTTAAATCGGGGATAAACACACGAAAGAAGTGACTTAACTTCACAAGGCATGTACTATTCCTGTTCAGGCTTACATTAACAGGGCCAAGCAAATGGGGTTCTTGTTCTCTTCATTTCTGTAATCCCAACAGTTGCTTTTGTATCAGCTAAGGCTACAAGAAGTCTTTCACAAATGTGTACAGTTCTAGTCACCTACTGTAAGTGAGAACTACTGATGCTGTGTGTCTATTAACACGATCAATCAGTCACCTATTAACTACTGATCCACCTATACTATGAGTATCTCTGCATCTATCGTAACACTCCAGTTCTTCTGTAGCTACAGCTCACTGGCAAATCAGTCCTCCTTGGATTGACCAGTATATCCAAGCTTTTCTTTTGGTTTAGCTAAGCTCCCAATTTACAGCAGTACTTTCTGCACTGATCCCTGAAATGCAGTTAGGTGTTTGTACTGTAGGATTTTTAACACTTACATGTTTCTGAAGACTGGATTAATGCATCTCTTTAAGACKGATACTTGTTGTAAGCTGCATGTAGCTGTCCAGTCTTCAAAGTCAGCAAGTCCAAACTAGTGGCCACTTACCTGTCTTGTGTTTTTGACTGATTAAATGAAATTATCCCCAAAATTGGTCTCAGAGTAGGTTGACAAGTGACCTCTTTTCAGCATGACAGCTTCTCTCACAGAGAAGCTTGATAGAAGTTCCTCCTGCATGGAAGCTTCTCTTGCAGAACAACTCACTGCCTACTCTTAAAGGCAACTACTCTTGAGTTGTAAGCAACTTCTGAAATCCATGAGCATTATCACATTGGCTAACTTTCCTGCCCAACAATACCCTTCTTAGTCTTGTTAATTTTGATAATCTACACACATTGCGTAGCTATGAAGAGAAAAGGAGAGAAGTTACGGACCTGTATCTGTTTAATTTCCTTTGCGATATCTGGGTTAGCTTGATTAATGACATATTTCTCCTTGCATCCTGGAGTTCAGAAAATAAGCTTCCTTTGCTCATGCTTCTGAAGCTTCATTTACTCTTAATATCCTTTTGGGGGCTACTGTCTTCATCTGAGTCAATTTCTTTATTGGTCTGTATCTAGCACAGAAAAAAAATTCCTATCTTCAAATCTGATTTTTCTGCTGTGTGTAAAATAGCTTTTCTTTCTTGCTGTGCATCTCTAAAACATCTGCTACAAAGGTATGGATGTCTTTTTGCGTTCTGACCTGAACAGAGGGGTTATCTGAGAGCTTTAAGTCCCACTGTCCTAAGTTTGACTTGTTGTAGGACTGTTCCATAGCAATCTCAAGCTGCGTGACCTGAACACAAGGTTTTTCCACTATAGCTTTAGCTGTTGACAGACATAAATTCAGGTTAACTTTTAAGAATAAGATCTTGTGGAAGAACTCTAATCTGATGTTTGGCTCACTCGGTATCCTGGTAGTTCTGCTGGAACATGCAACTACTTAATAATAAAAAAACCCCACCAAAACCCAAAATGACAATTACAGGCATTTGGAGAATGTACCTACCAGTTATAGTGTCAGAACTGAGTTCAAATCAACTGTCTCTAGGCTGTAAGAAAGAGTACCTTCCCTGGGACTACATATAATGCTGCTTGTGTGTCTTACTGCACAAGCTGGTAATGGGAGGGGCCTGATCTGACTGAGTAGTCACCCAACTACTGAAATGCTAATGCAGACATCTAACTGTACTAGTTTGTCCACTTTGCTAGTGTTGGCATGGTGGCAAGCATTTCATCCGATTAGTGTAAAAGGCCTGTTGCAGGGTTCCTAATGCCTGGAGTGATGGAGATTCAGGGATAGCTCTTGCTTCCAGCATCACAAGCACTTCCTGATGATACTCTGAAGGTTGCATACATGTGTTCTCTCATGTATTGTGTGTGTTGTAGCTAGCAACCATCTTCTGTCACTAGAATTTGTCATGGCCTCCTTGTTATCCTAGACTGAAGCACTGAATGTTAGTATTCTAGTCTAAAAAGATTTTTAACTGCTTATGCTTAACCCTCATGTTAGCAGAACTGACACTATCCCCTTTTTAGGTAACTCTTTGCCATCTAACCTGATCAGACACTACTAGAGCAGAAACTCAGTGCTAGTGAAGTCCTAGGCTAAAATATACAGTACTTTACTCTCTGCTCCTTTTTCCTACTCACGATTTGTGTTCCTGTGGAAGTCTTATACTTGTTACTATCACATATAAAAGATTGTTTTTAGTAAATGGCCTCTACAGGAATTCTGGTTGGCCTCAAACTCCAAGGAACTCGCTTGGGAAAGCTGAGGAAAGGTATCCTCTTCCCCTCTGCTTTATAACTGCCTATTAAAATTGATGAGATTGATCATGGAAACATGAACAAAGTTAACTGAATATCAGACTTCTTAACTGTACCTGCTGAAAGCTTTGAGTTCTTGAATGATGCACATTAGTAACATCCATGGTGCTGTTTACATAATTTGAAAACAACTTGAAGTAAAAAAAAAAAAAAACCAAAACAAACCCCCAAAAAACCCCAAACAAAACAAAAACCACACCAATAAATACATATTACTTTGCAATGCTTTTTTAGAAAATAATAGCTTGTTTTCTTGATGCAACTTGCTTTACTCCTAAGATAATAAGGTAAATGTCATCTGGGCAGGAACACTGTGCCATGTTTGCTTCTCCTTTAGCAAATAAAAGAGCCATTATGTCTCTAATAACTTCAGGCAGAGCCACTCTTGCATAATTCTTGAGAGAAGTGACATGTGTTTTGCAACTGCAGTATTAACTTCAAGGCTGTTGCTATTATGAACCCTGGTACTTGCATGCAGATGATCTAAGGACATCTTACTTTGCAGGACATATATCTACAAAGAAGGAAGCATGTTTAAAATAAATTACTCTTGATAATGGAAGAACCAGAAAATAAAAGCTCCACTGTGAATTATTCCAGAAATTCCTTTCTTCAGACTTGAGTATGTCTGAACACTTGCCAATTTTAAAAAACAAAACCTTAATGCTGTTCATCAAGTTTTCACACGAACTGGTTATAACTCAAGGTCAAGGTACGCCAGTCCTGGTGGGAACAAAGCTTTCCTGGAGGACCTGGTAGCTGAGTTCATGCCCTGCATCTCCTGTGAGAGCATGTTGTGCTCTGCCTGTTTGAACTCTTACCTTTATGCACTTTTAGATTCACTTTCAAGTGCGTTGAACAGTGAAGGCAGCTAATGAAATAGTGCAAGAAAGAATGTATTTCAGGTAAAAACAACTCGCTTGCTTAGCCAAGCTTCAAAGTCACTGTTTATATATGAACTTGTTGACAATTTGCAACTGCAGAACTTACCTGGTGTCATTTTGGTACTCGGTTTGTGAAGATAATCCTGTGAAAAGGATGTTATCCCAAGAAAGTGGTGGTGAGTCACTGAATCTGGGATGGCTTGTTTAGAGCAAACTTTGTATTTCAGTGCAGGCAAAAATCAAACTTTTCTGCCACCTGTCTAAATATGGGTCTTAACTTCTCAGATGTTCAGTTTGCTAACTCCTTTATTTGAGGCTAAGCCTGTAACAATAACACCACATGTTCTGTAAATGACAAAGTTTGGAGGCTTTTGGTGAGGCTCTCTCTTTCACTTTGAGGAAAGCTGTCTTTCAAATGTCTCAAGTACCAGTTTTCAATTAATACAGATGGGGGGACACAAGGAACGCTGTATGGCTACTTAAACTTTGACTTGTGATTGTCTAAGCTTAGAATCACAGAGTAGTTGAGGTTAGAAAGGACCTCTGGAGACCATAGCCTGACTATGTTTAAGTGGGGTCAGCTTCTTTAGCTCAGTGTCCTTTCTTCTACTAGATCCTAGTCCTGCAAACAGTGTGCAGAATCAGTAGTACGATTCTTGGCTGTGACCCTTAGTATTGCTTTAGGTTCTAAACTTGACATAATGAAGCCTGTCTGGTGAACTTGTCTACTACAAACCTGCTGTTTGTCATAGCTTGTGGCTCTGCTGTCTTGGTGAGATGCTTAATTGTTCTCTTATCACTTGTTCTTAAAAATGGAATACATGTTAGAGAAATCAAGCACCTCACCAAAATAGAAGACAGAAGTAGTAACTAGCTGGCTAATCTACTGAAAAGTGATACAATTTCAGTAAGGGTTCTCTTGTGACTTCTGACAGTTGGCAAGCATCCCAAGTGACTCATCTTTAAAAACACTACAGAATTCACAACACTTTATTTACTCAATCATAGAGAAGCTATGATTATTACTGAGCAGACATTAAGGAGACAGATATACATGGAAAATGTCATCTTTGAAGGCCCAGTGAAGTAAGAGTATTAAATTACAATTTGTTGCTTTTCAAGTGATAACAAATGCAATGTGAATTTGTCAGGGCATCAAGCCTAGTTTCTCTTAACGATGAGAGAAAGCTATAAAATCTCTTGATATTTTTGTCAAGCTTTAATCCCATCTTTTTTTAGAAAATAAACTTGTTAAATAGTGTGAAGTAAGAGCCTTAAAGAAACGAATGGGCTTTATAAAAGGGAGTATTTAACTCAAGTCTGACTCATGGAACTTGTAAAGCACAGTGGGAAACAGTATTAGACTCCAGCCGTAAGTGTCTCATGCCTCAAAGTTGAACCTAGGTGTATTGGACACTGTTTAAATTCTGTAAGGATCCAAGTTCCATAAAAGCAGGTAGTAATCATAGTGCTTTACTCTAAAAATCATGCTGCTCTACTAGCTCTTTAGTACTTTCACAGAATACCTGTGGGTAGACTGGTTTGCAAGTATCCTCTGAGCTTTTTTTATGTCAGGCTGTCTTACTTTTTGATGTTTTCTGCTTTACTCAAGTCTATTGAGACTCTTCAAGGTTTCCTTCCTGAAGACAAGTGGGAATAATCGCTTAATGACATGTTTTGATTCTGTTCTGACAACTTTTGGCCAGTACAAAAATTCTGCTTTCCCTTCTCCCTGAAGTACGAGTTACCAAGCTGAGGGCAGAGTAGTTTTCTTCCATGATTTCTGGGGTGGGGGAATAGTGGGAAGAAGACTAGGAAGACCAACAGCAGAGCTCAGGAGATATGAGCTGAGCCAAATAACATGTTAGCAAGTGAAGAGAGCTGTCCTATTAGCACACCAAAACCATGCTAGGTTAATCTTGTAGACAATTTTATCAAATTGTCTTGACTTCTAAACATCACACAATGAATTTACAGTCATCTACATACAGGAGGTAAGTGTGAGATGATATGGACTTAAGATTGATGTAGTTAGAGGATCCAAAATCTGATGTAGCTAAACATACTAAATGAACAGGCTATGAGGTACAATGGTCTACCATTAATATGCTCCTTGAAGCATGAATAGTTTTATCCAAAATAAATTGCATAGCAGTGTTGCAAGTCCTTGGGAAAATAACAGAGAAGATGCAGGTCTTGTGGAAGAGAAACCTTCCCAGAGTGAAAAGTTGGTCTGCCCTAAAGTGAAGTCAGTAAGTCTGATCCCTTTGGATACAGGGAAGTAAACACTGCTGAATAAGAGCTGCTCAGACTTCAGTTTTAAGTTCTACCACYGCTGGAGGTGGTCAAATTTGTGCTGTCTTTATCCATAGCCTTTCTCAAACAAGGAGCAGCAGTGAAGTTGCTTTCACATGGCTGAAGTGATGGTCTGCATGTGATCAGGTCTTCTTGAGGGGGATGCCTTCTGAAGGTGGTGTAACCTCTGGCACTGCTGCCCACCAGGAGTCCCTCAGAAGCTCAGGGTTCTTTAACCTTTCTAAATGCAGGGAAGGAGAGCATCTACAGCCAGTAGCATAGGTCACTGTGTCTGCAGGCTTCTGGGTGTGATCTGCTTAATAACAGAGGAGGGAGGTGGAAGGCATTCCTGATGGGCAGGATTACTGGATAATCTTCCAAAATGAGGCTTATTCCACTAAGAGTTGAAGCAGCTGACTTGAGCCACTTTCAAAAATGAAAACCTTCTTAGCACAGCTGTTTCTATACACTGACAAGTCTGCTTTGAAAATATTTCAATTTCATTGCATTTAAAGAATAAGCCAAATGCTATTGTCCTTGGGGCACCTATCTTGGAGAGAGCAGCTAAGAGCATAGTGCATTAAGTAAACCTAAATACCTCTGAACTTTATCAGCTGTATTGACTCAGTTAATCCTTGAAGTTGTGGGACAGCTTCATGATACTTGGCAAGCGAAGAGAACTAGTAAGCAGGAGGATTTCGAGCATCAGAGGGAGTCATGAAAAAGTGAAACAAATAAGGTCTTTGGAAAAAAAAAACCCCACAATTTTTACATCATGTTTGTTCTAGAATAATTGCACTTATGTTTGGGAGCTTGACTAGGAAAAGAGATGAAAGCTGCTTCCTTGCACTTAATGCTCTTAAGAGTACTGTTGTTTGATCTCCTTTGCAGTTACACAACATGAAATCAATGGGAAAGAAAAGCAAGTATCCAGTAGTGCTCTTAGCTCTGTTTTTTTGAAGGGGAAAATACCCACTCAGCAAGGTTGAGCAGTCCTCTGTGTTGTGGCAAGTTTCTTTTGGCTGAGTAACCTAATATAGTATTATAACGGCATAGTCTTGCATAAAGTATAGTCTTATATATTTCACTTCCTAAATTTATGTCCTTTTTCACAAAGTAAATACTAGCAATTTGGTGTATTTTTGCTGTCAAGTGAAATGAAAGAAAATCAATTAATTAGCCTCACACTTACAAGTTCAGCTTAATGTCTCCAAAGTACGAATTTACAATGCAACACTTGCCTTGGGCAAGAGACAGTGCTGTTGAAAGCATATTAGTTTGTTAATTACATTAGCTTTATTGGCCAGCTACTAGCATTGCAAAGGTTTTTTTGTATACTGGACTGTATTATAAGATGAATGGGTAATGTTGCCCTCCAGTGGCTAACGTCTAGAGGATACAGAGCCTGTTTGCACTAGCAATAAAGAATCAATCATTTGGGAAGTCTGGGATGTAAGAGTAGGATGTTAGCTTAGACCTATAGTCTATTTAAAAAAGACAAGTACTGGTAATGCATGAGAACCTAAGTGTTCAATATATTAAGGTTGTATTAGGACTGAAGTTTTTCCCTCAAGCTGTAGTTAAGAAGGACGTAATTTCAGGGGCCTCTCCTTTATTCATTGAGACTCCTTTTTAGCCACTGTCTGATCAGATCACAGTTTGTTGCAGTATGATCTTGGCTTTGTACAGAAATTGAAAATAGCTGCTGGATTTGGCTTTACAGTAGTTGCTTCTCAATGTTATCTTTAAGTGGACTTCTCAACCCTAAAATAATACTTTTACTAGATTCTTATGAAACAAGGTGTCCTGTTCTTGTCTAGAACCACCTGTGCTAGCTTGTAAATCCATGGCTTATTTAATAAGCTGATATTATCTAATATTATCTAATATATTTACAGCTCAAGTAATGTAAAGTATCTTCATGGCTCAGAACGAAAGGGGAGAGCAGTAAATCTGCCTCAAACAACTTTGGTAATATTTTGAGGTTTGACAGAGGAAATAGCTAGCTCCTTTCCCTTATATTTTGGCCTTCTCTTAATGCAAAGCTAAACAGTGCTTCATAGGACTCAAGTCACTCCAGACCAGTTGGAGATGAAAATTACTTTAAGTCAAAGATTCCAGCTTTGAAGCTGTAGGTGTAAAGCAAAATTTTTTGCTCTCTTCAGGCTAAAACTGAGTCTTATCTTTGAGTAGAAACTCTCTCCAGCCAGCCCTAGCCGTGGCCACGCTGTGTGTGATGCTGGGTGGATAGTGCCACAGGCAGAAGGCAGCTGGCTGAGCAGACATGCGTGTAACTTGCTATGCCCGTGGGCTCTGGGCGAGGTCGGGCAGCGATGCGTTCCTCCGTGCGTGTGGATTTAGGCTCGGACGTACGGGATGCGGTGTGTGCGGGTAGGTAGCACCGAGGAACTGAACGGACTTGGAGCCCCGCGGCGGTGCGGTGGGTGTTACTCCCGCAGGCTGCCCGCAGTCCCGCCTTCACCTCGTGCGCTGTCCCGCACCGGAGCCTGCAAAGCGTGGAGGCGGGGGGGCACCCGGCTCTTGGCGGGAGCTGTTCTGCGCCGGTTCCGGCCGGCCCGGCACAGGCGGTAGGGCTGCCGCCGCCGCGGGGCGGGCGCGGCGCTCCCGGGGGCGGYGCGGGGTCTGCGCCCCACCCCGCGGTCCTGGGGCGGGGCGGGGGGCGCGGGCCTCGGCGCTCTCCCCGCTGCCAGCTGGCTCTGTGGGGGCCCCGCCGCCCCCTCCCCGGCCATCCATTATTTATCAGCCTCCGCCGTGGTAAACACCAGGGAGGGCGCGCCCGCAGCCGCCGCTCGCCGCCTGGCCCTTCTCCGCGGCGCGGCCCCGTGAGCTGCCGGCCCGGCTCCGGCGGGTGCAGCCCCTCAGTGACCGCCTGCCCTCTGCGCTCTTCCTGCAGGACCTGTCTGTTCCCCTTCGGGCTATAAGAAGGCGGATGATGAGATGTCCGGAGCCACGTCCTCGGCGGATCTGGACGAGGCGCCAGCCCGCACCATTTACTTGAACCAGCCCCAGCAGAGCAAGTTCCGTGACAACTGGGTCAGGTACGGAGCAATCCCCGCTTCTCCCTTTCCAGGCGGCAGCCTGCACGCTCCGCAGCTGTGGGCGGGGAGGGCTCTGGTCCCTCTCCTAGCCTCCTGTCCCTGCCCAGTCCTGGTTTCAACACAGTAAGTTCTGCTTCTGACGAGGCAGCGGGGTTCGTTGGCCGGAGTGGGTGCCAGGGTCTGGATGGCAGTACAGGGGAGAGGCAGCAAAGAGGGATCCAGCAGCAGCAAGGGGTAAGCTTCTTGTATCAACAGTAGTGAGAGCCAGGAGCTCATAGAGCTGCATGGGTGAGACACATGAAAATGTCTTCACTTGTCTTCACTCTAGTAGGGCTACTGAATTTTGGAATAACAGGACCTAATCCAGTACTCCTGGACACAAGGGTTAACCCATGAAAATCTATTGTGAGATTTGGATAGAACTGGTTATATAAACTCCATGGAGTGTTCTCTTGAAAAGTAGCAGCATCCAGTTGTAAGAATAACTAGACTTAAGTGTGTGTATAAAAAAAAAAAAAAAAAAAAAAAAAAAAAAAAAAAAAAAAAAAAAAAAAAAAAAAAAAAANAAAAAAAACCCCAGACAAACCAGAATAGGAAGAAAAGAAAAAGTAAGTCTAACAGGACAAGGATAACTACAGAGTTTACAAACTCTCATCCCCATGCATACAAGGCTATGGTTCGCTTTTGTTATTTAATTGAAGACCAAAGGGAATTTTCTTTGGCGTTTGGTGCCTTTCATTGTAGGCATGTGTGTTTAAGACTTTTATTGGTATGATCAATGCTGTTACTGCAGCTTAGAAACACAAAAAATGCGCACTGTAACATGGAGTATAAGGATGCCTAAGATGAGCAAGTCGTGGCAGTGCTTGCCACACTTGCCCTGGGTTAGCTGGGTTACCTAGGTGAACAGATGGCTCCTGTCATGACTAAGGCTTCTGTTTGTTAATGCAGATGTTTGGGTTATTGTTCAAAGAACGGTTTACACAATGAGTGCCTTTATGAAAAGAGAGGAACTTTATATCCTGCTGAAATGATCATTTCCATTAGCTGGTTTATTGTGTGTATTATCAAGGGCAATTCTAAGAATATCCTGTGGAAGGATGCTGGTGTTCCGGGTAATGCAGCAACTTATTTATACAGGATTTTCTCCTCAACTTTGACTTATTATATAGTTGTCTGGGAAAGCCTATGGTTTAGGAGTAGTTAAAATGACAGATTTTCTTAGTGTCTTGCTGCTTCTATGTGGGCAGCAACGTTGGATGTTTTCTCACTTTATTTTTATTTTTCCTTGACTAATTATGAGCTGAGTTCGACTGTTTTCTATGGATAGACTACTTGTGCTTTTCCTGCTTTATGSAAAGAAAAGCAGGAAAGGGAGGGTTGGCAGAATCTGTAGTTTAGGTTTTCCTGAAAGAATTCTGTTCTGATCTGGCTTAATCTTATGAAAAAGTAGTGTGTGACTCTGCCACCAAGAGCTTGTTCCTGATAGCCCTAGTACAAACACCTGAGCAAGCTGTTGTGTCCAACTCACTGTCTGGAAGCCATTTTCTGATAGCTGTAAAAGTTCAATAGTTTTTTGCAGCTTTGCCCCCTGACAAGGGCAGCTTGAATCATGAGGAATATTGGTGTTTGAGGGATAGGACAAAATCCAGGTAGTGTGGTGGAAAAGTAGAGGTGTTTGCATTACCTGATTAGGAATCTTAGCTCCTTAGTGGCATTTAGAAATTAAGTTCCCTTTATGATAACTTGCTGCTGCTCAGTAAGAAAGTCTTGATCTCTTTGACTTTTAAAAGGGTGACAGGCTTTGGCTGTGTTCCCTCCATCTTCTGGATTAGCTTTCTTCCCTCAGCCCAGTGGGAATGAAGGCAAAGGTGGCTTGAGCTTGTAATATCTGAGTAAGGGTGCCTTATGTGGAGTGAGAGTGGCGGTTTATTTAATCGCTTGCTTATGTATATTAGAGTTTCTCTTGAGGAACTGGTTCTGTATTGTCCTTGGACTTTCTTAGTGTGTCCAGCTTCTGGATTTCTCGGTGCCATTGGCTTTCAAGACTTTTTGTCTCCATAGGAAGCATCAGTGTACCACAGCGCAAGGTGCTGTGTAAGCAGATAAGAACCTGTATGTAAGGGCTCATGGAAAATTAAACTGAAGGAGATAATAAAACAGTTTGCTGTAAATCATGTGACTTCTGACTGTCGTTTTTTTGGTAGTCATCAAGGATTTTCTGAACAACAGTGGGAATTTGTGGATATTCATAGGAAGTTTTCCAAATTAAGGTGTAGTGTGGAATAGCTTGCTCAAAACTAAGCAAAATACAGCAAGAAATGGAGGTGCAGAGGGTGGGGGAAGGTAGGTTGGTGGTATGGCTTTTTGTTTAAGATGTTCTAAGCATCTTGAGCTTTTTAACTTTTTGGGGGAAGAATCACTGTTAAAAGTGAATTCCTATGTTTGTTTGTGGGAGCAAAAGGAAAAAGTGATAAGTAACAATATTTTTAAGTTTTGGACAAGTTAAGCAAAACTGATAATTCCCTAATACCACTTCTAAATAGTATATAGTGCTATTGCAAAAGCTAAGTGGATGGCAAGATGGGGTGAGGCACTGACAGTTCCAGAAGTCTTAAAGTGTGAGTGTGAAGATGTAGAAGGAAGAACTGTTCTCTATTTTTTTTCTTTCCCCAGGTTTTCTGGTGTAAATAAGTGAGTAATTATGAGAACTTGTAGAGCAATGGCTAGCTTTTTTTTTTTTTTGTGCTCTTCAAACTTTGTCACAAACTATTTCAAAACCTAGTGCTGTAAAACTCTGTGTGTTGTAGGCTGGATTTAGCTTGTGTGTATATATGGCTGTCACCATTCTTTATTACACTGCTGCAGCAGTGATTCCTTCTGTAGGAACATGTCTGTTCTACCTGCATTAGAAACTTCTTTTATTCTTATTGTGTTCAGTTTGAAAAACTTCGTGTATGTGTAAGTCTTTGGACCTTTTAATAAAAGGTAAATGATGTTCCATTTTCAGCTGAAGCATTTCAGAAGCTTTGAAATATGTAAAAAATGGAACAAATATAAAGACTTTGTCCAGCACAGCTGTAGTTGTGGTATTAAGTATGTTTCCTTTTTATGAAAGCTAACTAGCACCTGTTTGGATTTGTTCAATAGACATAACTCAAATATGTATCTGTTAATAGGAGTGTTTCTGTACTTTAAAATTAAGTTCAGTAAGAAATGAAACTTTTATCTTCTGAAAACTGCCAGCCACTCTGTACACAACTCTATGCTACTTAAAGGCAATAATTATAATCATCTACTCTAAGGCATTCTACATTTGGGGATTGAAGTCTACTAACAGCCTTCATAAACCTGAGACATCCCTGACTACAGACAGTGTGAGATAGTAGTCAGGCTTCTACAGAGACCCCAGCCAGCCTTTTTTTTTCCCTTGCTTCCAATGTGCTGTAGGAAAAGGCTTTCTTTGTACTTATTTAAAGTACTAGCTTTTCCTTCTAATTCAGGTGTGAAGCACAGAATGGTAGTGGATCATTAATGTTTCCAGCCTCTAAGTCTTCTGCTGTTGGCTTGATTCAGTGTGAGAGATTATGGTAGCTTGTATACTTGTTATGTAGCAGATCAGCACAGTATGAAAATAACAGTTCAGCAGAAGTGCCAGCTTGACCGGTGGTTTTGACTTGAAATTTTTTTTGCTGCCTCAGTTTGCCTGATTGCTTAAACCATAGCTCTTTATTACTAAGTTTGAGTTACAATGTGATTATTTGAATGGTGGGGGAGGTGGCTCAAAAGACTTTATCTTATAGTTTGAAAACAAACTTGCCTATTGCCTTGTAAAAACACAGGGATACAGATGAGGTGTGATGATAGTGGTCTGAATGCTGTGTCAATACTTCTGAGATCACTAAACTAATGGCATGAATACTTTTCCTAATATACTCTCGATGGCATGTGGAAGACTAGTTTATTTTGCTTAAAGTGAGACTGTTCTGCGGATCTGGCTTTCATGTAAATACAGTTCCTTGATGTTTCTTATTAATACATGAATCGACTCTGATATCAGTGGCTTATACTGAATGTATAACAGTACCGTACTGAAACTTTCTTCCAGTGCATGCAGTAAATATCACCAGTTAAGTAATTTGAGCCCCTTACTTGTTGCGTATGTACTGATGTTGATGCAAAAGTAGTTGGAACTTCTGGCTTCTTGATCAAGGAAGTACAAAAGTGCTGAAATAATTTTAAGTACGTTTGCAATTGTCTCCAATTTTTCTAAGTACATTGCATTTGCCATTGTAACCATTGCTTTATGTAATATTCTTATATTCAAGGCCTGGTGGTACATCCTGGTGCAAGTCTGATTTACATCAGAATCAGGACTCTAATTTCAGCCAGGGTATGTGGCTTGAGGGGGAGGTCAGGGGCAGAAGCAGCAGTCAAGAAGGGAGAAATTCTATTCATATACTTTTAATAGATCTTGAATCCAGAAGTCCTGTTGAAAAACTTCTCATCAGGGCAGAATTTGGTGGCTTGATCTGTTAGAGAGGTCCCAAAAGATGCCTTCTGGTATCCAGAAAATCCTCTGTTCAGAGACTTTTCTTCCATACAGGCAAAAGCTAAATTCTGCTAGAAAAGATAATGAGCAAGAAGCTTTCAATTTTCACTTTTAAGCGGTACAATGTCTGAGAACTCAAGCAAACTGGTGAGAAGGAATTTCTTATTTCATAAGGCAGAAGCACCACCACTAGGAATTCAGCACTGAAGACTGTAACAAGGCTTCTAGTAGCACCCAAGTCCTGTGTTAAACAGTCTGTTGTTTATGTGTAGTCCCAGACTGTCCCATCAGTACCATCCCATCAGGATGCTTGCTGGTGACAAAGTTGTAGGCACAGTCTGGATTCTTCTTTAATTTCAGCTGTATGTTGCAAATGAAAGCAAAGCACATTGCTTTCTTGGCTTGTAAATAGGTACTGTAGAAGCCATTTGTGATTTAGAGCAGTTGGTGCTCTTTGAATGTGTGGGGAGGTTCTCACTGATGCTTAGTGAGTCCCTGCTGCTGAAACTGGAGTTGCTAGTATCAATAGCCAATTAGTATTGACCCTTATAACATGAATATCCCAAGTAATGTTCGCTATGATCTGCAGTTGAAAGTGTGAATAGTAGTCTGCTATGTGCAAGTGCATTTATCTGCACTTATGCTGTAAACCAGCATTCTTCTTGCACTAAAATGTACCTTTGCTCTTTAGGTAAAACTGCCCCTACTTGTGTTCAGTTCTATTCTTGGTAGAGTTCAGACATGGTGGCTGTTTGTACTAGTGTTTGTATTACATTTGGAAATCTCTTCTGTTGTCATGTGAACAGATTGTTTGCCTGACTGCAGAAAAGCATTTTGGAATTCTTCTTCAAAGAAGGGATGTATTATTATATTCTGAATGGTACAATGAAGTGTAATMATGTATTAAACTAATCCTCTGCTAACTCTTTTCAGTTCTAGGTAGATGCTGTTCTTAACTGAAAAGAAATACTCAATGTTACATACGTCTCGTAAGTCAGCAAATAATTAATTTTCCTGCAGTGCAGCTGTTGCTGATACTGTAATCTATCACAATGAAAAAGGCTTGGATACAGCTATATAAGGATTGGTTTAGCCATTAAAACCCACTAAAAGTAACTGGTATTGTATGCCGGGTGTTGATGTTGTGTTTCCAGATTATGCCAATGTATTTGAAGTTGCTGCATCTTTGGTCTTACTGGGCTACTCCTAGGGCCAGAGCCCCTGGACAGTTAAACTGTTGAATTTAGATGAAATGTCTGGATGAAAAAAAAAAAAGATGTGAGAGAGTTCTAGTGCCCTTCCACCTGCTGCATGCTGAGCGCTCTGGCATCCTGTAATTGTGTGTTTTTGTGTGTGGTTTTTTTTTTTTTTTTCCATCATGATGGATTTCATACATCAGCAGTAGCCACAGAGCAGGGGAATTAAACTGGGTCTTTTTCCTTTTTTTAGATCAAGTCACTATAAGTGACTTTCAGACACTGGAGCCAAAGCTTAAATGCAGTCTGACTTCATGCAAACAAAGCTGCTTTCCCACATATTTGTTGAATAAATATTGGCCCATATTCAGCAGTGTGTATTGCCTTGTGACTCTGCATTTCTATTTATTCCTCCACTGTTGGTGATCTCTGCTAGAGAAATGTGAACAGGAAGAGGCTAAACGTTTTTGGTGATTCTTTGTGTAGTTTGAGTGAGGGTGGAGTCAAAGCAGGTGTCTTTCAGGACTTAGAGGTGGCATGTACAATAAATCACACTTTCTGAAGTCTCTTGCTGTTTACAGTTGTGTGTAGCCTTCTGCTCAGTGCAACAGACCTCACTGTCCGACTGCTGGTGGTCTGTAGGAAAGGGTTTAAGAGTAAGAAATTCTCTGAAGTTGACCTAAGTAGAGCTCAAGAACTGTAATAACTGCTTTCCATATAGTTTCTGTGGACTGTGAAGATATTTGTTCAGTTTTGAGAGAAATGTAAGTATTTATTTCTTCTACCACCCCCTTGCTTGTCACTAGAACAATAGCTGCTTAAGTTGTAGTGACACTTGGAATTAAGTAATGGCTTTAAAACTGAAGTTAGCAATCCGGCTTTTAGACAGCTAGCTAACTTAAGTGACTTGTGTTGATTTTTTTTCTTTTTTTTTTTTTTCCAGTCATCTTCATATCAATACTGCATGTTTACTGTAAAGCCTGTTTTGGGTTTGCACAGTAACTAAATGTGGTACTAAACTTCCTTTATTAGACAGTGGTATTTCTAGGCTAACTGTTCCAGTCAGCACTATTTTATTGAGTTGTATTTGCCAGCAGGGCTACTGAAAAGCAAGGGCATATTTCTATAGTGATGACCTGACAATATTGGAGCATGCTGAAACAATATCATGCCTACAGAGCTTTTAATGCTGTTTCTAAACAGTCTTTGTCTAATGTATTTGTTACTGAAAAATACCCAGGAGTCTGTTTCCCTTTCTGTAGGGATTGCATGAATAGAGAACAAATGGAAAGGCATTTTCTGTTTGTATGCTTTAGGAAAAGCCTTCAGGATACAGGATTTGGAAGCAAAAATGCTATCACTTCTATTAAATGTGACCACGAGGACTTGTTTTTAGGTTAAACTGATACTGGGGCAATTTGGCACAAGATACTATAGGCTAGAAATTCTGAAAAATCCTTACATGGTTAGGAGTTGATCTTACTAAACTAGAGTAATAAGACTGTCATGCTTCAGTGGACAACAGTTCATAATGCATTTTCATGTACTTTTATCTTAACAATGGTCTATACAAAGACAACGACCAAAATGAAGCACTTGAAGATAAGCTTGTTGCTAATGCAGCTTCTTAGAAGTGCAGATAGCTCAGCCGAGCTGGATTTGTCAGCCTGAACATCTTGCTCACAAGATGGAACTTCTGCATTAGGGTATGTAACACTACTTGCCAACAGAAGCAATGGTAATCAATGAATATTGCACTTACCAGCCTGCCTTTTTATTAGGCTTTGGTGTAGGACACAACAGTAATGATGTGCATTACTATAAAATAATGATGTAAGAATATATTTGATATGTCTGTGCAAATTTAGATTTCCCCTTGTGTAAACCACTATTAAACCTCAGTGGTTGGTTGTCTAGCTGACAGCTTGTCTGCTTCTCTTTTTTTTTTCTTTTTTTTTTTTTTTATTTGGTTATGTATGAGGTCTTGAATCTAACTTGAAATAAACTCTTCTTCAGAAGAGCTTCAGTGTCTTATTACAGCAGACTCAAACCATTCTGGCCAATCAAGTTCTGGTGGAACTTGACCTGCAGGGGAGTTTGTGGGCTGGCTTGATGTGTCCTGACTCTTTTAAAGCTGTATGAAAAAAATCTTTTTCTCCCCAAATCATATGATTTGAGAAAAGAGGGCTCAGAGATACTAAGACGTGATCAGTTCCTCCTGTTACAAAGGAGGGAAAGAACAAGTCTTCCAAACATGCAGTGGTRCCTTTAGTTGCTTCTGGTGGGAGCCTGTCCTGTAAAGGAGGGAATCCTTGCACTAATGGAGATGAGGGGAAGTGATGAGGTCCTCGAGATGAAAACTGTTCTACTAGTAAGAGTTTCACTAGTTACTGGGTGCTGCAATTTGAAGCTGCTATAAGTGTCTTCTGCACACTGCCAAAGTTCAGATGGATTAACACATCTGAATACTCGCAATCAGTTTCACTGTCTGTGTGGATAATTTAGGACAACAGATTTATCCCTCTCTTATAGTATTGCAACAACTTTCATAGAATCATAGAATACCAGGTTGGAAGGGACCTCAAGGATCATCTAGTCCAACCTTTCTTGGCAAAAGCACGGTCTAGACAAGATGGCCCAGCACCCTGTCTAGCCAGTTCTTAAGTGTCCAATGTTGGGGAATCTACTACTTCCCTGGGGAGATTATTTCAATGGCTGATTGTTCTCATTGTGAAAAATTTTCCTCTTGTGTCCAATCGGAATCTCCCTAGGAGTAACTTGTATGCATTACCCCTCGTCTTTTCCATGTGACCCCTTGTAAAAAGGGAGTCTCCATCTTCTTTGTAGCTACCCTTTAAATACTGGAACATGGTGGTAAGGTCTCCCCTAAGCCTTCTTTTCTCAAGGCTGAACAAACCCAGTTCTCTCAGCCTTTCCTCATRYGGCAGGCTTCCCAGTCCTYTGATCATCTTTGTGGCCCTTCTCTGGACCCTCTCCAGCCTGTCCGCATCTTTTTTTGCATAGCGGGGACCAAAACTGAACACAGTATTCCAGGTGTGGCCTGACAAGTGTTGGGTAGAGTGGGATAATGACTTCAGTATCTCTGCTGGTGATGCCCTTGTTGATGCAACCCAGCATCCTGTTGGCTTTCTCTGCCACAGCAGCACGCTGTTCACTCGCATTGAGGTTGTTGTCCATCAGGACCCCCAGGTCCCATTCCACAGAGCTGCTCTGCAGCCGGGTAGATCCCAGCCTGTGCTGCATTTTTGTTGGAAAAATCTTTCAGGGTTTGATGTTTCAGTGGCTAGGCAGAAGAATGTCCTTTAAACAAAGTTATGACCTGTTTTATCTTTTGATGATATAAGAACTTCTATGTGCAAGATGTCATTGTAACTATAGAGAAGCTGTAGGGGGAGTGCAGGAAAAGATGGGAACAAAACAGGCGCTTGGACTATGGACAGTGGTTGCTCCAGAGCCAGGTGATGGATAATCTACTGTGATGGCTCTTGGTTCTCTGTCTTACTCTGGTCAGGCATTTCGGCTTTAAGCAGTAATACCTTGTAGGATTCAAGTCATGCACTCTTTACAGTCCAAGAGCAAGTCTAGCTCCTTTTGCACTCCTCTATTCTGACCTGAGCTCAGAGTCTGTCTCAAACTGTGGAGTTTTTAAGCATCACATGCCCTTTTCTTAGCTGATGGAAGCGTGCAGGCCATATGCAGTGGTGAAACCCTTACTGGCTAAAGTCTTCCTCTGCAGGAACTGCAGTCTCAAGGATTCATCTGACAGAGCAAAGCTCTTCAGTTAGTTTGGGGGCTGCACTGGTTCAGACGGAAACTGTTGCCTGCTAGAATAAACCAACACTGGTTGACTGGTTTCCAGTCAACCAATAGTCATTGCATAGGCATATAAGTAGTTGCTCCTTATAAGCCTTCATGATATGTTCTTTGGGGAATTTGTAAACAGTTGATTTTTGTGTCTCGTAGGGAGTTTCATGATCAAAATACACCATCTTCCATATCATAGAATCATTAAGGTTGGAAAAGACCTCTAAGATCATCAAGTCCAACCGTCAACCCAACACCACCATGCCCACTAAACCATGTCTCTAAGCGCCTCATCTACACGTCTTTTAAATACCTCCAGGGATGGGGACTCCACCACTTCCCCGGGCAGCCTGTTCCAATGCTTAACCACTCTTTCAGTAAAGAAATAACGTCCAATCTAAACCTCCCGTGGCACAACTTGAGGCCATTTCCTCTCGTCCTACTGCTAGTGACTTGGGAGAAGAGACCAACACCCACCTCGCTGCAACCTCCTTTCARGTAGTTGTAGAGGGCAATAAGGTCTCCCCTCAGCCTCCTCTTCTCCAGACTAAACAGTCCCAGTTCCCTCAGCTGCTCCTCATAGGACTTGCTCTCCAGACCCTTCACCAGCTTTGTTGCCCTCCTCTGGACACGCTCCAGCACCTCAATGTCCTTCTTGTAGTGAGGGCCCAAAACTGAACACAGTATTCGAGGGGGGGCCTCACCAGTGCCGAGTACAGGGGCATGATCGCTTCCCTACTCCTGCTGGCCACACTATTTCTGATACAGGCCAGGATGCC
>JAYKAV010001267.1:1084560-1143452 GCA_035582835.1 Phoebastria nigripes | reverse complement strand
GCCTTCAAGACTTCCTTCTTGAAGAACGTCCAGCCTTCCTGGACCCCTTTGCCCTTCAGGACCGCCTCCCAAGGGACCCTCTCGACCAGTGTCCTATGGTTGTCCCATATGTTGCAAGGAGGTAGATGATCTTTCGCTGTCATAAGCATGCAACTGCCAAAAAGCTTGTTCATGACACCTGGATTTGTAACAACCTAGCCAGTATTGTGTGTGGCAGTGTTGTTTGTTGGTGAGATGTTCTTATGAATGAGCTTTCTCTGTACCCAGTGTAATAATTGCCTGTTGGTTTTTGTGTTAGTGTAGTTAAATATCACTTGGAATATGTAAAGCTTGCTGCTGTGCCTCCTGCAGCAATGGTGACTGTCTGGAGGTAGCTTGTGTTCATGCTGCTTCTGTACTTGAGAACCTTTGAAGCTGATGTCAGTCTTGCCATTGAGAAGTGTCATGTAGGGCCTGTAGGACCTTAGCGCGCGCACACACACAGTTCCACTGAAGACAGTATTTGAGCCCTTAATTCAAGCAGATCATCTTGGGTTTTTTATTATTTTTTCTTCCTTCTCTGTTACAGAGCATCTGACCTTTTATACATGTTAATGGAAACAAAGCCTGCTTGGTAAGAGAAGAGCTCAGGTCCTTAACATTCGCTTTAATTACCCAGCCCCTCTGCTGTGGTTCAGATGTCTGTGCCTGGCTTTCTTAATATTTGTTCCTGTGAATTGATGTGTGTTAAAAGCACGAACATCAAGCAACTCTCATTCTTCAGTTCTCAGATTTGAGAGTATTTAAAGTATGTGAACTGAGGAATGGATAGCTGTGGGATAGCTGCCTAGGAAAGGACAGTTTGTTGTACTTATCACCCTGGAAATGAGACCACATGTGTCTCAAGGAGGTCCTGTTTTCTTTATCATGATGAGTCTGAAGGTGAAGTTCATCTGAGTTGTCAATCTAAATTGTCAAGGAAGRTGTGGAAGTGCTTAAATAGCTGAGTAGGAAGATGTAGAGCTGTATTCAGCTGAACACTGCCAGCACACATACACCTCCTGAGGAAGTAACCTCTCTGCCTCTATTACTGGCAGCCTTTGCCTCTTCACAGGTGATTCAATAGAGTAAAACTTGACTTTATGAAAAGTTTTGGGGAAACAGGGAAAATGGCGATTATAGGAGTTGTCATACAAAAATTCCATGTTAACAAATGGGGGAACTATACTGGAAAACTACTATTGAGTTTCTCAGCTTACTATTTGCTACTTTTCATGTGAGCATTATCAAAATAACTAATCCTTGGTACTCTTTAGTAGTATGGTAATGAGTTAAGATATGTGAATGACACTAACCTTTTTCAAATTATACAGTGGTTGCATTCAGAAAAATCTCTGCACTGCCCTAGAAGCAGTGGGGCCAGACTCTTTCAGCTGTCCTGATGTGTATCCAAACTCATTTACTTAACAGGGCTTGGTAGTGTTCCTCCTGACTTGCACAGTGGTGTAACTTGAAATGTGACTTACATGAATTAAGTTGCACATATAGAGGAGACAGATCTCTTCTAATGTTTGCACACCTGTTTAAACATCAAACTTGTGTAGTTAAGCAAGGTTTGTGTAGTTAACAGCTGTTACTTCAGGAAAAGCCAGTTTGTTGTTTGGTTTCCTGCATGTGCTCCCTTCCTCCACCTGCCACAACCTGTTCTGTGAGCTGCAGACCTGGTGTTCTTGGAGTCGGGTGCCAGGCACTTCTTTGAAGATAAGATGGCTCTGATTTGGGCTGGTCAGAGGGCTAACCTTTGTAGATATTTATCTTTAGTGGCCAAAATTGTGCTATGAATGAGCTGCCTGAATTTTCTACCTGTTCACCTGTAGATTTTAACTTCTTTCTGAGCTTTGATTATCCTTAAGTCATCTACAATGCATCCATCTGTTGGGAAGGAGCACAAAGCTTTTTTTATTTGTAAGTATTGTATTTGTCCTTTAGAGACCTGTTCTTCAGAGCCAAATTAATCAATACTCCTGCCCAGCTTAGAGTATTAGTTAGCTTTTCATAAGAAGCTTTCTTTTTGAATAATAACATGCACCTTCTTTTTGTATATACACATGATTACTGGTCTGGGTCTGCATGGTAACAGCTGAATGTGCCCCTTTCTAATTAGAACTGTACCTAGTTTCTGTAGGCATCTGTCGTGTTACTTAAACAATGGATAGAGTGATTTAATATGTATAAAGCTCATTCAGAAGAGCCTTACTGTGTTGGTTTTAACATGATCATTAGAGTAAAAATATTGTTTGCACCAGTTAGCTGTAAAGTTGGTAAATGGTAGAATGTTGTTTAATAGATGTTTCAGGTTGGTTGCCATCAGGCAAATTCTTTCTCTAATATAGTCCTAGCAGTGTGATATCCAGGGGAATACTATTATATAAAAATCTGCCAACTCTTCATTTTGAATTAGTAATGCTTGGGGAATTCACTTGTAGGGTAGGTCTAAACTATTAACTGGATTAACCCGTATTTTTMAAGTCACAAGGTACTTTTGAGACATGTATGTTTAATTATGATCTGAATTACAGGAAGGTTATTACATGTGGGACCAAGCGAATGTGGCTTAAAACAAAAAAAAAAAGTTGGAAGAAACTAATAGCGTTTCAAGGAAATCATTTCTCTTCCTGTATGCAGTAAGTGTACTACATTACATGCTATAAACCCAGATGCATGTTTTCACTCAGTTGGCTTAGTTGGTGTAATTTATGTTGAAGTGTGACTCCCTGCAACTTCTGTAAAATATCACATTGAGTATTTTAATACATGACTCTGCTGAGCAGTAGTAGTGTTGTCCCTCGAACAGGGTCCGTCACCCGGTATGCAATAAGCTGATCTCACACACAGAACAGAGATACTTGTTTACGTCATGTCTGTGCAGAGATGGGTGCTAGGTGGTAACTCCACAAAGCTAGCACACCTCAGTTAACACATGGTAAGCATTTTATACATTCGGAGCAACAGTTATCAGTACTTTTTACATCCACAATTAGTAATCCTTGCTTCTATTGGTTCTTGTAATGCCTTGTCTCCACTTAGTCACAGTGTTCTTTCTTTTTACTGTGCATATTCAGTGGGGAAGGGGCTTTGTTGGGCAGGGGGCTTCCCTGCCCAGGGGTGGGTTTTTTACTATGCTAATTAGCATAGGTCAGAGTAAGTCAGACTACTCTAGAGGAATTTGCTGGGCTTTCCTAAACACTGGGGTTAATTTGTAGCTCTTATTAATTGGTAGCCCTTATCTAGTTTCAAGGATGTACCTCCTCATTTATCTCACCAGAGCCTTCCTGGGATTTGTCATCCTTGGTGCATCTAATCCTAAGATAAACAGTGTCAATGTAACCTAAAAGCTAACTCAGACATACGGGTTTGATTAGACTACAGTAGCAATAGGAAGTCTATAGGCTGTAGTGCTAGAAATGCTGTCACGTTGTCTTTTTTAGAGATCCAGTTAAGTAATAACTGATTTGCATCAAACCTAGTAGGGGTTTGTAATTGCTCGAATAGGAAACTAGGTGAAACTGAAATATAACTACCACAATCTAATAAGATGGGATCTTAATTCTTTTTTTAATTGATCATTTTGTTTAACTTGCCCTAATGATTCTACTCGAGTGTCCAAAATAGAGCTTTGTATAACAAATTGTGCCATGTTGTCCCTTGTTACTGTTTGATTCTGGAAGATGCAGCAGTGTATCATTAAATGGGGATGGGGAAGAAAAGAGGGAGAAGAAAATGGTTAAAGGAAATAAATGATCTTGGAGAATGCTGTTCTCTAACCTTGTACATACAAAAATAAGTATAAGAGAACCCACTGAACTTAATTGCCAGTGGGTCAAGGTCATAGTAAGAGTTTTATCCATAGCAGTCAATTGTGAAAGGCAGATTGTGTAGATAAAGCATTTGATTATACTAGTCCTTCATGATTTGTGAATAGTAATGCCATAGATTTCAGTTGATCTGGAAGGCTTATTGGTGGGAGAGAACAAGAAAAGCATTTCACATAGAGGACCAGCCTTAATGCAAACGTGCTCTTGATGCTTCTAGGAAACTTCAATAAAACAGCATCTTGCCTGTGTTTGAGGAGTTGTGTTATTAGTGCTTCAGGAAACAATTTTCTTCTCTCTTGAAAGGAGTACCTTAGGGTTCTCAGTTCCTTGGAAGTATAAGCTGCCTTAACCAACCAACCAACCAAAAAACTCAAAAAAAAAAAAAAACAAAACAAAAAAAAAAAAAAAAAAAAAAAAAAAAACCAAAAAAAAAAAAAAAAAAAAAAAAAAAAAAAACCAAAACAAAAAAAAAAACAAAACAAAAAACCCCCCAAAAAACCTCAAAAAAAAAAAAACCAACCCACAAACAAAAAGCCCCTCAAAAACCCCAAACAACAACAACATCCCACCTCCACCCCAAACCCCCCAAAACCAAACAAAAAACCCCAAACAAAATGATACCCCAAAACACAAACAAACTCCTGTCACAGGTTGTCTGGCTCTTGCAGAGCTTACATTCAGTGTCTGGGGGAAGACACCTGAACTACAGCTGCAAGCACTTAGCTCTTAAAGCTCCAACTCATACTGATGCCCAGTAGTTAATGGTAGGGGAAGGTGCTGTGCTAATTTGGTGGGGGAAAGTAAGGCAGAGTTTATCTTCTTACTCTAAAAATATATWTTTTTTTTTTTTTTCCTTGTATAATGGAACACTACATGCTACTAGGTAGACTCAGTCTCTCATACAGCTCAGACAGTGCAAGGAAACTCATCATGCTGCAGAACCTATCTCAAGAAGGCATGTAGATGACTGGGTTGTAACTAGTTCAGAGAGCAAGGACTTGCACGTAAGAGTCTTAATCTCTTTTAGGTTGTTTTTGGTAACTTGACAACATGGGGGTGGCTTACAGAAATTTAAAAAACAAATGGTTAAATCTTCTTGTTATCTTGGATTCTTTTTTCCTGAAGTTGTACTCATGCCCATCATGGGTTTGATGTGAGGAAGACAAGAAATTACACAGATTCTTGAGACTAGTTAGTGCAGTATACTTTTAGTTTTAAGGTAGAAGAAATAGTAATATAACTACTCAGGGAAAATAGACTGAAAACATTAATCTGAAAAAGTGTGTATTGTTGTTCTGTAGGATTATTCATAACTGATTATAGAGTGGTTCTGAACTGGGAAATGAGGCATTTTAAAAATAGCACTGTAGAATTTCTAACTCCTCCGATGTTCAACTCTGCCTCCGCCCGGCACTTAAATCCATGTTTTGATAAGGGGTAAGCACTTGATCAAGTGCTTGGAACTGAGGTAAAAGGTTGCCTGTTCATGGTGCTGAAGTTTGGATAGATAGTAAAATTGTCTGGTGCTTTATCCAATAATAAAGGTACCAGTGATTAAAGTGGGACTGTCAGCCTTCTGGGTCTGTGTAATACCTCTTGTTCTGTACAGCTCTTCCTCATAACACAGGCAAGTTACTTCCTCCATGTTCTATATTTGTCTTTACTGTGTGATCTTTCTAACACTGGCTTTTAGAAGCCTACTTGAAACTTCTTGGTCATAATCCCTATATAATTTTCCAATGAAGTACTAAAATAAAAATCTTATCTGCAGCACAGCCAAGTACAGCGTGGTGACATTTCTACCTCGATTCCTGTATGAGCAGATAAGAAAAGCTGCAAATGCATTTTTCCTCTTCATTGCCTTACTGCAGGTATTGTTTTATTGGTTTGCTTTGATTATAAAATGAAGTTGTAATGCAGTAAAAGTTGTTTCAGTTGTTATGCTTACCTGCAAAGAAATTCTTAGATGTATTTTAATAGTAATATTAATGAGGTATGTACTTTATATATGAAATTAGAAGGCCACTTAGAGACTTTTTCCAATGTAGTTTGTAAAATCCAGCTACTTTTATTCTTAATAAGTAAAAACAAGAAGTAGTATCATAAAACATGGAGCTATTGACCATACTGAGAAAAGCATTTGTGAATTCTTGTGAAACTGCTGACTGTTTAGATAGTCCAGATTATCACTGCTTCCAGTTAAATTACATCAGTTGAATGCTTTTTTTGCGGAGAGAGGAGAAATAGAATACAAGGCATGTACGACTTTATCTTCTAACTTTATGGTAGTAGTTTTTTCAAATCTGCTGAGAGCTTAGGCTAGTTTGCCCACTGAAATTGGACGTCAGTCAGGCACAAATCGGGAAGCTCTGCGTCCTCTCTTCTGAGAGCTTTGCATAAAGTTCTAAATTTGCTAGAAACTAATTTTAAATACAAATATAAAACAGATATCTCTTCTCTCTCTGTTCACAGCAAATTCCAGATGTCTCTCCAACAGGAAGATATACCACCCTGGTGCCATTGCTATTTATTTTAACAGTTGCTGGCATCAAAGAAATCATAGAAGACTATGTGAGTATGATTATGGGGAAGGCTGTGCTAAAGACAGTGTTTCAAAAAAGCCATAAAATGCCACAAAGCTATGCATTTCTGAAGTCTATTGAGTCATTGCTTAACAGCAGCAAAACGTCCTTTTGACTTTTGAAGCTCTGAACTTGACTAGAATTTCTGTAGCACACTGTGATAAATTAAGCATTTTCATTATAGATGGTGAACAAGGAAATGGTACAAGTCAGGACACTTGTTTCTACCTCTTCAAACTTGTTTATTCATGCTTTTATCAGAAAGACACTGTAGAGTCCTGACAGATATGTGGCTTTTTTAGTTGGTCTTGAAAATGGGCAGGGGGAAAACAACTTTAGCATAGAGCAAAGTGTTTTGGGGAAAATTTGCGTTAACTTACTTGGATACCATTTATAATAAAGAGGTCTTTCTGCTTTGCAAAGTTCTGATGAAAAAAATAATTTAGAAATTAGTCTAAACAAACAGCACAGACTGTATAATCCAGCTGTCATCTAAGTATACTGTTCCTCATTGTTCCTTTTGTTTTTCTTCCAAAAAACAGTTTTGGAGACTTAGTCTTTTTTTGCTGTTGATTCAGGCTTGAGCCTGACTTCCAACATGGGGACTGTCACTTTAAAGTTAAATTATATTCTTTTACAAACCATTTGGATTTAGATGATCTGTGTGGCTTTTTAAAAAAAAAAAAANNAAAAAAAAAAAACAACCAAAAACCAAACAAACAAAAAAACCAACCAAACAAAAAAAACCATAAAGGCAAAAATGACCTAATGTATCATCTTGCAGTCTGTCATGTTTCTAGCTCTAGTGGTTTTGGAATCTGTAGTGAAGTGCAATGAGGTATAATGAAATGTTCTGTTTCCTTGCAGAAAAGGCATAAGGCAGACAGTGCAGTGAATAAAAAGAAAACAATAGGTAAGACTAAACAGTCCTTAAGTTAAACATTTAAAGTGCAAATAGTGAATACCAGAACACTTACTTTTGAACAATTCTATTGCTTAAACAGTCATGGTGGTGGGGAATGCATGTCTCTTTGGACTAGGTAGTTACTGATATGTCAGGATTTTACGTTAAATGTTTCAGACTGCTCATAGTGTGACACTTGGGGGCGAGGCATGGGGGGGATTATTAGAATTTATAAGTTTGTGTAATTTCAAGGTTGTCCAAAGCTATACAGTTCTTGGCTCCTCCAAGAAAACCAAGCACTCCTCTCCCCTGCCAAACTCTATCCTGATTATTCTTTCAAACAAACAAACAAACAACTGCAACAAAAAAAACACAAAACAAACAACACCCCTTCCCCCCTCAAAAACAAACCAACCAACCAACCAACCGCAACAAACCCTTGAAAACTAAAAGTTGRTGTCAAAGAAATTTTAAGTAATATTTGTAAATGCTGCTGCCCTTAAAATAGGAAGAGCTCTGCGGATTTTGTGGATTTGCTTTCCTGAAGTGTCACTGAAAGAGAATTTAACACTGATATCCTCTGAATGCCTACATGTATCCCTAATGTATTGATGCTACTTAACACTGAATACCTGAAGACATAATTTTTTGTGTTCTTCATCTTCCTTAACTCAAAACCTGTGCAGAAAATATGAAGAGTTTATTGACGGCTGCCCTATGGTCAGTCCATGCTGGAGTCACGGGACCTCTGTGATTCTGTTTTTTACAACTCCTTCGCTGCTCCTCCGTGGAGATCTGCAGATGAAACAGAAAACACAGGGACTTGACCTTTAAGTAGAGCCCCTTCCTCCCAAACACATTTTTCTTAATTGTCAAGAAGCTACAGAAGTGCTTAAAGGACATAGGGAACTGAACAACCTGCTAGCTCCATGCTTCAGTTAACAGGCAAAATAGTTTGCAGGACTATTTTCAGTGAGTTGTTTTTCCTTTGTGCTTGAGAAGTTAAGTTGATCATTGAGATTATATATTAATGAATATCAAAAAGCATTGTTTTACCAGCTCTTCAAGGTAATTTCTCTACAAGAGTCTGGGAAGATGTTTCAAGTGCAAGAACACTGTATTTATTAGTCATGAGAAATCAGCAATTAACTGGCTGTAGCACAACAGGCCTTCTTATAGGTAATATGAAAGACTGCTCTTTCAAAAGTCACGTAGACAGTTGTAATTCATTTGTAGTTAGAGAACATGTGCTAACAAACACTTCAAGGGAAGTTTTATTACAGTAATTGTGGAGAGACAACCTTAAAAAAACACAAGGTGGTATTATGGAGCTAAGTGAAGTTTTATTTTTACATTTAAATACTTCAAATACAATTTTAAAAATGATACTTGAAACTGTATCCTCATATTTTTTAAGAGGAAGGCTAAAGAGGCTCATTCTTGAGACTTGTATTATGAGAATGTAAAGCTAATTTATGTTCAAGGTGGGATTAAGGTGAATTAAATTTAGGTTCTGTATGTGCCTTTAGGTTCCTCTTATAGCTGAGTAAGATCTAGTCAATGCAATCAGTACAGAGAGCAGTTCAGCTTACTCAAAAGTAGACATCTACCTGCTGCTTAGCTATGTTCYGAAATATACCGACTGCAATGACCAAATGCTTGCTTCAGTAACATTCATGTAGGCTTTGCATTTATCTTCATGTTTAGTTTTTGGAGTGGTAGTGTATCTTCAAAGCATATTTCCTGTATTAAATTTCTCATTGAAAAGATTGGTTTGCTTTGCAGAGAGGCTTTGGTATGTAGGAATTAAATTCCCTTTGGAGGAAACTAAATTGAAAGTTCTGCTCCAGGTGAGCACTGTACATCTCCATTAAGAGCTGCAGCATGTTAGGCTCTGAGCCAGTGTTTCATGTCTTGGATGGCTTCACATGGTGTATATGGAGATGACATTGAATCTAGGGACCAGACTAAATGTAATCCCAAGTGAAGCCCCTGAGCAGCATATTGCATAGATGTAGAGAGCTCAGTAATAACTATTCTGATGTATTGATCCTCTTATTGTCAAATTATAGAATAAGCCATGAGCATTTAATACTGTATGGGATGCCCTCGAATAGTAGACAGGCACAGGGCTAGCAAACTATTGCACAGGACTGATGGGAAATGCTTGCCCTTCAGGAGCAGCACTTCAAATGGCCTTACACACCTAGGTGTGAGTGACAGCATTAAGTCCTAGATCTAGAACATCAATACACTGTTTTTAGTCTTAGAAAGTCTTAGATAGAAGGTTTATATCAAAACTCTGTTTTTAAGTAGGAGCAGTCTTTTTAGGTACTTGTTCTTTGTTACTTTAACCAAATACCTTTTGACAATGAATAATTAATCAATTTCACCCTCCTATAAATATTCTAGAGAAGACAGTCTTTTCTGTCCTTTTGGAGTATTCCTATAAAATTGGGTTAAGCAGAGTAGAAGGTGCAAAATTGCAACCCCAAAATTTCTTAACTGTTTTATGTCTAACAGAAGCTTTCTCTTTAGATTGTGGGCTTGTGAGTTTAAAAAAAAAAGTTGCTTCAGTAATTTGACTAATTAATTTTATTAGTTAAATATTTCAGTAAGCATGAAAGCTAAATTGTTTTCTTAAGTAAATTGTCTACAAGACCAAGTTCATGGCACTTGAAGCTACGAAATATCTTCATTGCATGTGAACGTACAACAACGTGAATTGTTTGCTGAAACGTCTCCAAAACTTTCTGGTGGAACAGGGAGCTGTTTAAAGCAAGGTACAGGAGATACAAGTGTTGCAATTCCTCTCTGAGGGTTTGGGTTTTGAGTCAAGGCTGCAGGTATGTGGCTTTTTCACTTGAGATTCTGGCCTCGGGCTTTCTGTGTTCTGAACTAAGTGGAGCTCAATTCAAGCACAGCTTAGAAGAGAGAAGGAAGGGGTGCAACAAAACTGTTCTTCCCCTAAACTGCAACTTGTTTGGGTGGAAGCTCAGCAGTTTAGATGCATCACTAGCAGTGCTTCTGTTGCTACCCACCCATTTTTTGTTAAATAGTTTACTTCACTGTGATCCATCTACTGTAGTATTAAATCTCAGGATTCAGTGCTCCAAAGTGTGTGGCCTGGGGACAGGCATCAAGAGGTGGCTTTCTTGTACTTGATTTGGTCTGACAAATCTTGCATTCCTGTTTGGGGAGTGCCCTAACCTGAGTAGGACAGCTGAGGCTGTATTCAGCAGAATTGTATCTTCTGGGAATTTGGTATGATTTTCAAATGAGCTACGTATGTGAATAGCGTAGAACTGAGGAGAAAATTTATTCAAAGTAGGGGGCTGGCCTCTTCAACTTTCATCTGTTGCACTCCACACTTTTTGAACATCTTTAACAACTGGATGCAGCTGCTTTCAGTGAAGGGTTTGAGTTTGTTTAGGTGTACTTGATGTGCTCAGACCTGGACTGGATTTGCTTGCTCAGCAATGATTGGGCATAAATTTTTGACCTTGCTGTTTAGGCTAGGGTAGTATTAAGTATGTGTAGAAGCATCTGGAGGAACTACTTGGGTGGAAAAGCATGTTCAAGAGTAGATGACCAATGAATGTGTTAAGACAGCAGTATAGGACTTGGGCACTAAAGAAGCCAAGGCCTGTTTCGGTACCTTGTTTCGTTTTTTTGTTTCAATGTGAGCTTCAGCATTTAGGATTCTCCTGCCAAAGCTGAGCTTTGCTTTTCAGTAGGACTTTGAGCCTGCTTGACAATTAAGCCTCAGCCCTGTAAGGGCAATTTATATGGTAGTGAGGTTGGATGTGTCAGAGTCAAAACATAATGAATAAAATGCAAGGTAAAAGGTGAGAAGTGAGAACTCTGTGGTTAAGTCATACATAGAATAAAGGTGCTTCCTGGTATTGATTGACAGTGGGCAATAATGCCCTTTTGTTTTAAGGAAGGTCACTTCACAAACAAGTAACAACACTGCCCATCTGCGTGTTAGTATGAAATGACACCAAGAAGAAATCAGGCCACCAACTGTTGTCTAGCAGGTGATAAAAATGATGTAATATAAATACTAAGGGCAGATGATTCTTCTKTCTTGGATGCGCATGCCTACAGCTGTGGACAAAAGTGTGGTCCCAGCTTCTGAAAAGTACTTTTCTGATGTGTGTGTTAGTTCCCATTCTGGTCAATGTTCACTATTGCTGATACAGTTTTGACATTTGTCCAAATCTTGAGTATTTATGCTAATCTAACTTTAAACTTTCTTTCCAGTTCTAAGAAATGGGATGTGGCAGAACATTATGTGGAAAGAGGTAAATAAAATTGCAAATGAGAGGGAATGGAAGAAGGTGTTCAAGAATTACTTTTGCTGGAATAAATTTGGAGGCCTAGAGTTAATGTACACTATGTGAGAATTCCCTGTGACTTGGGTTGGGAGGCATCCTTTCTGTTGCAATAGTGAAAATTGCCTTGAGCAAGGCACCCGAGTACCCATCTTTAAATCCTAGTACTACGTTTCTGTCAAAGCTAATGAACTGTTTTAAGTGTTTCTGCTTGGACAGTTAATATGCTCCAGGGTGTAAACAGTATCTTGTTTTCAGTCCACATCTAGAAGAGTAACTTTCACTGCAATGCTGTACTTCCCCTGAAAGTCGAAGGGAGACTTATTTTGCTATCTGTGCTAAAAAGTTCTTAGGTTTTGGGGCTAATTAGTAAGCTATTTGCTCAAGTAAGGAACACAAGCCCTGCTGCTACCTCAGGCACTCGGCACCTATGTTCTGTGAATCCCTGTGCCAGGACCTGGTGAGCTTTATTTCTAGAACTTGCTGAAATCCCTCAGGATGTATTGATCTAATCGTGGCTCTTGATGCCTTTTTAAGGACAAAATCAGCCCTGTTAACTAATAAATGAGGAAAAAGTACATACTTTTAGAAAACTCTGGGAAATGAGACCCACCTCAAGAGACCTAAAAGCAATCCTGCTGAAGTGTTAGGCTATAGTAGAAACTAAAGATTGCCAGGGATTCTGATGGCTAATGCTGATGCCTGTCTATGCTGTTCCATGTCCTACTTGTAGTGAGGACACTGAATTGAAAGATATTTAAAGCTGAGCTTGGAATCTGGTTTTCTTATACCCTTAAGCACTTCTTGAATTGGCCTGTGTCTGCATCTGCATGTTGTCCAGGCTTGCATTTATTGTTAGGGAATAACAGTTTGGTACTATCCACCTTGTTTACTTTAAGGCAGACTTCTGATCTTTTTTGTGCTGAAATTGGTAGGGAATTTGTTTTCAGTGGGATTAGAGTAAGACTAATGAATCTGCCTCTGTTCAAACATGCCATCTGTTTCAATTTTTATAAATTAATTTGTTAAAAACACTTTAAGCCTGTTTCAGACTCTC
Organism: Phoebastria nigripes; assembly: GCA_035582835.1. Classification (NCBI taxonomy): domain Eukaryota; kingdom Metazoa; phylum Chordata; class Aves; order Procellariiformes; family Diomedeidae; genus Phoebastria; species Phoebastria nigripes. Next base: position 1,130,718 of record JAYKAV010001267.1, on the reverse strand, counting down.
AGGAGTGCATTGGTGCTAAGCAGTCTGATACTCATCAGCAAGCCTGGCTTACTGTTTTGAGAGTGCTACTCGGTCCTTCTTAGAATGAAAGTCCCATGCATGTGTGACTCCCATTAAAGGTGCCAGAAACTCTTAGGTCTTCAGTATTCCAGAAATTAGGATTTTGCACATCTCAAGTGACTATAGGTCAGGGAAGAACTGGTTGATACTATCTATCTGTACAGACAATACTCCTTGGTAGTGACTAGTACAAGTAGTGCATCTAAAGAGGGCTAAGGGAAAATGATACCCTCAAATTCGGATAATGGCAGGATTATAGAAAAAAGTAATTTTTACTAAATATAAGCCACAGAAGTTCACACTTTGAGTATATCTATTTTTTTTTTTCTATAGAGAATTGTTTACTTTGCATTCAGAAAACAGAAGGCTTTGATAATTCCAAACTTGCAGTGAAAACTACTCTGACTTTCAGAAGCACTGTCTCTAGCTGTTCTGAGCATGATGCTGTTCTTTTGACTGGGTGAAAGAAAATAACAAACTAACATTCCAGACAAGCGAACTGTTTGTTTTTCTCTTCCATGCTACTGTACTCCTGCCCCTGACTCAACAGGTAGCAGTAGGAGATATTGTGAAGGTCACCAATGGGCAACATCTTCCAGCAGACATGATCATTATATCTTCCAGGTATCCTGAATGGGTGTGGAAATGATGTGTCTGATGAACTGAGGTGCAGAGGACTCTAAACTCTGTATTTGCTATTAATAAAAACAGACATCAGATGGCACTAATTCTTCTCCACATCTAAATTTCAACAATGTCAAAACAGTGCTTTACTAGGCAATGACTCATGTATCATTGTAGATAGGTTCTTAAGAAAGAAGGCTTCTTTAAGACTCCATAGTATTATGTACCGGTAATTCACGAAGTGTATCACTGTGTGTGTTGGAAGATTGAAGGTCTGTTAGACAAGCTTCATGCAGTCAGTTGCTCTGTGACCTTCTGAGGATCCCTCCATTTAATTAAAGAAGCTTAAGTTTTCTTCCAATTAATTCCACTGAGCTTCCAGCATATTTTCCTGCCCCTCAGGAAAGATATCTCTTTCAAACAGTAATTCTAAAAGGCTAGTGCAGCTGGCATCTGATAACTAGCCTGCAAAATAGCTTTTGGGCTTCATTTGTTTATTCCTTGGCTTTGATACAGCGGACATATAGCCCATCCCTAGCATGGTAGCAACAGTAAATGTTGAGTACTGCTCATTTTTCTTTGTGAAATATGGGACAACTTGTTTATACCCATGTGCTGGCTAACAAAGCTCGGTTGCTAGTTCCTAAAAGCATTTGAGTGGTACTTGGCTGCTAATCTAGATCCTATATGGTATTGAACAACTTGAGGCCAATCAAGACCGCTGTCCACTTAGATGAGATTTAAACAAGAGACAATAGTGCATTTTGTGTTCTTGAACATGCTTTTTTCTAATGGTCAAACCTTATGACACCTTGCTTTTCTCTATAATTTCCTTCTCTCCAAATGCTTTTCAACAGTGACTGCAGATTGCTCTGGTGTCCAGGTTACAGTTCTCTTGGATGACCCAATTTCTGAGGGAACTTGTTTTCTAAGCTACTGCATTTTCTGCTCCATCCTTCTTGTCTGTGCCATTCCTGGGAACTTTCATTTTTTTGAAAGCTGTATGGGGAAGCTCAGTTTTTTTGAACTGTCACATGATCAAGGATGGAGGTATTTTCATTCCATGGTATACAATATTGGTGTGTGGTTTTTTTTTTTGGTTTGGTTTTTTTTTTTGTTTTTAATAAAACAAACCCCAAATTTTAAATAAGCAGTTGTCAACCTTAATATGCAGTTAGTTAGGCTACACTTTGGCATCAATAACCTGCTGTTTCAGCATTGAGGAATATTTGTTCTACTTGAGAACTTCTTCTCTAATGTATTATACTACAAAACCTGATTTATTTCTTAACTTGCATGGGTCAGCTTTTTGTTCTACATTATTCTACTAACCTGCTGTCACTGATAATCACATAATAACTGGAGAATTGAACCCAAAGTATGTTGATTTGGGAGAAGCTTTGCTTGAAGTAAATAGCAATTGCTATGGCAGTTCTGCTTTACAATTGGTATTATTTCCATGATTCTTTTAAATGACAATACTAAGTGTCCTCAGTTCACCAGAAGGCTTTGCATGCTCTGAAGGGGTGGGGTCTTTTGCTTGTATTTTCTGTGTCTTTGCTTGTTAATTTTCTGTGTCAGAGCTGGCTGTCAGAGGTGAAATAAACAGTTGTTTTTATCTTGACTCTGTTTTCCTGTATAGAATAAAGGTGGGAGATCAAATGAATTTTAGATAGAGAATAAATTTCCACGAAGAAAAAAAAGTCTTGAATCCAAACACAATTTTGTATGGAAACACTTCCACATTTCTGTGGAAATGAGAGGAATTGTCTTGCAAAAGGTTTCCCTCCTGAGTTAACCATTTCAGTTGTAGTAGATAAGGTGTTTATGACAAAAGTAAAATTGGAATCAGGCTGGACTTAATCTGTGGCTTTCTTGGGTTCAGATTCAGGTTGCCCGTATAGGAGGAGACAAAGAACAGACTCTGAACTTTTTTTAAGAAAAATTCTCTGCAGAGAAAAATCTAGCTTCTTACTGTGTTATAAATGTACCTGTCTTAATACTTGTTTGTACCTTGTTTATTAACAATTTTTGTCCTAAGGAGCCTTTATTACTGACTATTCTGCTGATTAAGTACACTTGCTGTTAAAGCAATTGGTTACTTTAGAAAAGAAATAGCAACATCTCAAGAGTATGAAAAGTGATATGCTGAAGAAGCACATGTTTGGGTCCAGATGGGAAACTGATATTCCTTAGCAGCCTGAGAAGACAGGGAAAAACAATTTCGGTGTTGCCATACAGAGGTTTTAAATCTTAAGGGGCATGTCAGCAAAAGATCCATGATAGAAGTACCCTTCCTTATCACAGGTGCTACCTATGCAGAGCTCCTCCATGTTAGATGTAGATAAGACCTTGACTAATGAAAAATTCACGGTTCTGAGGAAAATTTTTCTTTTTTTTCCCTAGTGATAAGGGCATAAGCATCTCTGGAAGATGCAGATCACAGCCCTCAGTTTCAATCTTGCTGTTCCTTTTTCTAATTCTCAAAAAAAAAGTTGATTAGCAGTGACTTCAGATGTACCTTCACAAGTCCCTCAACTTTAAGGTGATCTTGTGGCCATGACCTTTTGTGTGCGCAGTTCAGATGGAACTCAATAGCAGAGAGCACTACCCTCTTCATCCAACCACATCCCCTTTTTTAGTCTGTTCAATACTTTGTATTTTATCTATAGCTCTTGCAATCTGAAGCAATTTTATGGATTGCAATGTAAAATGGTTCACTTCGGGCATCTAAGTTTATCGTGACTTGTTAAATTCTTATTAACCTTCTGATTTAGACTGGTCTTTCTCTATAATTTGTTGTGTGAGAGTGTACATATCCAAAGACATGTCTGTAAAATGTATACTTTCAGCTGGCTCTTTCATGGTCATATACCACCAATATGGATTTTTGTCGTCTTTAGTGTATTGAAGAAGTGTATTGTGGACCATTTTAGTGCAAAAGAAGTATACAAAAAGTACTGAGTTTTAATATTGAAAATCTTATGCTCCTTACAGTGAACCACAAGCCATGTGCTATATTGAAACAGCTAATCTTGATGGGGAGACGAATCTTAAAATACGACAGGTAAAACAAACTGAATTCCCCCCCCCCCCCCTTTTTTTTTTTTTTTTACATTTAGGTATCTAATATTAGCTACAAAGCAGAGTCTAGCTTGCATGACAACAGTACAAGTATGCTTTTTTTTTTTTTTGAGGGGGGGGCAGGGAAAAAGCATATCTCCTTCCAGGTGGCTGTAGCCTTCTTTTCAACAGATACAAACCCAAGCAATAATGCTTCATGTGCAAGTGTAAGGAACTAATCTGGAGGGAGTATTATAAGCCCACAAAGGCAAATCAAGCAGACCTTGAGACCTTGTCTGCGTTTTGCTGAAGGCCCAGTAAGTGGAACAGAAGTGCTGTATTTAACATCATAAGGTTATAACGGTTCATAATTTCTTTGTTTGGGGTTTCTTGAAAGTTGTCTTTTTCAGATGAAGGAAAAAATGTTAATTTTGGAAATCAGAAAAAAAAAAAAAGGCGGGGGGAGACAAAAAAAAAAAAGCAGCTGTGCTTGTGATGAGGACTGCAGTTTCTGCTGTCACAAGTTGCTTCTGCCTCTGTGGAGTGCTCAAAAGGACCTTTTATATGTTTAAGTTAACTTGTTCTCTTTTGTGGTAAGTAGTAGAATTTGTTTGGATATTTCTAGTTTTGTTGAAGAAATACTGTTGATTATGGGGTTTAGAAATAGTTCAGAATCTTTGCCCTCTTTCATTGCAAAAAAAAAAAAAAATTTGGATTAGGATTTTGAAATAAAGATTATTTGTTTTTAAAAAGCTGTACACTTGCTACTTGTTTACTACCTTTGTAGAAATGCGATTTACTGTTCTGGGTCAGCCCAATAGATCAGATCTTGAGTTCCTGTCAGATTTTATTTGCTTCAGGACACATGCTTAAAATACACAAGTAAGGTTGTGGGGTCTTTTAAGGCCTTGTTCTGGCTTGCAGTGCTGCCGTCAAAATCTGTCAAAAGAAACACTAAATGGATCATGCTTAACCAAGTGGAGCTCTTCATAGACAGATGAAGAGCAATGGAGTGTTGTATGTGCACTCTGAGATGGAGTAGCAGTAAGTTAGGCTACAGTTGCATGATGGGTTGATAATTAACCTTGAGTAGGATCAGAGCTTAATGGCTGCAGTGACCCAAGAGAGACTACACTTAGGAGTGACTATATTTAGCAGCAGTAACACATCAGCAGAGCTATACTTGCAGAGTAAAGCCAGGCCTGTTTATACTGCTTATCTCCTACTTCCTCCTGCACATGTGCAACTTTGTGCTTTGTGGATGGGACTTTCTTCTTGGTTACAGAGAGATGATGTAGGTAATATAACTCTCTTCTGTAGAGGGATTTAAACCAGTCCTATATAAGCAGGATCGTATGTGTCCGTAATGAATCTTCCTTGCAGGACAGAGTTATTGAATACCCATTAAAAAAAACGAGACAAAAAACCCAAACCAAAACAAAAAAACTCACCAACAAACTCAACAGAAAACCTCCACACACTTAATTACATTTGATATCTTAGATGTTGGAAGAAAGCACCATTTTCCTAGCTTGCCTTCTAATAGCTGTCTAATAACAACTTTTGACAAGAGTCTCCTTTGGATTGGTCTCTGCAGGGATTGTCTCAAACTGCTAGTCTCCAGTCAAGAGAAGAATTGATGAAAGTATCTGGAAGGATAGAATGTGAAGGACCCAACCGTCATCTTTATGACTTCACTGGAAACTTGCGCTTAGATGGTCAAAGGTATTGACTTGACAACAAAGCCATAAATTCATTTGGTTAGGAAAAATGCTTCTGGGGTGCTTTTAGTCTGCAACATTGAGCATGTGTATGTTTTTGCTGGGGAAGAGGAGGGTCATAATTAACAGTTGTCAATCAGACCATCTGCTAGCATAAGATAACATAGTTCTGTCTTCCTATGGAGTCTTCTGCTTGTTATGGGAGAGCTGGTTTCTTTGGAATCATGGTGGATTTTTTATCAAAAGTAACATCTAAAGAGAAGGAAGAGTAGGGGAAATGGTTGGGGTTTTTAGGGCCTTCTTTTTGCAGGGGAGAACGCAGAGGAAATGGGAAACCTTTGCCTTCCAGCTAGAGCCAAAGGCTGCACCAGGTTCAGATCTATAGAGAAAAATTATTTCAGAATCTGGAGTCTTTATCAGTGTGATTTTGATCTGTTGCAACTCTTGAAAGAAAAGAACTTTAATTTTAGTACTTGAATTCATAGAATTTGCAAGGTCAGTAGGAACATACAGGTTTCATCTTGCTGTACCTGTTTTCCTGCACAAAAACTGTATTCCTTGGGCAACTCAGCTCAATAGTGACAGATGCAAGGGTAGAAGAAGATGACTTCCATTCCACTTGAAAATCACATGGGTAATACAGTTTTCCCAAAATGTTTGTTTAATGGCATATGTGAGGTTATAGTGTGCTTGGAATGGGTGGTCTGTTTGCAAGTGTGATGCTTCTCTCTCCTTGATGTGAGAGAACTTATTAGCCAAGGTAAAGTGCAGAGTAGGCTTATGGCTCCCACATAAGTTCTCAAGTATTGGGTAACTAGAACAGCTCCCTTGTATCACCTTCACCCTACTGTGCTTTAGCAGGGATTAGACTTACACAGGTTTCAGTGCTCTCTTGAGTTGTGTGGACAATCTAAATTCATTATTTTACTTTCCTCCTTTTGTGGTTTGTTGCTTGTATGTGGTGGTTTTTTTTTTTGTTTTGGTTTTTTTTGTTTGTTTGGTTTTTTTGAGGAGAGAGTAAGGCTGAAAGGAGAATTATTTTCCTAGTGTTATCAAGAATTGAAAAATGTACATACTTTTTGCTTTGCAGCCCAGTTCCTGTTGGTCCAGACCAGATCTTGCTAAGAGGTGCACAACTGAGAAACACTCAATGGGTCTTGGGTATTGTTGTGTATACAGGACATGATACAAAACTCATGCAGGTAAAGTTTTTAAGGAGATTTAGAGCATGTTCCGATAGAAGCTGGTCATCCTTCCTGTATTCTATTTGTCTTTTGGACTTGAGTTTATGAAATGATTTGACTCACTGTAGCTGTTTAAGACGTGGAGGCTTTGAGGAATACAAGGATACTGTTGTCCTTGAGGTTGCATGTGCACATGTGTAAACACTTACTGAGGTATTTGTCTCAAAATGCTTCAATATGTAAGCAAAACTAACTGTATTTTTTCTTAATTTATCCGGTAGCTGGACAGCACTTAAAACTGAGGTTTAACAGCTGAGGAGGTGGTAATGACCAGCTACAATTTTAGCACTTAAAGATAATTAGGTTAAGACTAGGGTCTCTGTATTGCCTTAATGGTAGGGAGTGCCTGGGCGGGACCAGCAACATGTATGTGCTGCTCACCTCTGCTGACTGTCAGTGGGATGGACAGACAGGAGATGAGCGTACTAGGTCTTTAGAACTGAATGGTTCTCTTATTCCAATATCCTGTCAGTTTTGGAGTCGTTAGGAGTATTGGCTCCTATTACTACCTTGTTGAGCTTGGTATACAATATTGAGCTAAATAGAGTTGAAGTAGCAAGTTCTATAACGGACTCTAAAAATAAAGACTGAGTTTGCCTCCGCAGTTCCCTCTTGTATAAGCTATTGCCAGACTTTTTTTTTTTCCTGCTGCTGTTCAGAATTCAACCAAAGCACCTCTGAAGAGATCAAATGTGGAGAAAGTGACCAACATGCAGATCCTGGTTTTGTTCTGTATTCTCCTGGTGATGGCCCTTGTGAGTTCTGTAGGTGCCTTATTATGGAACAGAACACACGGCGAAGTTGTCTGGTACCTTGGCACCAACAGTGAGTATGCAGGCAACGTGCTAGGGGTGTATCAGGCTGTAGGGCCAGCCAGGCTCTTAGCTTTGCTAAATGAATGCATAAAATAAGAAACAAAGAAAGAAATACAAGAAACAGAGCCTGTTGCTGACTTTTGCTGGCCCAATATTAGGTTTTTGTGGTGGTGTGGTGTTTGGTGTTTTTTTTTTTTGTTTTGTTTTTTTTTTCTTTTGAGAATGGGCTGGCATAAGTGAACTTATGCCAGTGAGGCTTCTGTTAATAAAACCTTCTAAAGGTTAGGTAAATGTCATTGGGCTACTGCCCAGGGAGCAGTGAAGAAACAGAAGAGGGGCAAGAGTTATTCTTGGATATTTGGTGTTCAAGTTGGTTCAGCTTTGTGGAGATGACATGCACGAATTTGTTTTCAGAGCAGGTCATGTACTGCCTTACGTATCATGTCTGACTGTACCTGACTGCAGGATAGCTGGTATCAGTCTGACGATACTGACTTCAACTTTATGCTTATGTGCAGAAGCAAAGGATTTCTCTAGCTGTTTTTTCAGTCAGAAATGCTGATCTGCTCTTGTTGTAGAGAAAACTGTTAAATACTAAATGTTACAATTTTGTATTTATTGGATAACGTTTGAGAGTCGTTTTGGCTTCTGACTGTTATTTTATAATGAGAAAACTGATCTCTTAGCGTGCTTATTAAGGGGTTTTATTTGATTTCATCCATACTCCTTGAATTTAGTAGTTCAGCTAAAGATGGGCCTTATGCAAACACTTAAGGATGAAATAAATTGCTCTCAGCAGACTTCTGACTTGAGGGGGTTACATTAGCTAGCTATAAAATGTGTTGTTACAAACATCTTGAGATGCAGATCTGAAAACAATTCTCACAAACTGCAAATGGTCTTTCTGCTGGTGATTGCAAAACAGATGGCAAAGGGTTTAAGAACTGCAATTGTGATAGTAATGAAAAAAATTCATATAGGAAGAGCATGGAAGTGCCTCATATTTAACTCTGGTTTTTGGTAGTTGTAATGTCTTCTAGTAGTAGTATCAGCAACTTTCAAAGTTTCTTCCCTACCCTCCCCCTTGCTTTTTAATGAGGAAGTTTTAAATTTGTGCCTTCCAATGATGAAAGTAATATTGGGAAAGATGAATAGAACAAACTCTTGAACTTGTGCCAATATAAAACAGGTGTGACCTGTAATAAACTAGGATGACATAGTAATCTGTATAGATGCTTTTTTGTAAATTGAACACACAATTCCTATCACTTCTGTAACTGCCACACACAGGAAAGACACTTTTTCAGGCTAGGCAGGTAGATGTTAAACTTTTGTTAAATGTCTAATTTCTATAACGAATGTATTGGAAAAACCTTTTCTAATATCAAGTGTGCTTCTACTCTTTCTGTAAACTGATCAAAGATACAGAATTCATGTGTGCTCACACTTGGAGGTGCCTAGTCCAAACTTCAAGTCTTGCTCTGATCTTCATTAGGCTTCTATCTCCTCCCAGTTTGCTCCCCTGCCTTCTTACTAACTTATTTGTAACACTGAAAACTCCTTGGTTGTGGGCTGTGACCCCATTGTGCTGAGTGCTCTGCATGCTGACTGAAGTGCCTCCCTAAGCTTCAAGGAAAGTAAAGAACAGACAAATGCAGATACTTTGGTTGTAAAGAGAGGCTGTGGGTGGCACCATGAACAGGAGCATTCATCCTATGTCTCTGCTGAGCCTTGTCCATTCCTGCCTGCTGTCTATAAATGCTTTCCCTTCCTTTTAGGACCAGTTGTGTGGGCAGATTTACTTGGGCAGCTTGCCCAATGTTTGTCACCATTAAGAACAGCTCTTCTGCCTAAGCAGGATGCCTTAGTTCATTTACTAGGTGTCTGTTTAACAGTCAACTTGTTCTCTTAGATTTCTTTAGTATGAGTAACTTCTCAATTATGCCAATGCTGGCAGATTTTAGAACACATTTTAGTCTTTTATTTTTTGTTTTCTAACTCCACTGAGACAAGTAGGCACTTTCTGAAAGGTAAAGTTATGTTACTAGTGATACTGGTGGCTCATAATTGGGGCAGTTGACACATTGGATAAATCTCTAAATTTGGGTTATAGTGTGGAATATCGTACTTCTCACCATCTGTTTAGCAAAAATTGTTCAGAAAGTTCTCTAATATATAGCCTCACCAATCTTGCCCTTCTTGACCTGGCATAATATGCTATGTATCCAGGCATGTGTTCTGTGGGTGTTTTCTATATGTACTATTGAAATCACTATTAAGGCCCTTGTACTAGGCCTCAACACACTTGCTGATTATTTTAGCACTACTAAATCTGATCAGGCCAACTGCAGAAAGATGACTGCCCCTGTACTGTACCACTCAGACTTCTGCCTTCTGTCTGTTGTCTTATGTCTTTTGGTCCACAGAAATGCTGTCTGTCAACTTTGGATACAATCTGCTGACATTTATAATCTTGTACAACAACCTTATTCCAATCAGTCTTCTGGTGACATTGGAAGTTGTCAAGTTTACTCAGGCTCTTTTTATAAATTGGGTAAGTAACAAGAATAAATGTATTGATGTCACTTTCCAAAACTGACATTAAAAAAAAAAAACAAACCCCAAACAACAAAAAAAAAAACCCAAAACAAAAAAACCCAAAACAAAAACAAACAAACAAACAAAACACCCCACCCTGAAATCTTTACCAGATTTTCTGATGATTTTTCTGATGCAACTTCTGGGAAAGGCGGGGTGAAGTTCAGAGGATTTATTCTGTATTATTTCTGTGTTCCACAGGAAATTAAAAGATTTAGTTGTAGGAGGACCCCCTGTGCAAATGATCACTCGTGTATATTTTAGACTTTAAGGATGAGAAGGAAGGCTCAGCTCTTCTGGTTGAAGGAGGTCTCTCAGCTGACTCTCATGTTCAGTAAATATCTTCTGAAAACTCTTCAGTACCTTATGGCTTCTCTCAGTCACAGCAGAGGGAAAGACTAGACTTGTTTAGGGGTGGGGGGGAGGTTGGGGTGTGGTCTTTTTTTTGTGGTTTTTTTTTTTTGTGTGGTGTTTTTTTTGTTTGTTTGTTTTTAAATCCTGAGGCTGGCCTTAAGGTCACCGCTGGTATGAATCAGGTATTTCTGTAAGGAGATGAGTTGGTGGTGCCTCATGCAACAAAACAGTGATCCCTCTGTTGAGGCAAGTGTGTTTCTCTTCAGTTGTGGACCAAAAATACTGTAGTGATGTCTCTTAAGCTGAACAAAACGAAGATGAATGCCTTGTCTTGGTATGCATTAATCCTTGGACTTTCAGTAAAGTTCCTCTAAAATACAGGGAAATGAGGTCTAATGTGTCTGTTCTCTGAGCTGCTTATAATGTATTGGAGATGCTTGACTAGCTTATCTGAGAAATTGCTTTGGTTCATGTAGCAGCTGTTTTGTTTACCCTCTCAATTAAATGTAGTAATAGAAGGAGTTGATTTCGCAGAGTCACTTAAATTTTCTCTTCAGTCATGGATGTGGCTAGAGTAAATTGCATTGTTGTAACTGAAGACCTATGATTAGCATGGCTAATACCTGTCAGAACTTCTTCGTACTGTACTAAATTCTTAATTACCTATAATTGAATCTGGCTTTTCTCATGTACATGTAATATGGAGGTATACTTTGGAAAGGAGGCACCCCTATTCAGCCTGGGATGCTGTTTGTCTCTCAAGCCTTCAGAACCTCCACCAATGGAGTTAAGTCAATCAAGCCAAGTTGGAGCTGACTAAAAGAAGGCTGGAGACTTCAGTGTTTAATTTGCATAGCATAGGTCTAATTTTGCTCTCATTTCAGGACATAGATATGTATTATCCTGAAACAGATACACCTGCAATGGCCAGAACCTCAAACCTTAATGAGGAACTTGGGCAGGTAAGACAACACTTGCTTAAGTGTCATGTTTGTGATATGTTCTGGGAAGATAGAAGGTATGAGAGCATGCTGTACAAATATGTTTATTCTAGTGCTCTGTGGCTCAGGTTAATGGGACATCTTTACTTCCATTAGTCTAAGTCTTATAAGTAAAATAATGAGATATCACAAGATTAATTTTGAGGTCATATAGGCAGTTTTAAGTCTGGGAATAGAATCTTTATTTCTTACGTTCACTCTAAACTGACTTTTTTCCTCAAGGGTGTTGAAGAGATGCTCTGTGGTTGTGACTGTCTATACCAGAACAGAATGTACAGGACTAAGCTTGGCTGAAGAGCAGGCCAATAGCCTCAGCTTGTGTTCTTAGTTCTTCATGTTTCTGACCACCTCACAGGAAATGCAAGTCAAAAAAATGCAGTTCTATTTTTAATTTAGATTGTGTTCCTTCAACCATTTCCATTTTCCTTTCAGATAAAGATAACTGTATATTTTATTAACTTGTACTTGTTGTAAGAGATTTGTTATAAATTCTGCAAATGACTTTTTTCAAAATGGAAGGCCTTCCCAAAATAAGGTTACTGGAAAACACAACTTTGCCATTGGAGTTTTGTAGTACCATTGAGAAAACCCAGCTTTTTTTGTTGACCACCAAAGTCATAGGTGTGTAACTGAACCACATGAACTTCGTAATTCGTGTGAATTGAGTGTTGGAGACAATGTTTATGTGTGTAAAAAAACATAATTATCGTGTGCTGCTCAGCAGGGTGGTAGTCAGTATTCTGCCTACTTAATCTGATCGGCCTTTTCCTTAGGACTGTTAAAATTTGATTTGTATTTAGATTGCTTTGATGTGAAGTTATCAACCTCCAAATTATGGTAGTGTTTTTGTCCAAAGTAAACTATATTATGTGGCATAATGTATATTGTTGGTCCATATGTTGTTTTCAGAAATGGCTTATGGATTCCATATAACTAGACTGAATTTTTTTGATTCGTTAGTTGAATTGTTCACAGGTGCATTTTAAAACTTTGTTATATGCTAGAATTATTGACTTGAAGTTCCTCAGATGTTTGGGTACCCGCTTTGGAAATGGAGCCTGTGTAAGTTAGAAGTCAATGCTGTATTCAGAAGCAGTGTAGTGCACAGCTAAAGGATCACTTAACTTGTGGTGTACTGTCTTGTAACTGAATTGCAAATATTGAGGAGAAGCTTTTTGCAACTCTAGGCAAAATATTCTGGTCTTTAAATTGGCTAACTCCTATGTTAGCACCATCCCTTCCTACCTGTTGCTGGTTTAAAATCTTAACCTGGTGCAGAGGTAAAATAGTGTGGAATTTAGCTTGCAATTAATTTCGGTCTGTTGTGGCCTACTGAAGATTGGGATCTTGAATCTGCTAATGCTCCAAGAAGTTGTCTTGCTGTGTTGGTGATGTCTCCAAGTTCTAGCTGAAAGTCACTGGTTTCCATTAAGGGATTATTAGCTTGGGCAGGGCTGACTGTGGCTGTGCGTCTTGCATTTCAGGACTGCTCATGACTGGATACCAGAAAAAGCAGTTTGTTTGCCTGCAGAATACCACTTGGACTTTAGGGTATTCCTTGCACGGTACTGTTTATGGGGGGCGGGGAGCGGAAATACCAAGCAAATTCCTGGTGATCTTTAGAACACAGAATATCTTCAGTGTGTTAAATTCTAATGATTCTTCAACAATCTTAAGAGTCTTTGTTTTAATTCCCAGTCTTGCTGTTTGATGTTAGTACAGTTGAAAGATTTGGTGAATGTTCAACTAGCACAAGCAAGTACATCTGTATTGACCACACTGGAGCCTTGGCAATTAATACCTACTATTTGGGCCTTGCTGCATTTAGAGTTAAAGAAGAAATAATGCCATTAAGTAACTTCCCTGATTATTTTCCTGTAGCTTTGGTAAGACAAACCAAGCTGTAATAAGCCTGCACTGGCTAATACTGTGATACTTGAGCCATATGTCTCCCAGAATATTCCTGGTACTTAATCTGTTTTCCACTTTGAGTTTTGTTACTTTGCAAGTTGAAAATTAGACTTTTTTTTTCTTCCAGGTAAAATACCTGTTTTCTGATAAAACAGGTACTCTAACATGCAATATCATGAACTTCAAGAAATGTAGTATTGCTGGAGTGACATATGGGTAGGTATGACTTTTTTAAAAACTCTGTGGCTTAATATGTGCTTATTAATGGTACATACTCTTATATCAGAACAGGATTAGAACATTCTGTTCTTCAATTTGTATTTTAGTRTATTGTGTGGCCTCACTTAGTAGGTTTCATTTTCATGTTCTGCAACATGAATTATGAAATGCAAACCTGGGGAGTACTTTACATGAAGTAAAGAGAAATAATTACTTGCTTCCTGACTTATCTGATTATGATTTAAACTAAACCAGAAGTGCTAAATAACTTCTGGCCTTTCCAGAGGGAAGAAGATGCAGCTCAAGGGTAGTAACTATCAGTCATGTTTCTGTGACATCTTCATATGAACCAGTATTTCGTTACAACCATGTAGCTGTAATTGTAGTTGTAGAGTTAAATATTCCTTGCATGAGAGGGATACCCACTTACTGGTTTGGTTCTGTTTCTGTCAAAAGGATCCTTTTGAGTCCCACCAGTATTTCATAGCACTTGGCCTTTTGAGTCTTGAATACTAAATCTTTGTCTTTGCTTTGTTTTAAATGGGTAGTTTTAAGATCTCTGTGCAAGTTAACCTTTGAGTTTCATGGTAGCTAAATTAGATACCTCAAAAGGCAGAAAACTTGGTTCAAATGTATGAGCAGCTGAACCCATGGTTCCAGCATATGTTTGTATGTGTGATGACTCRTTGATCTTCACCTTCTACCTATTTTTTGGTTTGTGAAGTGGAATAAATGTTCTCTTTTCCTTTTTCTACCCCTCAGTCACTTTCCTGAGCTGGAAAGAGAACGTTCATCAGAAGACTTCAGGTAAATATATTCCAAGATGTTTGTGTTCTGTATAGCAGAGTGGGGACAATCTATATAAAGACTGCTTTCTGATTTGGGACTGGAAGAAGCCCAAGGGAGCAGTGTGTTTGAGTAAAATGCTCTTCCAGCAGGAGCCTAATGCAGAGCTGGTAGGTGGTGATGGATCTTCTCTTCTGCACAGAGAGATGGTGGGTGAAGGGGAGTGAGGGATAGGCAGTGGCTGGGGTGGCTTGGATGCATGCTAATGCAGTGCTTATTTATAATTGCAGACAACCAAGTTACAAGCTAAGAGTAACCTTCTTTACAGTAATCTTACCTCTAGCTAGAGACTGAATGTTACTCTTTGCAATCACTAAGTTCAAACCTGACAAGGAGAAGAAAAGGAACTTCTTCTATTAAAACATAGAATTTTAATATTAAACTGGGAAAGAGCTTGATATGGAGGTGTCTCATATCAAGAGAACCACTCCTCTTTATTCAGAGATTTAATGAATAGAGGTGATGGGTCTGTCCCATTCTACAGAGAGATGAAAACCTAAAGCATTATGCAGGTGTCACTGCAGCATATTCAGATTAACAGGAAGGGGGGAAGAGCCAGAGAGGGCTGATGTGGCTTTGGCAAATATACGCATGAAGTGAGTTCTCACCCAAGAAACAGGTAGACGCTGAATGCTGTTAGCTATTTTCTGATGAACTAAGTTAAGCTTCTCCACTGGTCCATCTCATTTTTATGATCACCTTTTAGGAAGGTCATATCATATGATGGTATGTTGCTACTTCGGCTGAGATGTGATTTTTATGGATGCCTCTGTTTCTTCCAATATGTTGCTGTGTCCTTTGTTGCCATCTTTTCTTTCCTTGTGCGCTTCTTTTTAGTCAGTTCTGTGGATGAGTTTCTTCCAGGTACTAATGTGGAACAGTCAAGCTTAAAAACCTCCAGTGATCAACTTGAAGCAGAACTGACTGACTAGAGAGGGAGCTTAGGGATATTGATCTTTGACCTATCTTAAAAGCAAGTCACCTTGAAATCAATGTATGTCAAGTACACTTAAAAGCTGCTTCTGCTACATCTGTCCTAGGAAGTGTGTGACACTTGAATCTTCTCAAATACACTTTCAAGCATAACCATTTTGGGTTTCTTGCTGGTGTTCTGAAGAAATTATTGCTCGTTTTCAGCACTTTGTGCATTACTCACATGATCTTTTCACAATACTTTCAAGGACAGTGGAATCTTACTTTTGTTTTTCCTTTGCTTCCCAGTAAAATAGATGAAGTAGTAAGATTGGAAATGTTTCCACTGTTATGTTTGAATATGCTTGTCTTGCTCTGCAGCCAGCTACCTCCTTCCACCAGTGAATCGTGTGAATTTGATGACCCAAGGCTGCTGCAAAACATTGAAAATGACCATGTAAGTCTACTCATCGAATATCATGTCTCTTAAACACCCTATTCGAGGCCTCTCTGGAATTGAATGCTAAACAAATCTACTTGTATGATCAAGTCTGCTTTATGGGTGTGTCATGCAACCACAGATGCAAGCACAGAGTGGGGAAAAAGGAAACAAAATAGCTCCCCCAACCCCTTTCTGCCCAGTTGTCTTACTATTGAATTAAAGAAACAATGACATTGATATGGGTACCAGCTAGCTATAAAACAGCTTCATATATGCTAGTGTATATGGAAGATAGTGTTTTGTAGCAAATGATAGTAGAAATTGTAATTCTTTAAAAGAAAAACTACTTGGAGTGTTCAGACATCCATGCTGTTAAAATACCATTTTTAACAGTAATCCAGGGCTTTGCAAGGTGGTTCTGGTGTGAGACCTGCTTTAAATACTGCAACTGTTGGGAATTCCAATTGCATAAAGGATATAAGAGATGGGATTTAATGGCAAGCTTAAGCTTAGCCTGAGACTTAGTGATTAGTAATCTTAGCCTAACTTGTTGTGTCCTAAAGGGACCTAGTCCTTAGGAGAGTGTTAGTTCATTGCTTATTCAGAAACCATGCAGCTATGAAGTGTCTGACTGGACACCAGGCAATTTAAGTCAATAAGTGAAAAATACAACTCTTTTATTCTGCAGAAGCTGTATCACCATAGGGGATCTGGGCATTGGCAACCGCAAACTCAAATGACGAACTCAGTTAACTGATTGTTCTCCTTAGTATAACTTCTGTAACTGGGCTGTTTAAGTTTAGTATGAGCATCTAAAATACAGTTACAACATCCTGTTTGTGTGCAGCAAAGCTTTGCTTTCTGTATTGCTTTACAGTATTTAAGAAGTTGAAATGCAGCATGGTGTAAATGCCTGAAGGAATATTTAATTACTTTGTATGTCACTGCATATTCCTCAGGGTGATAGAGCCTGAAGACGGCTCCTGTGCTCTAACCTTCAGGATGGTGGCCCTGCCAGGATAATGTACTGGTTTCCTGTGTGGCTTTTGTAATCATCTGCACTGGAAGGACTTCCCACTGCACATCACTTGCAGCCAAGATTTGGGTTGCCTCCTGTTCTTTTGTGTTCTATTTGTTTATATATGGCTACAGTTATGGTTTATGGCAGTTGCTGACTCCAGGTACTCATTTGCATTAGGTCAGCTGTTAAGGTGCATAAACTGCTTCCTACTACCTAAATCTTCTTAGTGTCTTAGTTTTCGTAGCTAGTACATAGCTGCAGATGCCATTTACAGATGTCTGACAATCTCTACTCGTTCAGTGAACTGAAGTGATAAAACTGAAGTGTTATAGCACAAGCTGCCTTGTGGGGTCAGATGGTGCTTTTCTCAGCTGGGCAATGAATTCCCTTTAAACATTTGCCCTTTTGCAGCTGAAGTTGTCAATGTGCTATCTCTCACAAACACTCAAGTGCTCATTGTTCTGGTCTTGAAGATTTTTTTTTTTTTTTCAATCCAGTCGCAAGTATTAGTTTAGAGCTGTCTCAGTGCCAACTAATTTTCTTTCCAGGTTGAAAATAAAAAATAATGTACTTGTCCTCATGAGATTGTCTTCCATCTGCTAGAAATATTTTTAGCATCCTGCGTCACCTCTGAATTTCATAGCTCTTCTGGGCCACGGGTGTGTGAGGACTGACTGGCCAAGTCCACTCTTGAGTAACAGTCAAAGAATTATTGCCCTGCAGGAAGTGTTCCAAGGAAAAATAACTTGTCTTGAAAACATGTGGAGGTTTCTCTTGGCTTCTCTGGGATTTTAATGTGGAAGAAAGTACCTAGGTTTGTCTGCCTATGCTTTTTCTTTCCAACAGCTTCTGTTGGATGAACTGTGCAGCAGCACCAAGAGTATGATGCTGGCTTGTTTCTATAGGGAAAATGGTATAAAGTCTTAACTAGAATAAGAAAAGATCAGTTACTTCCAAAAATTTAAAAGGAAGTTTGGTGAATATGCTATATGATCTTTATCTTGGTGCTTGTGAGTTGCACATGTGCTGTGAATAAACTCATCATGGAGATGCAAGCCTGTTTGTTGTGGGGTTATTTTTTACCCTGTTATGAGTGCAGGGAAGGAGGTCAAGAAGTGAAAGAACTAATAAACTTGGATCTCATCCTAGACTTCTCTATTATCTCCCTGGATTCTCTCTGAACTTCCTCTACTAATTCCAATCCGCATATAAACTCTCTTCTGTGGCTTGCAAATTACTGCTTGGGCAAGAAGCAGCAAGCATGTGGTATAGCTGCAGATGCATGAATTGGTTCAGTGAGTATGTGTGAGGAGTAGTTAAACAGCTGGCCAGGCAGAACAGATAACTGTTGTGCTCATGTTGAGCCTTTACCTCAGTGAAAGTGTTCATTTAGATCTCTCCAACATGTCTGCTTATTTTCCTGAAGTGTGTGGGAACCGAGGCTTTTATCCCATTAGGCTTTGTTGAAATGACCGCTATTGTTGGCTGATTCTTAATTCCTTAGGAAAGCAGAACAACAAAAGCCTGAACAACATTCCACTACTGGAATGAAAAACTGGAATTTAAAGTACAGTAGGGAGAAAATACATTCAGGTGGTGAGAACCTCTGGGAGGCTGTCCTGATTTCGGCTGGGATAGAGTTAATTTTCTTCCTAGTGCTGTGTTTTGGATTTAGTATGAGAAGAATGTTGATAACACACTGATGTTTTTAGTTGTTGCTAAGTAGTCTGCTAGTCAAGGACTTTTCAGCTTCCCATGCTCTGCCAGGTGCACAAGAAGCTGGGAGGGAGCATAGCCAGGACAGCGAACCCAGCTGGCCAATGGGGTATTCCATACCATTTGATGTCATGCTCAGTATATAAGTAGGAGACATGGTCCAGGAAGTAGTGATCGCTGCTTGGGTATTGCTCAGCAGGTAGTGAGCAATTGCATTGTGCATCACTCATTTTCTATATTCTATCATTATTATTATTATTTTTATTATTATTATTATCATCATCATCATTATTTTCCTTTCCTTTTCTGTTTTATTAAACTGTCTTTATCTCAATCCACAAATTTTACTTTTTTTTTTCCCTGTGATTCTCTCCCTGCCATCCCACTGAGGGGAGGGGGGAGTGAGCGAGAAGCTGTGTGGTGTTTGGCTGCCTGCTGGGTTAAACCACAACAGAGGCTTTAGTTCAGAAAGTAACTGTTGCCTGAAAACTGTCCAAACGTATCATTTTACATCTGACAATTAAATTGTTATGGCTTGGTGAGAAATATTTTTCACTCTTCTGCTTTTGCCTTTATTGTGCATGGGACTTTGGTACTTTTGCTCAAGTACAAGGCAGTATCTTTAATTATAGGTCATATTTCAGTGGCTTTGGACAAGATAAACTTGCATTTAACCAGCATTTGAATATCAATAGAGTTAATGTGTTCATTGAGTCTGTGGCTGAAATATCCTGATCCCCTCCAGCCTTACCAGCTTCACTGTTCTAGAGATGTCCAACATGGCTGGATCCTTACACTGCTCTCCAGGTATTTTAATGAACAAAACAGTAGGAAGTTCACATTTTTTTTAAGACAGTGAGTCATAATTCTCCCTGGTGATGAAATGGATAAGTATTTTACTAGCTGTCCTTGGCAGAATGAGTCACACTTATGCTAAGTAGTAAGCTCAAGTTGTTAGACTGTGCCTTAATATCCCATTGGCCTTTTTTAGGCCATTTACTCAAAAACCTGTCAGTCCTGCTCATCTGGAAATATTGTGAATGGAGGCACTGATCTGATACTGCTACAAATCAAAGGAGAGATGAATAAGTATCTTTAACTTCACATGCAACTTCCTTGTAACTTTATCAGGCTGTGAACAGTTGGCTAGAATAATGCAGTTTCTGTCTTCAGAGTGAAGAGGCCCAGATAAGGATATGTGTGACAAATGTGCAGATATGTAGCTCTGCAGAGTGCTGCTTGCTCCCCAAAAGACCAAGTTTCGACTCAGTGTTTTGTTCCCTCTGAATAAGGGAGAACACAAAGGGATGAAAACTTATGATGCAGCTTCCTGACCAGTGGTCTATGCCCTGCTTGATAATGGATAATGCTGTGCCTTCTAGGTAGGGAAACTTTGCTTTCGGTGTAGATAATGCTTTGTAGATAACAATCCAGAGACTGCTTCCAGAAATATGAGACTATGTCTCAATGTGTCCGTAGTTCTCAGCTTGTAGGGGCAGTGTGCAAAGCAAGTTCAGCCAGTGGGGTATATTGCTGGTGTAGGTGGTTGTACACCAGGTGTTCCATGGATCTTTGGAAAAGACATAGAGAAAGAGAAGCAACAGCTTTCACCCAGAGCTGTTGGCACACAGGGAGAAAAATGGGGGGAGAAGGCATTCAGAATGAGAGCTGCCTGTGGACAGATGAACAAGAGACTAAAATATGCAAACTTTGTTCCTGCTACAGATAAATAGAGAAGGAAAAAATGGGGTAGGAAGAAATAGAGCTGAGCTTAACGTATGAGCAGGCAAGGAATGTCTCACAGAGACCATCAGTAAGAATTTGAGTACTAAAATGGCAGAGACTTGCTTTAATAGAGGAAAATAAGTAATAAAGCAGAATCGGTTAACCTGTGGGACTTCCGTCTTATGCTGGGGTTAAACTTGGCATTGTGCAAGGGATGTATTACCACAAAAGCTATTAATGAGTTTTCTGTTCACAGCTCTGAAGTGGGAATTTGAATGCTCTATCCTGATTCATGCCAGTGCAACAAATATTGTGTCAGTGCTGGAACAATACAGAAAGGAAACAAATAATAGCTGTGTGGAGGAGCTGATGTGATAAGCTGGGCCTTTGGTGATCTGTTGCTATAGAATTGGAAGATTGCCATGTAATACATTGTGAGCTGTGAAAATACCAAGACAGCAACAAATTACGTTGCTGGTGTGAAAGCAGAAATATATACATAGGAAGGATTAAAATCTATGACATTACTGGAGACAGGTTGTTTGCAGCTGATAGAACACATACTACGAAAGTGTATGAGGGGCTAGGTGATATACATTGAAGAAGGACATCAAAGGTCTGCAGCAATGGATGCTGAAATGAGAATCTGGCAGGCTATGCATTTTGAGATGGAGATAAAACTTTCATTGCTTTCACTGGAAATAATGGAGCAGCAGAAACCTCCTGACCAGGAATTTGCTGTGGACTTAACACTTCACACACTACACTGATTATATTCCATTTGTTCATTTTCTTGAACACAGCCTCTGCACTCCAGCATGTCAAAAGCTACAACTGTTGTTATTTTAGTGGCTTGTGACCATACAATTCGGAAGTTTCAGTATATGAAGATAAAGGTCCTGTGTGAAAGTTATTCATGAAAGTATTAATGAAAAAGTACATGAAGTGAAACAAGAATATAAGTATTGGATCTGCAGTCTTTTTATTACACTCTTTTCTGATATGCTTACTTTTTGTTTACACATGTTAACACAACATTTGTCAGCTGACATCTTGTGGCTTTCATGGTAATTTACTTCCTACTAATAAAACCTTGCTATTGCCAGTGCATCTTTCTGTTGTACAAGTATGTAGGCGATGTGCACCATATTGAAAAAACAAACAAAAACTCAACAATTTTTCCCTATTCTTGGTCTTGTCCCTGAAATAGGACCAGAGATAGAACAAAACTTTTTTTTTTTGTCACATAGCTTGGCTTGGGGAGAGAAGCATTAACATGTCTGAGAGCCAGTTGTGAATGCTGCTGGCCTAATTGTGAGAAGTTGCATTTTAAGTGCCCCTCTAAGTGGGAAATAGAGGAGTCTTTTTAATGTCTCAGTAGTTCTGTGTGGTTAAAGGGTTTTATAAAACAACTGTGTACTGTATTTCAGGTAGTAGTACTGCATATATTCTTAGAAAAATACATGTAATACAAGTGTCTCACATCAGAGGATTTTTGGTGGCATGTAGCTTTCACTTAAAGTTTCATTTGAACATTGTGGCCTTTTTTCTGTTGTGAAACATTCTGGTGTACACTAGCATAATAAACTGTGTAGAAGCATCTTTTAATTAAGTGTTTAAAAAAAACTTGGATCCTGTTTTACTAGACTCTTGTAGGATTCTTCTCCATCTGAACTTGGTTTTAACATTACAATAGTGGGGTTTTGGCCTGACCTTGTGCTAACAGCTCTTGTAATGCTCTTGATTTTGTAGTGGCTCTGTTAAGACAGAGTATGTACGAAATACGCTATGCTAATGAAAACTTTGGAAACCATGATATTTTCATATGTAAAAATTCTGCGAGAGTTTGCAAAGTCAACTAAGGCTTTCTGCAAAGATAGAACTGCTAAGTTCATGTCTGACTCAGTCACTGTGCAAACAGCTGCTGTGACGTAAGATTTTGATGCTACCAACTGTGGATGTTATGGATATAGCAGAGTTGGTGAAGGGGAACATGTGTTCGCTTCAGCTGTTTCAGCCAAATGTCTTAAAGATCTGCGTGAACTGTGGATGAAGTTAGTATGGCAGGTTGTGAGCTGGGCAGCTGAGTTCCATTGCTTACTGCTATGAGACTGGAAATGCTGTGCCAGAGGCAGGAGTGGAAAGGAGGGAAGAATGGGATGGGGGACTCCATTTCAAGTCACTATAGCTACAGTTGCCAGAATTTGCTGATCAGAGGCCTGTGATTTAAGTGCCATAGCATCTTCCCTGAGTTGCAGACCTGGTGTACCTTTAAGCACTTTGGGGTGGCTGGTGACTATGTAGTCTGTGAACAATGTTTTATATTGTGTCTTCTCATGATGCTGAATGTGTAGGGACCATTGATCAAATTTCTGCTTGGCTGGATGATGTATTCCAGTGGAAGAGCACATGATGTTGCCTTCTACTGGTTAATCAGCTGCTGTCAGCTCTGGATGTTCATCACTAAGGGTGCAATTGCAATGAGTTTAATTCTGGTGTGGTTACTGTCAATCTATTGTAAAGCTGTTGTGGAAGCTACCAAAGTAGTATTTCCTGTTGCTTGATTATCATCAGCATCTTGTGGCAGACATCTTTGCCTATATGAAGCTTGGGGTGCTACAAAACTAATGCCTTTATATTTGGCGGGGTGGGGGAATATTCTGGCTTCCCAGCTCTCTGCAACTTAAGTGAGATCTTTATCATTAGCACTCCAGTTCATTAATGCTGGCCCTTAACTCTGCTGTATTGATGTTCTGGGACCAAGACAACTACTATAAATAGAGAACAGAGTATTTCTTTTGTCTGTGGTACCTAAGAAGTCTTCTCGGGTTAGTGAACAGCTGCCTCTCAGTCTGTGTGTAATACTAAACCTGACTCTCCTGATGTCTTGTCTAGCCCACAGCTGTGCACATACAGGAGTTCCTCACTCTGCTGGCTGTGTGTCATACTGTTGTTCCTGAGAGACAAGGAAATACAATAATCTACCAGGCCTCTTCTCCAGGTTAGTTGTTGATGTCTTTTTGGGGAGGGAAGGAGTGAGGGAGTAGAAATGGATGGATGGGGGTGAAAGGAAAGTCCAGAAATTTCTCAAAAGGTCATTGGTTTTAAAAGCAATATGTCCTCCATGATGCTAGCAGTAGATCTAGCATCTTCTGTCACCAGTGCACACTGCTTTTGAATGCCTCATACAAAACTGCCAAGTCCATGATATTTCTGTAGAGCTAGGCTAGGCTTTTGATCCCTTTGCTCTCATGAGACCTTCTACTCTGGCCTCTTTCTGTAGGGGTGAAAAGCAATAGTAAAACTTTCAGTGACTTGTCTTCCCTACATCGAGCTGACCTATGGAAGTACTGAGTCATTTCTGCATGAATAGTTACTTGCTCTATTTGGAATGAATGCAAACTGTTTGTCTTTAGTAGCTTCCCCTGTTGCTTTATGCAGATAGAAGATGCTGATACATGACACGATACAACAAAGAGCAGAGTCTTGGCCATATTTGGGCCTACGTTTCACCCATTTCTTCCTTCTTTCAGGCAGCACAGTGGTACTGAAAGAGGTAGGCAGGGCCAAAATGCAGAACAGTAGGGCCCTGCTCCGCATCAAACTTCTCTCCATTTCTGAGGATGTTTCTAGAATTGTCGTAGTGATATATTGAGTGATAAAGCAGCAGCATTTCTATTTGTCTTAAGAGTCGGGTATCTATGTGTCTGAAGAGTTGAGTGAAGAGCCCATGTAAGGCAGCTCTAGTCACAGTGTTGATGTACCATGAGGAGACCAAGGGAGCTGTAGAGGCATTAGGGTTGCTTGAGCTGGGCTCTAAATTCACTTGTATGATGGTTGTGCTTAATGCCACTTGCTCCTTAATGAGGCTATATAACTACATACTAGAGGTAGAGGTGTTAGGTCTGGTTTCAGCTCGGTTATTTGAGCTCTTAATGATGCTGCCTAGTTCAGTCTCCAGAAGACAATGCTGTACTTATAGCACCTGAACTTAGTGCCTTTATAGCAGGAAATGGATTAAATGCATGTTGTAGGAATTTAGAGTAACATAGCTTTGATCTTGCTTTCAGAACAGGTATTTCCCCTTTTTCACATAGAAAAGTATGACTTCTCCACAACAATAGAGTTTAATGCTTCAGTAGTTACAGGATGTTTTATACAGATTGAGTATGAAGTTTGTGTAGTTGATATTACGTGGCCTTTGTAGGACTAAAATGTGAATGTTCTTGTGGAAGTGTGTGCTGAGCTACTCTAGCAGCCCTACAGATGTGGGAGTACCTGGGGAAAGGGGGCTTCTGTGTTTTGGCAGTGCGGCATATTTAAGTATGGGCTTTGCAGGCCTCTTCTACATACCAGATCAAATTTAAACTTTTCTTGTATTGGCAGATGAAGGGGCATTAGTGAAAGGAGCAAAAAAACTTGGTTATGTCTTCACAGGACGGACTCCACATTCGGTTATCATTGATGCGGTAAGTAGTAGATGTGCGTGGCACAGACTGCCAAGCTCATGCAGAGCATAAATGTCTCCTGTGTGGATCTTGTGAGTTCCCCTTTACAGGGCCTTTAGGACGCTACATGCAAAACACTTTTGTGGACTGGGAAAAGTTGTCTTACTCTATTTTTAGATGCAAAGTCCTCTGCCCTTCTGTGTGGCATGGGCAATAGGAAGTTGCAAGCTTATATGGGAAATGCCAGCAGTTGTGCCTGAAGAATATTTCCCTTGTCTGGGAAGCACAATGAGTACACTTGCATCAGAAGGAAATTAATGTGTCTGGGAGATTTTCTAACTATTATGTTTAACGGTTACTGTACTTTTAAATGTTTGATTTCTTGTACTAAAATGGAATTTTTCTTCTGAGTAAAATCTTCTACAGAAGATCTATCTGCTTAACAAGCTCTGTATGTGGGGGTGTGTAGTTAATGAATTAGAGTTGACACAGGCAGTCTCAAACTCATGGGGCCACATTCTGACTTAAGTTGCAGTCTAAGCTAAAGTGGCTCCGGATTTACACAGGTGCAACTAAGATGAGAACTTTCTCTGGAATACATAGTAGGGTCCTTGTTAAGAATAATGGATGTATTTTTGTCCTTCCTCTCAGGTGCATTCACTTTCAAGTTTCTTGGTACACTGCCAAGCTAAGCACTGAAAACATAAATCTTTCTAGGACTTGTCACAAACTTTTTCCAACTACTCGGAAAACTGCTGCTTAGTTTAAGGGGAAGAGCTTAGGATGAACAGTGTCATCTAGAGCTATCTAGGCTCTTCTCTCCTCTGCAGGAAGACCCAGGCCCACCTGACCTGGTTTTAGACTCCTCATAYGTGCCAAGCTGGTAGCATGGTCAGTCTATAGCTAGCAGTAAAAGCTGTCATGCCCAGAGGTTCCTGTCTCTCCTCATTGCCTACATCTGTGGCAGTACATGTAACATGGGTTGGAGATGGCTTTTGGCCTTGGGGATATCGCTGAATTGATATGTGCCTCATAGGACATCACTCTGTACTGCAATTAGATTTTGCTACAGCCCTTTCTTTAACCACGTGCTACAAATACTACTGGAGTTCTGAGACTCCAGTAACTCCCACTGCTCCTACTATCTGTTATACAACAGGAATGCAAAGACAAGGCATTTCTAAATCCTTTTCCCTCCTCAGGTTGCTCATGCTCAACCGCAGCAAACAGTTGTGGGTGATAACAGAATTACTCCTCAGTCAAGCACTTTTTGCCACAAAAAATATAATCTAATATGCTTGTAAATTCAAGTAAAAGAAATATTAAGGCAGTTCAGACAATGGTTATTGTAATACCAAATCTGGATGGCATGTTTATTCTAACTTGGAATAATGCTCACAGTCTGTAATATGTCTCTTAATTGATAGCTGTTAAGAAGTAAATATGCAGCTTAACTTCCAGAGCATGCTTCTCCTTCTAGAGCAAGATATTAGTTCCTTGAAATGGTGTGAAAATAGTAAATGGAGGATGTCACAATATTAGATGTTTAAGTAAGATTAGAATGCTTTCATTAAATAGGGCTCTACATCACTTTTACCAGGAGAGGGAGCTATTACCACATTTTATTTACACTGGGATGTGTAAACAAAGGTGTCTAACCAACTTGCATGTTTACACATGTAAGAATATACTTCAAATTGTACTTAAAATAGTACATGGTTTCTTTTGCAGCTGGGAAAAGAAAAAACCTTTGAAATTCTTAACGTGCTGGAGTTTTCCAGGTAAGTTTTCCTCTAATATACTAAATGCACGGTAACAAGAAAACCATTTTTGTAAATACATTATTGAGAATAAAGAGTTTCAGCTGATGCAGTAGAAAAGCTGAACTTCCTTAATTTTGTTCCACCCCTCCAACTCCTCGTTTCCAATACAGGGCTAATACAGATCTTCTTACAAACTGGTGGCTGTTGGCATGTGAGCATGAAGCTCTCCCCTGCCATTCCAGCTCTGTTGTCTTATTGAGAAGTTGCTGTCCTGAAAGTGTCATTCTGTGCCTCATTGATTTCCTGGTGTGTCACTTGTCTACTTCAAGAACATGCTTTGAGTTTGAGATTGCACTTTTGTAGTGCTTCTGTAAATTACTTTTTTTTTTGAGTAGGTAGAATCTACAACTGGAGGGCTTTTTGGTTCCCCTTTTTAAGAACCACTCCAGCTATGAAAAACTAAACCTTCCAAGCACTCCTAACTTGTCAGGCTAGTTAGGATGCACACTGCTTGGGTAGCAAGAAGCTTTGTGTGATGAATTGGGCCCCTGAATCACTGGAGATGATAAAAGGTGCTTTCTCGTTGTCAGCTGATAAAGTTTTGTCAGTTTGGATGGTGCTAGTCAGCAGGCTTTTCTGCTGTTTTTTCTACTTTTTTTCTTACTGTAGCTTAAAGCCTTGAAGTCTTGTTCTCTGCTCTCTTTGAGTTGGCTGGTTCTGTGCTAAAGGAGTATGTAAAACTAAAGTCAGGGAAGATTTGGGTAGGCAGCTTTTCTTGTGTCCTGGCTTGCTTTGAAGATTGTAATTGAAGATACTCTTGACTAGTTTCCCCTTTTCATTCAGAATGTATCTACTTAAGCTACTTGTGGGGAATATCTAAAAAGGTACTAGGAGAACCTTTTAGGGTTTCTGACAAGTTGACCAGTACCCTGGTGTCTGTAGACAGGAATAGCTGTAGCCTGCATGCAGCAGAAGAAAGCTGTCTTAGCTCTTCCATGTGTGTAGCAACTTCCCACTTGACCAGTGAGGGAGTTCTTATAATTAGATTTCAAAAAGCACAAGGAAGTTTCCCGGTGTCATTAGCTTGCTGCAGAAATTCTGGGCACAGCTAATTGCTGTCCTTCCAGATTTTCTTTATAAAGTCTCAGAAAGGATTGTTTTGTCTGATCATACATGCCAAGAGCTTACCTTCTTACACATGGCTCTTGAGCCCTGAAAAGGGGCTAGATTTCCCAGAGCAACTTCAGAGGAGGAGGAGGAAGATTGGTCTACACTGATCTGTTTGTACATATTGGCAAGAAGGGAATGAGGAAGGAGGATGCTTCTGAGTTCTCTGTTCGCTAAGGAAAGGAATTATAGTTACAGATGATAACTTTTGAATATGAAACCACATGTTCTTAGGGTTCTCTTGATGAAAGTTGATTTGCTTTCCTCTGCCTCTTCCAAGCTGCATTTTTTTCCAGTGGCTCTTATAAAGGAGAGATTGATAAGTGAAATGCCAAAATTGATCTTTTTAAAAAAAAAAAAAAAAAAAAAAAAATATTCCTTGCCTACCTTCCTTTGTAAAATATTTGTGTACAGCATGCTACTGTTTATCTTTATTTTAAAAATATGTCCCAAACTTGACTGTCTTGATATGCAGCCCTGCTCAGAGGGTCTGACTTTGTTCTACATAATCCCAACTATGGAGGTCTGATTAGACCAATATAGAGAGCCTATAGGGAGGCCAAGAGCTGGTCTATACCATGATTCCTTTCTATGACATTTCTGCATTCTTTCGAGTTAGGAAGTTAAATAACTGCCCTTATCAGTGGGTGGTTATTTCAGTGTCTCTTATGCTATAATAAATACACATTCAGCCTTAATGATTCCATTTCTAGCCCAAGTCCCCAAAAAAACAATTTTGCTTGAGGAATAACGCGAAGCCGAGAGTAAATGTGACTCCCCTTCTTTCAAGAGGATTTCTGTGCCATCTTGCTCTTTTCCAAATTCTTGCTCACATTTGGGTGCAAGTCTGTGTTCTGGTTGAGTGCTCACCAATGGGAGCCATAGGGCTGAAGCTGGAAATGGACAATTTAGTATTTCTCGTTGCTGTCAAGCATTGTGGGGCTTAAGTTACTACTGTTACATCTCACCTGATCTCAGATGCACTGAGCACATCTGAGAAAATTCACTGGATAGAACAGGACTTACTCGTCATCACTATGACTAATGAAAGCAACTATTTTTCTTTCAATAGCAACAGGAAGAGAATGTCAGTGATTGTTCGAACTCCAGCGGGACAGCTACGTCTCTACTGCAAAGGGGCTGTAAGTAATTATGCTACCTAATGGAGAACTAACACTACCAGTTACTGTTTCAACAGCTGTGGCTGACGCCGGCATTTCATGTTTCATACATAATATCTGTTGGCTTTCTGTTTAGGGCCAAGTGATTTAGGAGATCTGTCATTCCCCCGCTGACTCTTTTTGCAGGCAGGAAGGTTGCTAGGCTTTCTACTACCCAGTTGAAATCCTGACACTAATGGGAGCAGTACCCTTTACATATGCAAAGGCAGGATTTCACCCAGCTGTGCAGCAGCAGTTCAGGAGCTAGACTAAATGCTGTTGTCTGAATCTGTAATACTAAAATCTGTTCTCAAGTGGTTGGCTCTTGATCTGGCTCTTGCAGCTCTGCACCTGCTGTTATTTGTCATCATGACTTGCACCATGTTGTGCTTCTGTCTTCACTGATGAGCAATAACTTAGCAAAGTATAAAGGCTGCAAAACTAGCATTGGCCACAGCCAGAGAGTGGTTCTAATTTCAATGGAAACCCATGCAGGTGGCTTTTTGCAACAGGGAAAACTATTTCTGACTTCTGTAAGGATCTGGTTTACTTGAATTTGTCCTGACATATAGGTCTGGGTGCACTGCTCTGTTGCTTCAGTTTAACTCCCCTGATTTGATAAAGATGTGCCGGCTTCATGCTGGTGTGGTGGGAGTGAATTAAGCCCACTGTCATTGTGCTGTATTTCAAAGTTGTATGCCTAGTAGGATCACACAGATCTGTAACAGCTTATCGCTCATACCATGCCTGTGTTCACACACTGTTTCTTAGAGTGTGGCACTGGAAGAGATGGAGAACAGGTGAGTTTGTAGTAAAAAATTTTATGCCATCTTCCGTATGAGCTGACTCAGATGTCTAACAGAGCAAAAGGGTTGTAATAAGTAGTGTAATCTGGTGTTTTGTCTTGTATGTTCTGCTGCATCCACCACTCATCTAAACTGTAAGTTAACTGCCTATTCTGTGTGAACTCTTCCACATTCAGATAGTCATATCGTGTCACATCCATCATAAATTACTTGTTTTGTATGCCTATCTCTAATCAGTGATAGATGTAGGCCTGTTCACTTAGCTTGAGAGTACATATTTGAGCAAAAGCAGGGTTTGTGTATTTACATGTATGTAGCAACTTGTTCTGGTTGCAGAATAAAATCCAGAGACTCTAGATATGTAGGTGATGGTGCTGCATTTTGATTTTAGCTGTTATCTGTGCCTTTTCAATTGCCCTTTGATCTAGTGATAAAGAAAGTTCCTGCAGGAAGAAGGTTATTTCTGAGAGAATTTTATGGTAGAACCTGTTCAGTGTTTCTGTCTCCTATTGATGTTAAAAAAAAGAAATCTTTTCTAGAAAGGATTGCAAGAAGCTCTTCTGTGTGGGACTACAATGTGTGTCGAATAAGACTAGACACTTATATTCTCTGAAAATCAATATATCCGCTTAGTAATTCAGAAAGGAGTGTTCTGTACTGCCCAATAATGGGGACCCCTTTATGGAAAGAGGGGAGGAGGGCAGAGTGTGCTTCTGTCTCCATTATTTAAAGTGGATGCAGTATCTCTGCCACTGGGCGCAATTCAGATTAGTTACTCAAACCAGAGTCTCTAAAACCCAAATGCATTTCTTGTAAATATAGTCTTGYGTTCGG
This sequence comes from Phoebastria nigripes, assembly GCA_035582835.1. Taxonomy (NCBI): domain Eukaryota; kingdom Metazoa; phylum Chordata; class Aves; order Procellariiformes; family Diomedeidae; genus Phoebastria; species Phoebastria nigripes. The sequence goes on along the minus strand of JAYKAV010001267.1, from coordinate 1,100,268 downwards.
ATATTAGCAAGTCCACTCAGATTACTTCACTCAAGCTTATAAATAAACAAATGGGAACTTCATATGTAGACTTACTCTGTTGTAATGAATTTGGTTTTAACAGGATAATGTAATTTTTGAGAGGCTTTCAAAAGATTCCCAGTATATGGAGCAAACACTGTGCCATCTTGAATACTTTGCAACAGAAGGTAAGAGAAACAGCACGTCATGAGAATTCGGTTTATCAAATTACTTGCAGCATGTTCTGCATTGTCTAAGCTTTGTAGTGCCAAACAAGATGGTTATGAAGATAAATTAAGAAGTGGTGTGTAATCAGCAAATTAACAACTCTAGGATAACTTTAAGCCTAAGGCAGTTTGTGCCCTGCTTCTGTGCCCTTTCAGTAGGGAAGTAGAATTTGGAAGGAAAAGATGGGGTTCTGTGTGGCCATGATGAAGGGAAAGGGCATGAGTTCTGTCTCCCAGAACACCTCGGTTACATTGGAGTTAGAGGTGGTTTTGCCAGTGTAAAAAGTCAAATGACGAAGTCCCTGGCTTTATGAAGCAGAATGATAACCTGAATGTGCTGAGAAGCCTGGAACACCAGGATGTCAAAGATGATCTGAAATGGTCTCTAAGGCCTCCATTCACAGGGAAGTACTTGGCTTTGTTCCTGCTTCTGCAGCAGCAGAAAAATTTGCATTATAGTAAAACAATGAACCAGTGGTTTACTTCCTAAATCTGAAAACATTATTTATTCAGCTTTTTAAAAAAAAAAATTTTTTTTTTTTGCAGACTCCCACATTCTCACTAACTAAACTTTTGTATTTTATGGCACACACTCCTTTCTGCCTGAGTCATGCCAGAAAAAAAATCATTACTTCTGTATGTTAACTTCTGACAGTGGTCTGATAAAATGGTTTTCATACGTCATGGGCCCTATTCTTTACTCCTTTGTGCATGTTTAACTCCCATTATTAATGTGAGTTATGTGCATACACTGAAGAAGGAAACGTCCTTTCTAAAAGGAAATGTGGGCTGTGCAGTATGTTTGACTAAGTAATATCTCCAATCACAATATGTAGCCAGTTCTTTGTTTAATTTGATCTTTTTAAAAACACATGAAAGTCAACCTTGCTTTTATACTTAAACTAGAAAGATTAAAGATGACCCTTTTGTTGCTCCAGTATGGCTAGATTGCAGTACTGAAAATCAGGGAGAAGTTTGTGCCCATTAGGCTCTCTTGATTTGCACCAACATTAGTAACCTAAATGAGCCGGACTCTTGTTTTACATTTGTGAAAACCCAAATGCTTTAAAAATGTACACGGAGACTTTCTGGAATCCAGAGTTTAAGTGTGCATTAAAAGCTCCTGTTGGCTCCAGTGAGAGGGTTAGAATTTAGCATTCATTGGGGCCTTAATGATTTGCTGATACTCAGTGTAATTTTACTGTGTGTAATGGCTGTTTTCTGTTTGGTAGGTCTGAGGACTTTGTGCATTGCTTATGCAGACCTGTCAGAAAACTCTTACAGAGAGTGGTTGAATGTCTACAATGAAACCAGTACAGTTCTGAAAGACAGAACTCAGAAGCTGGAGGAATGCTATGAGATCATTGAAAAGGTAAGACGCATACTTTTTTGATGATCAGATACAGATTCCCTTACATGCGTCCTTTCCCATGGAATTTGGGCGTTATACAGTAAAACAAACTGTTAATTTCATTCATGAGAAACTGAAAAGGTATTCTTAGTTGACAACCTGTTCAGTCCATAGACCTCTCAAGTTTTAGTTCGTAAATCTGAGACTAACTTATGTATAAAAGGTCATTGCTACTTACAAACTCTTTTCTGACATTCTTTTTATCTGGCTGTCTTGTGTAAGGTTGATGTAACTTGACGAAGATAATGTATAAAATAGTTGTGTTGCACCAAGTTCCCAAGTACTAGTATATGAAGAGAAATTTGTTCCTTTTCATACAGCAGTCACGGTTCAGGCTTTCTGAAGGCTGTTGTAGGCAGTGTAGACAAAACAGAGTGCTCACCTAGGCCTGTAGTCGCATGGACTGAAAAAACATGAAAAACTGCTCTCCATGCAAATTGCAGAACTCTGAATTCTGGAAGGGGAAAGTAGGTATCGGAGAACTGCTTTGAAACTCTGTAATCCCACACTGAGTGAAATGTTAAAACGTCAACACTAGGGGCCAGTGTTTCTTTGATGCTTGTTGGTCTTACTGCTTTCTGAAATGCTGGTAGTCCCACTTCTCACCTACTTATTCATGCTCTTTCCCCTCACTCCAGTTATTTCACTCTCATTTTATTTAGCAGTTTCTTTAAAACACTCTTTGAACTTCAATTTCTTTTAAAATTAATATTAACAATGCAATTTAAGTTCTGGAGCACTGTTGGTTATTTAAGTTAGTTGGGGCAGAAGAGGGAAGGAGGTTGAGACTAGGATGGGAGCTAACTTTTATAGGGTAACAGAAAAACTCCAAGAACTCTTTAAATAGTAGCTGAAGATTGAGTCTTGCTGTTCAAACTAACACCTAAAGTCGTCTTTTGTATTGGTCTGTCAGTAGCAGTGTGGTTATCTAATCCTTGATTCTGTAGGTTTGTGTAGCTCCTTTCAGCTTTCTGCTTCCTGCACTGTGGTCTCGTAGTTTTCTGTTTTCACTGAGGTGAAAAATGAACATGGGTTGATTCTCTTTAAAATGTGTTCTCAAACCTTAGATCATTTTTGGCCATCTACCTTCTGCCTCTTTTCACAATTTAATATCTTGAAAAAAGGGGACCCATGAGTGGGTTGTAGAATTGGAGTTTTGGACTTAGTGCCATATTGGTAGGAAATATCCGCTGTATTCCTTTCCTGTTAATGTTCGCTTGCTGGTCATACCAAGGAGCAGGAAATTGCACTTGAAACATAATTTTTTTTTTTTTTTTTTCCTTAGACCTGGTATTTCCCAGGTTAAATTCTCTGGTCTGTAGGCACTTCTTTCTAGATAATAAACTGGCTTGTGGCTGTAGCATAAAATATAATGTATTTTAAGAGGCCAATTTTTCATCTAAGGGCTCAAATAAGAGTGTGAGAGCTACTTCGTCAGTCTGAGCGTTGAGGTCACTGGATCATAGTACAGGTGCACATGTGGAGACAAACTTGAACTGGCTTCCTTCCCCACCTGTACACCGGCTGAGAGGACTTCAGCAGGCACAATAGTAACCCCCCTGGTCGGGTAGCTCAGCCATGCCAATCGCTGTGCTGTCATGTTTAACTGCTTAACAAGTGATTTGGGGAATAAAAGACAATCTACAGTTGCACACTTGGATTGCATTTGTAACCTTCAAGTGTTGTTAGCATCAATAGGGCTAATGTTTCATCAGGAGGCTATACGGTACTAAAGCAAATGACTTGCGGGAGTTGATTCTACTACCTTTACCAGCTGAATATCTCATAACAAAACTTAAGCTTTGTCAAGACCTGTAACTCATGCCAGCCTACACACCTGTATGAATAACAACTTCCCCTTCTGTTCTTTATGCATGCATAGATGCATACAAGCAGGAGCTGCTCTAATGCCCTCTTCATAGAATCATAGAATGGTTTGGGTTGGAARGGACCTTTGAAGATCATCTAGTCCAACCCCACTGCCATAGGCAGGTACATCTTTCACTAGATCAGGTTGCCCAAAGCCCTGTTCAGCCTGACCTTGAACACTTCCAATGATGGGGCATTCCCAACTTCTCTGGGCAACCTGTTCCAGTGTCTCATCACCCTCACCGTAAAAAAAATTCCTTCTTTATGTCCAATCTAAATCTGTCTTTTTTCAGTTTAAAACCATCGCCCCTTGTCCTGCCACTGCAAAGCCTTGGTAAACAGTCTTTCTCCATCTTTCTTATAAGCCCCCTTTTTATATATAGAAAGGCCGCAATAAGGTCCCCCTGGAGCCTTGTCTTCTCCAGGCTGAACACCACTAACTCTAACTACTTCTGTTCACTTCATCTGTTTTCACTTGTTTTGAATAATTATAGTCCCTACAAATAATAGAAGCTGTTACTTTTTCTGTGCAATTCCTGAAATGCTAGCAAATAGCTAAACCCAATTTGTATTAATTTCTTTTAAAATGAACATCTTTACATGTGTAAGGAATCATTTAAAATGCTTTTAATGTTAAAATCTGCTGAGTAGATTGTGCCTTTTGACAAGGTTTATTTCTTAGGTATTTTTGTCTGCCTGACTGTTTTTCTGTAACATGGCCAAATCTCTTCAAGCAATTGCTTTAGAATTGTGTAAGACTATGGATAACTCTTGTAGTATTAAATATGTTGTATGAGACATGTTTTTCTGGCAGTATGTAGACTAGAGATACTTGGATTGATTAATGTTCATACCACTTTTATTATGTAAATGTAGTGATTATATCCATAAACAGTTGCAATAATTTTTGCTTTGAGTGATTGTATCCAGTCTGTATGTACACTTTATGGAGGGAAATTAGTTTAAATGATGTGATGCCAGGTGACTTTTGTTTTGTGAGCTTAAGAAATACATAAACTGTGACCACTCATCATGTTGCTATGGTGATTAGTGAATGCTCTAGTATATATGTTCATCCATAGGCTAGCTTTGGAGTTGTATAACTTCAATTAATTGCTCTTGAAACATTGCTATCTTTCTGATCAGAAACACGCAGTTCCTTTCTGTACCTTTTGAAATGATAATTGTATGCAGAGGAAGTAGAATAGCCACACCAGAAACTTACTGTAGTATATATTGCTTGTCAAAATGCTGTATTAGCAATGAGGCACAACATGCTGTCTTTAATTCCTTTTTGAGCGTGTTCCAAACAGAGGTTTATCTTAAGAAAACAATCCCTCAAATTCTTTTTTCCAGGATTTACTGCTGCTTGGAGCTACAGCCATTGAAGACCGCCTGCAAGCAGGTGTTCCAGAAACAATAGCCACACTAATGAAGGCAGAAATTAAGATATGGATTCTGACGGGGGACAAACAGGAAACAGCTCTCAATATAGGTATCYATCTTCCTAGTTACTCTGAATTTATCTGATGTGTGGCAGGTTACATGCTAGATCTGCAGTGTGGAGTTTTAAACAAAAACAGGCCTGCTTTTTATAGAATGGTTCCTTGGTAGCAGACAGGTATGAGGTAGCCTTCACTTTGGAAAAGGGGGGGTTTTGGCGTGAAGTCTTTGCTGTGAGTGTCAGGCTATCTTCAGGTTTTTTTAAGGCAAAAGGGACAATTCTGCTCTTGGTCAAGTGCAATTCTTGTATGGAGTGAACATAGGTAACTCTGCGTTCTGATGGAAACTGGAGAGCTCAACCAGACTGTAATGTTTCAGTTATATTGTGCATTATATCAAACTGTTTTACAGCTTTTTTCTTTTTTTCCACTGACTGCCTTTTCTAGACTTTAATGGAGTTTGGGATATGATGGGAAATATGGTAATACAAAGCATGTAGCTTAAAACTTCTTGCAAACCTTGTCTGTGAAAGTAGGTGGATGCTTGAATAACTGCTCCTGCTGTCACCTTATGGCACATCTGTTAGTCAAGTATGTTGTGATTGTTAGTGGAAGTGTGCTGTTGCTATTGAATGTAAGGCTAGAGTTTAATATGGTTGTTTTATCAAGGTGCAATATGAATATCCTCGTCTCAAACTTGTTGATGTGTCTTAACTTATAAACTATGTTCTTTGTAATGCAAAAAAAAAATCTTGCAATGATGTGAACAAAAAGTACAAATTAAAGTATTTATCAGACAGGTGTGCTTGGGTACTGATGTAATTGAATGGTAACCTACTTAAGACAGGTGTTTATATGACTACCTGTTTTTGCAGCATAAAACTGGAGAGTTTTTAGCACTGTAAGTTTAGGTTCGTTATTAGAAGCAGCCCTTAAACATTAGATTTCCTTTTAGGTCATAAATGTATCTGGTAAAATCAGTCTATATACCCAACTCTACTTGTAATTTATCAAATACAAAGATTTTACTGTAAGGCTGGGCTGAACTGGAGGTGCACATTATAATTTCAATCCTATAGCAACTAGATGATGTGCTCTGTAGCCCTTCAGCTATTGTGCTAGTCTTGCATTGGATATGCCACATAAGTAAGTCTAGTAAGTACTCAAAAGTTAAATCCTTCAGCCTTTTTCTCACTGTGAATGCTTGCAGGGTGGGCAGCCTGGGTAGCAATACTTGTGCTGTCACAGAACGCTGCTGTGCTTGAAATGCTGATTTGTGAGCTACCGCCTATGCTGCCATCATGCCATAGCCCTTCACGCAACGCTAGTAGCCTCCTAGGAGAGGGGCTATCCAGGTCTTAACCAAGTAGTAAAGACTTAGTTAAGGAACAGATCCTGATATAAGCACCCCTGCCCCATGACATCACATATCTCCCAAATATAGCATCCTTGGCAATATAGTGCCATGATGCTCTTGTATTATTTTTGATGATTTTTCTCCTTGTAACTAGTAAATATGCTCAGAGATGGAAAGAGACAGAGTGGCGCTCTGGTGATCTGACATTTTGCAGAACTGAGTGACACTTTCACCTTGTTTCTTAAGTCTAGAACACTCTGCTTATTCCCACTGTCTCTAGCGTGCCCATGTAAAGTGCCATCCACAATTGCATTGAGATTTGCAGATTAGTCTGTCTAGATGTACAGGTGTAGGTTAAGGGGATCCTTAACAGCATAGGCTGTCTTCTGTTGAAAGAGCTATTTCTTTAGCCTTCTCAAGCTCATGTTGACTTCAGGATTGTCTAACTATATGAATGTGACCAATGAAGCTTTTTATATATAGAATGGCACGTAGATGGGTCTGGGTGTATTTCAGGCTCCTCCTGACAGAACTGTGATGGTCTGTAACTGAACTTACACTACCTTTAGCAAAACTTCAGGCATTGGCTATTTTTTGTCTGCTTTTCATTTTTTCTGCTTTGGTTGGTTTAGTGGCATTTCAGAATGTAGTCTGCTTGACTGACTAGAATTTTTGTTTACTTACCAAACTGAATCTAGTTTCATGTATCTTTGTATATCGAAGTTGGTACCAAGAGATGAAATAACTTGCTCAACTGATACAGTTGTAGTAGAAATAAGGTGGATGGCTTAAGTAGASAATTGATTTAAATGCTAGTTATCTGGTTTGAATTGCTATCTGAAGATTTGGCTTTCTTCAAAAGCAGTGGTCAACTTGAGAGGAGGGAAGCATCATCTTTTGACAAATTAAAAAAAAAAAAAAAAGTAGCTACAGATTTTGGCATAAATATCTGAAAGAAGTTGATATATTAACTAACAGCAGCTAGCCTGAACACAAGTACATGAGCTTTACAGCAGTTGCTTACTCTGAAGGCTGTGAAGGAGACTAACTTCCAACTTGTCTCTAAAACTGTTTGGTGTTTTTTTTTTTTATATGATAGCAACTTGAAAAGAATAAGCATCTCCCTTACAACTTCTAAATTATCACTTTTAGTGTACCATTTGGTAGTAAAACTCTGGAAACTTAATTAGCTTCATGTTCAAGTTGGCTTGAAAGTACAAACATGTGGCACCCTTCTAGTTTTTGTATGTTACCCATTTAAACATTCAATTTAAAACCCAATCCATGTGCACACTTTATGCTATCTAGGGAGTAAAAAGTATTTTCACTTTCTCATTGTGCGTGGAGGTTATGCTTATGGACTCGTGCTTGCTGTATGGACATGCATAGATATTGAGGGATATTTGAGCTCTTGGCAGCTGCCCCAAGGAGTTGGAGTACTTTGTTCTTCCAGCTTCCTCTGGCCTTCAGGATTTGTGTGTGTTTGTCTCTTGATGGCATTCTTAACGTCTCTGAAGAGTAATGATTGACCTTGCTTGTGGGGTGGTTGTATGCCTTGGACTCAGCCATGTGCCACCTGATAGTCCTGCAGGTGAGGAGTGTGTTCCTGATAAGCTTTAATACTGATCAACCATTTGAACTCTCTACCTATAGAAAATAGGAGTTCCAGGTTCAGAAACACCTTTGAGCATGACATAGGTCTCCAGTTTTTATCAGCTGAAATTGTCCTTAGCCTGTGTCTGCAAACAACTCTAGAAGGCTTTACAGTGTTCTTGTAGTTTCATCCTTCTCTTAAAACACTCTGCAGACTCTGGATCTCCTTTGCCTTTCAGTGAGGCAAAATAACCATGGCAGATTTCTGTTTACCACCATCCTGGTGCTCAGCAGGCTCCCAGAAAATCAGAACTGATATATTTCCAGCCAATAACTTCCTTAGTAACAGATGATTTTCTGGGAATGGGAATGAAGTGTTTACTGAACTGCATCCCTCCCTTGAACAAGGAATGAATCCCTACAGTTGAGCTAAGTGCTCTTACCTAGAGTATGCATTCATAGCTGTGAGCACTGCATTACAATCACAGAATGGTTTGGATTAGAAGGGACCTTTGAAGATCTAGTCTAATCCCCCTGCCATGGGCAGGGACATCTTCCACTAGATCAGGCAGCTCAAAGCCCCATCCACCCTGACCTTGAACAATTCCAATGATGGGGCAACCCCAACTTCTCTGGGCAACCTGTTCCAGTGTCTCGCGACTCTCATCATAAAAAATGTCTTCCTTATATCTAGTTTTAAAACTGTTGCCTCTTGACCTGTCACTACAGGGCTTGGTAAAAAGTCTCTTTCTCTCTCTTTTAAGCCCCCTTTATATATTGAAAGGTCTCCCCAGAGCTTTCTCTTTTGCAGGCTGAACAATCCCAACTGTCTCAGCCTTTCCTCATAGGAGAGGTGTTCCAGCCCTCTGATTGCTTTTGAGGCCCTCCTCTGGACCTGCTCCAACAGCTCCATGCCTTTCCTGTGCTGAGGGTTCAAGAGCTGGATGCAGTACTCCAGGTGGGGTCTCATGTCCAATTTCTCATCCACCAGTATCCCCACGTACTTCTCAGTAGGGCTGCTCTCAATCCATTCATCGCCCAGTCTGTACTGACTGATATTTGGGATTGCAGCAATCCAGGTGCAGGATCTTGTACTTGGCCTTGTTGAACTTCATGAGGTTTGCATGAGCCTRCTCCTCAAGCCTGTCAAGGTCCCTCTGGATGGCATCCCTTCCCTCTAGCATATCAGCTGCACCATTCARCTCGGTGTTGTCTGTGAGCTTGCTGAGCGTGCACTCAATCCCACTGTCTGTCATCGATGAAGATATTAAATGGTATTGATCCCAGGACTGACCCCTGAGGGGCACTACTCATTACTGGTTTCCACTTGTACATTGAGCCATTGACTGTAACTCTTTGGACGTGGCCATTCAGCCAATTCCTTATCCATCTAACAATCCATCCATTAAATCCATATCTCTCTGATTTAGAGGTAAGAATACTTCTGTTATGGCGAGCCATGATTTTTCAGTTGAGGGAATGGAAGCAATGCCAGCATGCTTGCCTGTATCCCAATGCGAAGTTTGAGCAGAGCATATGTGCCCTCTCTAAACACAAAGGATAATCATTCTTGCCTCAGATGCTGGATTCTGTATGCCTGGAGTATGAATGTGCCTGTGGGCTATGATCTTGAACTCTGGTTCAAGCAATCTTTCTCCCAGGATACTTGAAGGGAAATAAGTCCCAGAAGTGCCTGATTCATCTGCTTCATGGACTTTTAGTCAGACTTTTAAATTAAAGAGCTAGATACCAATTTACAGGTGTGGATTGACATTTTATACCTGGCTTTGAACCAGCAGTTGATCTTATTCTACTCAGAAGCATTGAAAAAATATGCCCTGCTCTTAGAGTGTATTTTTGCTTGCTGTGTTAGTACTGCCAGTAATAACTATTATAAAACTATTATAAAACTATTATAAAACTTTAAAATATAACTACAAATGTCACTTGTAATCTTACAGTTGCCAGTTACTTTGCTTTATACTAGTGCTAGATTTTAACATCTTCGTAGACCTGAAATTGTACATAATGTATAGATCTCCTATAAACTGTTGTTAGGCTTGACTTACATCCTCCTATTCCAATCTTGATCTCCTTGTTTAATGTCATGACAAGATGCAAAATGACCTCAGTTGCAGGATTAGTTCTTCTGACTCTGACTTCCAATGTGCACAGCAGAGCAAGTCTGTGTTTTCCACAGTTGTGTGGTGGTTTTGTTGGGTTTTTTTGGTTGTGTGGTTTTTTGTTTTTTTGTTTTTTTTTTTTCTCTCCAGCTCTGCTTGTTGAGTGGCATCTTGCTCATTTTGAGAGAGGTAAAATGAAACGGTGAGCAGTGGTTTAGAAATTACAGCTTGCTATTGCAGCTGCTGTTCCTATCAAATGTTACTAGAAAATCCTTTTGAATTAGTTATACTGGATTTGTAACAGCCTACTGCACAAGACGCTTGCCTTTTCCTGGGGAAAGAATAACCCTGAGATGGAGGGAAGTGCTTAAGTTTGTAATATTCTCTTTTTCTCCTCAGTAAAAATAAGGAAGTAGTTCTTCAGCCTGGGACTAACTTTTAAAAATGGCAAACTGACTTTTTTCCCAAGTCAGTGTTTTGTCTATACCTGTTGAATCTTCACTACGCAGTTCTGTACTACTGCCTAAGACTTGTTCACAGGCAGAATCGGAGGCTATCTGCAAAGCTTTCATGTTGTAGGCCGCATTTCTTTAGAATATATTTCATCCTTTTCCCAACAGGTGTGTGAGAGTTCAATGTCATTCTGTATTGTTCTCTAAAGCAGAAAATAAACCTTAGTTTGTTAACACAAATAAGATGAAAATGTATCTGCAAGGTTGCACCTGATATTCATATTCCACACAGCTGTGAAAATGGAAGAGAAACAAAACTTCTGCAGGTAATCAAACCTGCTGCCTGAAAGTGCCTGGCTATGTGATATAAGCATGCCTTCCACAAAGGAAGATGAGGGATTTGCTTTCTTGACACAAGTCGTTCATGCAGGCATGTTAACCCCGGATTATACCTACAAAACTAGCCCAATTTTATAGAAATTCTGTAGCCTGAGGAAATGATTTGCATTGCAATTGAGCCAGTATGGCCTTCCTAAGGAACCAAGAATCCCACAGAAAATAAATTTATGCCTCAGTTGTTCTCTGGCTGTTGTGAAATACAGAGACACTTAATCTTTTTACATTGACTATGCTGTTCTGCTTTTGAACCTGTCGGCCTTGCAGTGGTTCATCACTGGGATGTTACTCTTATACTGCAGTAGCCTCCAGTCTCCATTTAAGAAAAGTAAAAGACTTCCTGAGACCTCATTTTATGACAGTAATTTCTTAAACTTGCTGTGATTCATTTCTATACAGAAGCACAGTAGAAATACAAAATAATTCTGTTGTATTTCCTTTTCGTATGTAACTTAAATCAGCAATAAAAGGCATGTGCTTCAAATAAATTAGTTCTCTGCTGTTTTATGAAGCTACATGACTGTGCCAATCCCAAGAGAACTTGCATGAGCTTTTAGGATAATGCAATGGGGTCATACTGATGCGAGTTTGCGTTTGTCTCTTGCCATTAATATGAGCTGGAATTAAACTGTTTATTCTGTAAATGCTAAGTATATGTACCCTGGATATGATTTTGTCTCATGTCAGTGACAATCGTGTGGCAGAGGAACCGCCACTTCAGTGGCATTGAGTGGTACTGCAGTCATTGGCTTTTACTATTACAAAAATAAGAGGCTTTTTTCTGTTTTGAGAATTTTTGCTTTCAATTTTGGTGTCCTGGCAAATGTACAGAACTGCCTTCCAAGTGCTGCTCCGGACTATGGCARCTTGCTCTTGTTCTTTCATGCCCCAGTCCTACACTAAGAATTATCTAGTACAATTACCTGATGTCTATAGGAGTTGGTAGGGGCTCTGTGCGTATTATTGATTTGTAGTTTTGGATGAAGCTCAGGACCTTCCACACTTAACTCTCAGGACTAAAAAATGCTCACGTAACCCAAGTGTGGGCTAAGGGGACTGGGTAGCACCAACTGATTCAATGCGTGTGCTTCCAGTCATGTGGCATAGCCGCAACTGTGCGTTCAGATCTGTTCCTGTAATGTGTTGAAAGCAATTCTGCCTTCATGTAAAATAAAAAAAAAGTTTAGATATAGAAATAACTAATTTTGCTGTAGGGATATAGCCTGTATTACTGCATCTAGTTAATACGGTGTTTTCTTTGCTTAAAACCTCTGAAGTGATGTATTTGGAAATGCAGATAAAATGCAGCCTCTGTTGCTAGTAGAATTGTCAAGTTGCAGTGTGTCCTGTACACCAATGCTTCCAGTAGCCTGCCTGATAGGAGTAACTGCTCAAAAAGTAAACTGTAATCTGAGCTATAGATGATCCTTAAGGTTTACCTAAACCTTAAATATTCTTCCAAAAAGTTAAGTCCTTGTTTTTTTTTTTTTTTTTCCTCTTGCAGGGTATTCTTGCAGACTCATTTCGCAGAGTATGTCTCTCATCCTGGTCAATGAGGATTCGCTAGATGTAAGTAAGCAAATTTTGGTGTAGTTCTTGACAGAAGGAGGTGTTGCTAAAGGGAAGGTTGTTGAGCTTTCTCACTTTATTTCTCTCATTTGCCTTTAAGGGTAGCAAGATAAAAAATTCATGCTAAAACAGGGGTGGGTTGTGCAAAATGTACTCCTGAGGTCTCCAGTCACAAGCTGTACAGATCAAACTAAAGTCTCAGAACAAGAAACTAATTAGGTCCTTGGGTTTGATTCTGCTGCAAACTGGTGAAATCTGCAGTATGTCATCAGGAATATAGTTAGGCTTTAAGGTGTAGATACAGGAGTAACATGTTTGAAGAAAGAAAAAAAACAAGCTAAAAGACTCATTTCAACATAATAAGCTATCTCCAGCATTGCATGGAACAGCTGTAACAAAATCTATGCTGAGCAAACTGCATTGTGAGCTTGCCTATGTGCAGCTTTTAAGACCTAAAAGTTGCCTGCGAGTGGTTGCCATGCTCCTCAGGTAAGTGCAAAAATTAACTAGAAAAATCATACACTTGTACATGTATCTTCCCAGAAGATCTTTCTTCCAGTTTGCCTGTTTCAGCATCAATATCAGCATTTGATATCACTTGAATATCTGATTGCTCTTAGAGGTATTTGTAGGACAGATGAAAAGATCTATAATAGACAGCATCTGATACTTGTGTTTAGAGTTGGCAATTTGTCCTGCTTGACTGGATGGGAGATGCAAAACCTCTATCTTTGAGTATCACAGGAGTTACTGGATATCTGGAAATCTGGTGGAAGAGGGGAATGCTATTGTGGCAAAGTAATCACCTGATAAGTGTTATTTTCCAGTTGCATCTATGTGATTCATTTAACAGCAGCCTTGACAGTGTTTTCAGCTCAGACTCAAGTTCTTTGTATGAGGTTGTGGTATCTCAAGGCCTAGGGTTCTAGCTCACCAGAACACAGGAGATCCCAGTGAATCCAAGGCGAGATCATCTGTCTCTAGAGGCTGGATTGCTAGTTTCCGTGCAGCATAATGCACCCTGATGGGAGCTGTGTCGCTGCTGAGTTCTAGCAACGAAGACCATGTTAGTTCTCATGCAGAAGTTAAGTTTTCTGTGTTTCTGTGCAGTTAGAGACTTGTTCAGATAATTATAGTGGGATAAGAAGACTTCCATTTTTTATTTTTTTCAAATTAACTGCATCAAGCGTGTGTGGATTTGAATATATAAGTTGTTTCAAGGAAATACCTAAATGCCTTGCTGAAGATTCCCTTCTGATCAGACCATCTTCTCCCATTTTTCCACTTCTGCATGGTCCCCCTTTAAGGGAACTGTTTTCTTTTTGTGGGATCAAAATACTGTGCTTCTGATGAGCTTTCTGCCACACTCAGCTGACTGGACCTCTTACCTGAAGAAAGATGCAGAACCTCAGCTGAAAATGAGCAGCTGGTGGTCTTTGTTTCCTGAGGCAGGAAGATTAGTTGGATAGAAATATAGGAATAAGAAAACTTCTTTTTTTTTTTTTTTTCTGAATGTATTGTAAACTCAACCCAGAAGAAGGAAAATGGTTGTGCTTTGTTTTAATTTTAAAAAATTTCTTACACATTCTGAAGCTCTGAAGTATTTTTGACCCTGGAAGTAAGGCTCTTATTTCAATCTGAATTAAAAGTAGTTCCTCCTAAATTTGCAGAAACAAACAATGTGCCTTTTGTGATGCTTGTTCAGAAATAATAAAAGACTTAGGTAAAGATTCTCTATGGCTAAAGCAAGGCATGCAAACTGAAGATGGGACAGAAGTTGTTCTTGCTAGATCAGAGGAAGAAAATGGAGCTACCATTGCTTGGTATTTAGACACATGTGGAAGTTGGACAAGATAGTCCTCAAGCGATGTTAACTTGACTTTTTTACTACTTCTGGTTTTGAATACAGTGATACAGTGAGAGAGGGAGATTTYTGGGTACCTCTGTTTTGTAGTGAATACAGTTCAGAAGGTGCTGAGTAGTACCGGACAGCTTCAGTGCCTGCTTTTAAGTTGTGGCTTCAGTTAAGTGGCTGAAAGGACCATGAGAGGGCAGCATGACTAATGAAATGGGTTACTACTATGCCCTAATGGCAAGCGCTTCAACCGTGGGGTTCCTTTAAATGTCAAACAGCAGCGTAGGTAGAATGATTCAAGGACTTTCATTAAGAGGCAAAAATGAACTTGCCTTTTCTGGGATGAAAGGCTGGACTTAAGCAATTAAGAAGTGAGAAAAACATGCCTAGGTCTCTTCAACAGGAGGAACAGCTTGGCCCTGGCCTATGTGTAGAACCAGCTCTGAGTAATTGGTGTGATTGCAGTCCTATCTTGTTTATGGAACTGACCTAGACTTACTGAAATGCATATCATGTAGCTGTACAAAGGAATACACTTACGTATATTACTGTAGGATTTTTAGACTGCAAAAAGGCTTCTGTATTTTATTTTTAAAAATACTATTAGAGCCTTCTGCTTTTTAGACAAGTCTTTGATTCTTCTCTTGAGAAAATAGAGGCCTATGATAACTGGTTTTGATTCAGTAGATCCTATGTGATGTTAAAAGTGCTGCTTTAGCAAGAACTCATTGTGTGACTATCTCTTCAGCTTGATCTGCTTGCAGTTGATGGGCTGGGTATGTGGCTTTTGGGGAAGGCATGCTGACAGTGTCCTTATCCCCGCTTTTGAGTCCCTTTCAGAGGGTCAGCTGCCTGTTTGATAGCTTCAGCTGACAACCCCTGCCTCAGTGTATACACTAAATGCCAAACTGATTGTAACAAAGTGAAACCTGTCCTTCTTATTCTTATGTTAGCACAGATCTACAGAAGCAAAAATGGCTACCAGAGAGAAAACAAACCTGGAGAAAGAAATAAGAGCTAAAGAATATAGGGTACAGAGAATGCTGAAAGATAGGAACTAGTGTACTCCAAGAAAGCATAGAGGGAATCTCCTATTTTAAAATACCTGAACGCTTATTTTAATTTCTTTCTGTACTTACAATATGCACTTCGAGGTTTTTATATATTCAACTTTTTCCCAAACTGTAGCCAAGAGGTATGAGGGAAAGGTAATGTAATGTGGGAACCAAACTGGGAGAAATGTCGTTGACCAAAGCATCTCTTCTCACTTTCCCACATGCCAGCTTTGCCTGTTGGAAAAGGACCTGGGGGTCCTGGTTGACAGCCGGCTGAATATGAGCCGACAATGTGCCCAGGTGGCCAAGAAGGCCAATGGCATCCTGGCCTGTATCAGAAATAGTGTGGCCAGCAGGAG
>JAYKAV010001267.1:1058177-1077866 GCA_035582835.1 Phoebastria nigripes | reverse complement strand
AAACAAACAAACAAACAAAAAAACCAAAAAAACAAAAAAAAACCCCCAAAAACCAAAACAAAAAAACAAACACCAAAAAAAAACCCCAAACCAACCAAACAAAAAAAACCCCAACAAAACCCAAAAAACCTCAAACACTTTCTACACTTTCTTTTCTAAGTTACTTTTCCTTTCACTTCTTCAGTTCTAATAGCGATGACACTTGGCAAGACCCAGAAAAGATCTTTCAGTTTTAGGCTGCAGGTATTTTAGCAGGTAGGGGTTCATCCTGCCAATGCCTTGTCCATGCTATGGGAGAGAATAGATCATATTACATAAAAGTGGAAAGGAAGAGTGTGTTCCCTGAATTCCATATAAAATTTGCTGTCTTGTTTGTAAGAGTTATCATATGTTAGAGGAAAAAGACTGGGAACAAACACTCTTTCTCTTAAAACTGCTAATGATCTTCACATATGTGAAGGCTTATCTCTCAGTAGATGATCCCTGAGTGTTATCCAGATCTGTTTTCTGTTGTGTAAGTAACAATATAATAATGGCTTCAGCTGGATGGTGAAGGAAGTATCTGTTTGCTTTGAAGATGGGATTCTCTGCAGCATACTGATACACTTCTTTCTAATAAGCACAAGAGACCATGGAAACATAAGGATGCATAATGAAGTGAAAGCAGGATTTTGTTAAATGAGAAGCTACCCATGAAATGCAGTTTTTGCTTATGTTAAAGGATGATGGTGTGGTTTTTTTTGTTTTAAGGGAATAAGACTAAGCAGGTGTCTGATCTGTAGGTAAATGAGTTATAAATACTGACCCTCTTGATACAGTTAATATTACACATCTGTAGAAACAATTCAGATTTGCCTTTTGTATTGAAGGGTAAGAACTAAATACTCCTTTCTTCTCTCAAGATACTTATTTTCATATCTGATCCTCTGCTTTTATTGAAGGGGAGGGAGGCCTTGTTTGTGTGGGTTTTTTAAGCATAAGCAGTCTTCCTTTCTTGGTGTGGGGCCAGCCTAAAGCCATAGGATTGATTCACCTGCACTGTTAACTTACTGAAGATAGTGGAGAACTAATGATTCAGGGTAAGAATTAGGGCATGTCTTGATCATATCTTCAGAAAACTAAGACAGAGGGCTATAGGTATCTGTGGTCTTATTTTTGTGGTTCCCATAATACTGACTTACTACTTTGTTAAACCCTTTTCTGAAGATTATTTCCTTTTTCTTAAGAATTAGACAATCATTCTTGTAGCTGAAACTTGATTACTTAAAGCCTGCTCATCAATCAAATAAAGGAATAAATTTCCTCCACATGAGAATTGAGGAAAAAGATGTTTTATGTTTGGCTGAAGCCAGAGAAAGTCCCACTGAAATTTTCTGGGCTGATTGGTCTGTCAGAAACTAGAATTAAGCAATTCTCCAGCTGTATGAAGTTAATACCTGCCTACATATGTGTTCCTTCTGCATATAGTAGAACTGATCAGAGAAATCTTTTAGAAACTTTTAGGGTTTTTATGTGCCTTTGCCACAATGATGTATGCTTATTTGTTACTGAAAAATGTGTCAAGGTGTGTTTTCACATACGTAACTCCAGTCATTTAACTGAGGTAGTGATGCTAGAGGGTCAGTTTTGCTCTGTTTTCGTATTTAGAAAGTGACTTGTTAGAGAAGATAAGCTGATTGAAGCTAGGTAGTGAGTGCAATCTCCTCTCCATAGTTTTAAGACAAAACTGATTTGGATATCTTGCATTTTCAAATAATTCTCAAATCCTAAAAATATCGTAACCAGTGTTCTAAGCAGGCCTGAAATCACAGTTCTGAAATGTCAGAACTTAATGCTTTTCTGGAGAGCTTTGGGAATATGAGTGTTAATCAGAGCTGAGGCGATTCAGATGTCCTCTTGAATCTTCCATTGTGCTGGGTTGCGGTGGTGTGTATGCTTGTCATATACTCTGGTTTTTCAAGCTAGCCAGGCAAGGTAAGACTGCACTTGTGAACCTCTTGACAGCCCTGATGGACACCAGGGCTGTGGTGATGGTGGTGGGGAGACTTTTAGAGAAACTGCCTCACAAGATTAGAATTGGTATAATCTCTTTAGTTCTTGTAAACTTGAGTCTTGTGTTCTTCTCGGGTAGTTGTTTTTCCTTCTACCCAGAAATAGGCTAATTTAGGAAGAGAATCCAAATCCATGGAAAACTTAACTATTCATTTATACTACTGTGTTCTACCTCCTACCCCACCATGATAAAAGTAGTGAGTTTCTGAGTTGAGCAATGGTAACAAGTTCTATGAACATGTTTCTTGGTAGGCTGGCTGTATTTCATGGCATGCTTCACTTAAGTGAAATGTATGTCACAAAACAAATTCAGCTTAGTCACTGAAGCATGCTCCTCAAGCTGTGGCAAAGCCTCCTGTTCAGCTATGTGTCTCTTGTTTTGCTGTGAGATGTGCTTATCCTGGGAGTGCTTCAGTTTTTTCTTTCTATATCATGAACTTTTTTGCTAGTATTTTTCTAAATGCAGCATTATAAACATCTTGTGACAGATTATTTGTGTGGCAAAACTAGCTGTGGAGAACATAATCAATTTGTTTTCTAAATTGGTAGTTTTCCAACCTTTTCACTTCCTTCCCTTCCCACCTCCTCCATAAATCTTAAATTTGTGCATATACAGGAGCTGTTGCAGAGTTTAGACTTTGCAGTTTGCCTCTGATTTGATAGAAGAAAAGTATATTCTTGCAAAAGCAAAGTGTTTCCGTATGTCAAGGCAACTCTCATGCATCCTTGCTATTTGCTCAAATAAGCAAGAATAAGTAAGATATTCTGTTTATTTGACCCTGTTAGTCTTATGAGAACAGGGTTAAATCCTAATATTTTAAACCCAGTCAAACTTTAAAGCAAAAAGACTATGGTATAGTCATGTTGTGATGATGTCTTTCTATGGCAGAGTAGGCCACCTGGATTATCCTTTGTTGAGGAATGTATTACTAGCTTGTCATGAACAAGCTGTGTCATTGGGAGAAATCTATTCTCAATTTTGAATAGGCTGCTCTTAAAAAAAAAAAAAAAAGACTCCTCCAGTTTGTTTATAAATACAACATATTGCCTAAATAATTTTGTTCTTTTGGTTTGCTGCTAATTAATTAAAAAAAGAAATGTAATAGCTTGCAGAGTTACTTAGAGAATTCTGTGGGTAAATGTTTTGCTGTTGACCTAAGTACAACCACAGTAGGGTCCATAAACTAGATGACAAATGGGTTTTTTGCAAGTAGGACTACTGTAAGTTGTAGCTGCACTAGTACTTAGGAATGGTTGGGTATGTGCTGTGACATTGAGCCACTCAGAAGTTTGAAGAAAAAAATGTGATGTATAATGATTAGTCTGTTGTCTTTACGGTGGCATATATCCTGGAAGTACGGTGACCCACAGACAACCTGTGCTGCACAGTCTCTCATGACAGTTCGTTACTGCGTCCTAACAGTTAGAACAAAATTGTCAATTGTAAGATCAGTTCTAATAGCCTTTACTCATTATGGGCAGCAACTGTTCACTTCAGGACTTGAGAAACTGGATCACATCTTCCTGCTATTTATTCCAGGATAATGCTGTTGAAATGATGGGGAATTCTTCAGACACAGCCCTGAATTATTTAAGTATTTTTTAAAAAAAATTTCTCAAACCTTGCTCAAACTTCCCGGAACAGGGCTGATACTAGATACTGGTGCAAATTTTGTTCAAATGGGAATGTGTGTGCTGCAAATGTGACAACCTCTTAAAGGACTAACATTTTTGGTCACTGTAATTGTTAACCATTGATAGCTTCTGGCTGAGATGAGGAATGCAAGGCGCTTCTAGCATATGTAGTTATTTCACCCTACACATTACCATTCCATTGGGGGTTAATTTGATACAGGTCTCTTGCCTTTCTTGAAAACCTGTTTTGGGAAGCAGTTCCGTCAAAATGGCTGTAAAGCCTTGATTTTGCCTGCCCTGTAAGCCTGATTTATTCTTTACTTTTCGTCTCCTGATATGCTCTCAATTTATGGCAATGTCTCTGAGATTCTAACTTTGATTTGTAATTAGAGGTTCGCAGTTCCATAGCTAATAAACTGAGTTTAAATGAATACTCCCTAGTGAGTAGACTAGTATTTGGAATCACTGTGTGCACTTAGAGGCTGAGTTTTATATTCAAGTGATAATATTACAGGTGAGAAGGGGGCAAGTGGATGGAATGGCCAGCTGGGTGTCTGCCTAGTTGTATCCACAGAGGTTCTGAGATAACTAAACCAGAATTATTTTCTAGGTGCTGTGGACTTCAAGTCTTTATCAAGGAAACTGCCTTTCTTGTGATGCAGTGCTTCATAACAAGCACCTTTGCCACTTCATCTCACCTTAAATTGAAGTTTGCAAGCTATAGCTTTCATCTAATTAACGGATATATATATWTWTTTTTTTTTTATTAGAGCTGATTATGCTGTAACTTAAGTGTTAATATGCTCTTTGACGTGGAACTAGTTGCTGATCTGGTATGAGGGGAGTATATCACTTGACACTTCTTTGATGAAAGGCTTTATGGAAAAATACTCTAAGTGATCCAGTATGGCAATTCAGGTAAAAAAGCCCTCAAAAATCGAAGGTGAAAGCCTTGTTATCTAGTCTATCATTTTGCTAACGTGTTCATTCAGTGCATGTGTCTTTGGATCYTTTGGTGCTCCTTTCTGGTCAGGTAAAGAGAATGGTTCAAGACAAGGTGGTTTTACATTTTCTTACTTATCTGAAACATTAAAAATAAGTAACAACTACTTCATCCTAGAAGGGTAACCTGGACATTAGTTTAGTCTACCTGCATGTGCCTCTTATTTGAAGTATGGCCATAGGGCATTGACATCCCTTAAATAAATCCTTGGGAGCAAATCTTGTTTCTGAGGCAAGAACTGTTTAGCTGTGGAATACTCTAATTTGAGGCCTCTGCTGGCTCATGTAACAGTGACTGTAGGGTAGAAATTAATGCTCATACAGACCTTCTAGATTTAAGCACTTGCTAATATGTACAGCCTGTATTCAGTATTCAACTCTGATCTGCTGTGATGCTCCAGAAAAGAAGAAGTGACCCCTGAGACAACTGAAGGCTGAAATGTTTTTCAGCCCGGGATCATGTCAGTAATGGATTGACAATATCCAAGCTGCACCAAAAGACTGAGAAATATTGGTGAGTGCTTAGTAGAAAGCTGGACATAAAATCTCTGTCCATTTTCTGTGTCCAGCAAAACTGACACTTCACAAGGAAGCTCTCCTCTGTTTCGGAAGATGGAGGAATTTGGTGTCTGTTATTAATTCAAGTTCTTGTAGTTCTTGTAGTAGAAGCATAGAATTCGCTGAAATAAGATACGGCTATCTGTAGAAAGACAAGGTGTCAAATTCTACAGTACAACTGGGCACCATTTATGTGGCTAATGGTGACCAAAGTTGTCTGGCTTCAAGAATTGTGTGTTCTTGGTGGGGAAAAAAGGTCAGCAGAGCACGTGCTTTTGGGTGTGGAGTTTAGTAGCCTGTAGAAGTCTGGGAAAATGTGGATGAATAAAACCAATTAATAGTTAAGGGGCTTTGTAAGATCTAGGTTGGTATGGTAATATTTATGTCTTCATAGAAAATTAATGTTTCCCAACTTATCTGTAAATAACATAAGGAAAGGGGAGACAGGTTCAAAAATCAACTAGCTGATTTTTTGAAAGCTTCTACTTTCTTTTCAAGTTATTAAAATTTAATTGCTCTGTCCGTATTAGGTTTAATATTGTCAGGTTCTCAAGGGATTTATCGTTCTATCCAGAGCTTGACAGACAAACTCCACAGTTCAGTAGATAGAGTTAACAGGTTTAGTAAATATTAATAAAATAAATCTATTGTACAACTAAATCTTTAGGGAAATTACTCTAGTGATTTAATTTAAAAAAAGAAACATGATCTTGATGATTTTGTGGAGTTTTCTTATTAAAATTATTTTTAGTAATTGAAGGTGGGTATCATATTTATTAGATAAACTTTAATAAAAACTTCAGATGTACACATGGGGTAAACTGATAGGGAACTAAGTGGTGTGTTTCTGAAACTCTGGAAAAAAAGGTCTTTGAAAGTTAGTGTTCACTTCAGGGAATGGTGTTTATTTGACTAGAAAAGAGAAGTTTGCCTGGGGCTTTCTTACACCTTTATATTCTTGGCTTAAAAAAAAAAGTAAAAATACAGGAAACCATTAGGGTGAAAGCAAATCAGTGTCCAGCTTCTCAGTTGAGTGGGTACCAGTGTCTCTGCTGGGCAACAGTTATGCAGTGTCAATAAGATTTTTTCCAGTTCTTTCTAGAATTAGCCAAAAGCAGTCAGATGGCAAGCAGTGCAGCAGCAGAGCTGTTCTTGCTTCCTGAGCTACCTGTGGATGTCAGGGAAATGTCAATTTGTATTAACTGTATATGGGAATAGAACATTTGTTTAAGTTGTTAGGACTAGGATCAGAAATGTTAAAACTTTGCTGGTTTTGGATACAGAGATGCTTCCGAACTTATCTGAAATGCCATTGTAAATCACTAGTTTATAATGCATTATAGAGTAGTTAAACAAGAACAGCAGCTACGTAAAGACTGCCCTATGACCTCTATATGCATTATGCAGTGTAGTCATTCCCAGTAGTGGCAATTGCCAACAAATATATGTCAATTTTAATGTGTTTTGTTGCTTTTGAATCTGTAAGGAATAAACAAACAAGTCTGCAATAGAGGAAGGGGATAGAATGGGTTATTTGTGGGATTCTGGCAGGGTATAGAGTATCTGGAAGAAGACGCTTTTTCCTCTGTGGTTTATTACCTGCCATTAGCAGTTTTATTGGAATTTGTACTGTAGGTGGACAGAGTATTTTGGAGAAGTCAAGTAAGGACAGTGGAGAAATCCAGTGTGCTAGTTTTCGAGGGATAAAAGGCAGCAGATAGTTGTTGAGTTTGTTTGGTGTTGCTTTTTGTATGATGGAAGTATGTGAAGCTGAGAAATGGAAATGATTTAGCTACTTGAGGTTGCAAATAAAATAGACCTTGTGAGAGATTATTTGACTCGTGGTTTGTCCAGCACCCAGGACCCACATGAACCTTCAATAAGGAAATCTGCAAATCAGAGGGATTATTCTGGCAAAAAAACATTAGAAAGTATGTTTGCTGAGAATAAGTCATTCCTATTTGTCAATATACTAGGAGAGTGCTATGCTCAAGGAAATAAAAAGTTGTTGCTGTAGCTGTTGTACAAAAGTGTAGTAGAATTACTAATCTCCCAAGAGCAATATAGATCTTCAATATAACTTTT
Organism: Phoebastria nigripes; assembly: GCA_035582835.1. Taxonomy (NCBI): domain Eukaryota; kingdom Metazoa; phylum Chordata; class Aves; order Procellariiformes; family Diomedeidae; genus Phoebastria; species Phoebastria nigripes. The sequence goes on along the minus strand of JAYKAV010001267.1, from coordinate 1,070,534 downwards.
TGTGGTGGTCACCTACAGGAAATTCTCAAACTGAATATTATTCAAAATGTATCTTTAAGTGTATGGTAGTCATGTAGGACCAAGCAAGGATCTAGCACATCTTACACCCTTATAAGAGATGAAGCAGTCCTGCTCATACTGCCTTAATCTCTGCACTGGGAACTTCGATCACTGGACAGGCAAGGTAACTAACTGCTGTGTATTGCCCACTCAGTGTACATACAGTCCTAGAGCACCTTACTTTTCAATCATAGCAGCATCTACCAGAAATGGCCTGGTTCCTTACTGGGATCTTTGGCTATTAATATACATACTGTCATTATTGCTGTCATCAGTATTCTAGCATTATTTTTTTTTAAATGGATGGAAGCTTATTACAGATGTGTGATTAACAGAAACCTGGTGTTAACATGGACTAAAATAGACTGCATGTTTTAAGGACTAAATAGACTGAATAACATGGACTGAAATAAAAAAAAGGAAAAAAAAAAAAAAAACCACCAAACTTTTTTTAGTATTCCAGTAAGACATCAAATAGAAATTCATTCTGCTGGAAAAACTGGCAGTGTGGTTTTAAGACCATGTCTGCTGCCTCATAAATGCAGTTTCAATAGACCTGAGTTTGGGTTCACATGTACAAATGGCTGGTTACAATATTCTTTTCCATTAAGCATTTTTGGAACACATGATGCTTTATGAGCAAAGGTTAACTAGGAGGAAGCTCGAAGCAGGGAAGTACAGATGTATTTGTAGCAATGAAGACTACTGGCCAAGCTCAGGATTATTACTGCTACATAATTTAAAGGCAGAATTTCTGTTGTTCAACTCTGCCAGTGTCTTCCAAAAGATGGTGTTCTGCCCTAACTAATTTCAATGTCCAAAGTCACTGTGGCTAAATACCTGATTTTCCTATGATTGGATTTCAGTTCACGTAGTCAGAAAGGTAGCCTGTATGATATAAGAATCAATATTTTGCTCTTAGAGTTATGAATGTTGTTACCTTAACTGTGTGTTACTCTACACTGGAATTAGAGCTCTGAAAATCTCTATGGTGCTGCCTTTTGAAATTGTGCATTTACATAGAATGTTTTTTAGTAGGTAAACATAATAATCTTGTCAGGTAGTGGAATAAGCTTTCGAAGGAATGCAGTACCTGGAGCCTTGGGATAAATAAGGGCTCAGCATCCCTGTGAGTTGCATACAGTCTGAAAAACTGCTGTGATAGACTTCATTATTTTGGGTATTTCTGATTCTTGTCAGAATTCATTGCCACAGGTAAAGCGTTTATTGACTTCAGCTGGGAGAAGGCTTTTTGTGGATTTTGTTTTATATCTAAAGTATTAAATTGCTGAAACTGTTACATGATGTTAAGATTGTATAATTTGAACACTGTTTCAGTGAGTAATTATCTGTTTGGGAGCACTCCATAGATTCTTATCAGTACTGGAACTTCAGGATTATTAAAATAGTTGTGTGAAGTGATTTGAAACTTAACATTAGGGTCTGGCATCAGGACAGATCTTACAAAATAGTCCTTGGATGAACTGTTCAGTCACTGAATCAAGCAAATGTCTCTCACGTCTGTCCCTCTCAAACACACTACCTGGGATTGTTGTCTCTTGTGTAGCTATGAAAATACAAAGATGCTAAATTGTCAACTGAACACATGTAATCTTTCAAATTTGCAGCTGRTCTGAAATACCAGTGCTGACTGTACCATGGCTGGTGAAGAAACTGCCTAGCGGTTGTAGAAAGTGATGGCAAGGGCAAATGTCATTTTAATGCTCTCCTAATGTCATCTTACGTAGTATTAAATAGGATTGTTTAGCAAAGACCATTTTTCTATTCCTGTGCAGCTTGGAGGTGCTTGGAATGCTAAAGACTTTACTATATTTTTTTTTTTAAAAACAATCTTAGTTAACAGAATAACTAGGAATGCTGTCTAGGGAACAGCTGAGTGGAGGCACTCGCTTCCTTTGATCTGCAAGGAAGGCAGTGGCCAAGCTGCCCTTGTTCCTGCTTGTATCCTTTTCCACAGCTACGTAAGGCTGTTGCAAGGCCAGACCATCTGCAGGCAGTGCCTCTCTGAAGGTGCTGTCAGGTGACCTGTGCTTGTTCATGCACATCACCATTCCCACAAGGATACTTGTGCCAAGTAGGTAATGCTATTTAAGGGAGTCAAGTAACATAAAATAATCTYGGGCTACTGACTGATGTTCATGAAAATCTTGGTGCCCTGTATCATCATCTTTTATAAACCCTAAACTTTCTATGTTTTTCTTGTTTTAGATCCCTCTAGACAAGGCTTCAGGCCCTCTAGGAGCCTCTAGCCATGCACTTTTATCATTAAACCTAGTCTCTTCTGAGCAGTTAAAGCTGTGGTGTAGTAGCAAGCATTTTTTTTATAATTACACACAAAAATTAATTGAATTTGACTTAGAACTGAAGTAAAAATCAGCATAAACAGTGACAATTTCATTGCAACTTCTGGACTAGCTGTGGTGAGCTAGTCTGTACACTCATGCCCAACTTCTCCTGAGACAGTGAACTTTAGGAAGTGAGCAGTGGCTGTACCCTGCTGCTGGTTCTTCATGTGCCCCGTGGCAAGGGATGGGCTGGAGGAACTGGCCGCCTTGTGCATGGTTTCAAGAGTGGAACTGGGGGCAGGAAGGGGGATTCGGATCTGTGCCACATCCTGTTTGCTGTTGCTCACACATGTGCTGCCAGTTGAAGTAAAATCAGTCGCTCCAAGAAAGCTTGCTTGTAGTTGCTTTTTCAGTGTTTTCTATTTTTGTCCCCTTCTTGCTCATTAATCTGCTCTACTTGAGTTGCAAGACAAAAGGTTTGCATTTCTTTTGGTACTTTGAAGATAAGCAATAGCATCGAGCATGAATTGATCTTGGTAGAACTCTATTAGAAAATACAGTCTTCAGACTTCCTCTGACAAAAGGTGTTAAAGCTGTACAATCTTAAGGTATTTACCTGATGTTATGGTTGTGTAGTACTAATTTTGTAATCAAATTGCAGCAGAAGAGTTGGCATCGTGACCAAATCTTATTTGAGCAAAACCAGCAAGTTGATTCAACAGGCTGGCTTGCATAAAACCAGTTGGATAATTTTGCCATGCTTTTTTCATTTCATGATCTAATGCTTTGCAGATAGTTTGGCTATGGGTCCTGTATCAGCTGAACAAGTATATAGCTATCTGGATTTCTGGTATTTGAGCGTAACACTAAATTTTTCAGTTTTTGTAATTTTTTTACATACTCTGCCAATGTCAGTGTTTTGGATTGCTCTCCTGTCACTTCCCTTAAATTATTGAATGAGAGTTATTTGATCCTATAGATCTAGCAAGTGTTCAGATAGTAAAGAATCTCTGCTGATGTAGCAGGACTGTTTCCTAGTATCTTGCTTGTTTAACCCAATAGTGTTTTTCTCCTTTCCTAGTGTATGCCTCTACGTTAGCACTGTAATTGATGGGTTTCAAAAACTGTAATCCAACGTAAACATTTTTAGTCCTGCTACTGTCCACTCCTTGCATGCTGAACTATAGAGCTCTTTTAGTTTTGGGGCATGAGGGAAAATCCAGTTTCCTATATCTTTGCTGTTCCAGCTTTCTCATCTCCACTTCTTCCTCTGACAGTCTGTGTTTCCTAGGTGCAGGAGTGTCCAGACTCTTGTCCTTCAGGGCATGCTTAGTGTTTTCTTTGCTCAGGGTGTTCCTCAGCCTTCACCTGCCCTTGTGGCAGCTCTTAAGCAATTTGGGCACTGTTGTGTCTTAAACACAAGCATTGTCAGACTTGAGTGCCATCTTTCCAGTTGCTTGCTGAAGGGGCTAGCTCAGGCAGGAGAATGCTGCCTCGCTGTCTGCTTGCTAGGCTCTGTTTTATTAGAAGTCCTGAGAGGGCACAGGTGGGACTGAGGCCAGGAATGAAGGGGCCAGGATAGCCTGTTGCACCCTGCCTACTCTCTTTGGCAGCTGCTGAAGGGCAGGAAGCCTGAACTAATTCTTTAATGAGTCAAAGTGATGTTCTGGGACTAAATGAGCTCAGGAGTCCTTACAGCAATCCCAGCTGGATGGGAACAGTCAACAAATGTGCATGTTCCCCATTTCCAAGAGGCTGTTGGGAAAGAGGTAAGGCCATAGAAGTATAGTTTGTATCAGATCTTTCTGAAAACACCTTTGTGTGTTGCTTTATTGCTAGTCAGCCATGGGTAAAAAGGAAAAATATGTAGTCCAAGGAGTGTGAGTAACTTCTGATGCTTGTCATGCTTTAAAGGTAGAAGTAAAATCTCAAAGGGTATTTCAAGAACTGTACATTCTCTCATATTTCTGTTCAATACCTGTATTGTGTCTAAATCAAAACCAGGGCTTTAAGAAAACAACTTGGGTTAAAAGCAATCTGCTTCTTAAAAGCCAGTTTTATTACAGAGCTTGCCTGTGCTAATCAGCTGCTCTGGAACTTTCTGGGCTTCACTTGGAGAAACAGATTTGATAGTACACAAGCATTTGAAAGGAAGACTAATGTGACAAGTTGGCTTGTTGCATGCATTGGGACTGTCTTGAGTAGCTTTGAGTTTATAGTTTGCTGTTTGGCTTAATGCTCAAAGCAGTTTCCTTTTACTTAAGTACTAGAATAACTTTGGCTATGAACTCTGACAGCGGTATGGCCTCTGTTACTTACACTAGCATGCAACTGAGCTATTAACTACACGTAATCTAATAGTGATTTTTTTTTTTTCCAAGGGGGATTTTGGAGAGGAAACTGAGGGTGGAAGACTAAAAATAATTGAAGCTCTGGCTTTCACTAGCCCTTTCTTAATTTTATTAGTCTGTAGAGAGGAAAATTCTGTCCTTCCAACTTTATTTTGATGTCTTACAGATTGACATTACCTTATATGAAAAGGTAAAACCAAAACTTTCTTTTCCAGACTTGAATGTAATATGACTTGAAAATACTGAATGATTTTTTTTATAGTGAACACTATTTTTGGAACATGCTTGTGTCTGTACTGGCAAGATACTGCAGCTTGAGAAAATCATGTTGAGGCAATCCTGTCAAATCAACCCTTGTAAAAGACAATCTACTCAATACTGTGTGTTTGCTGTGTATAGCATTCTTTTGGAGAAAAGATGGGTTCTGTCATCCAGTCTGTATTCCATTATGGCTAGTGTTCAGTCTTTTGTACGTTAATAAACATGGATTCCTTACTCGCTAGCAATGATAAAACTTCTTCAGTATAGTCTTGGCTACATTGTTGGCTGTCCTTCTGTCTCCCTTTCAGGAAAAGTTGTTCTAATCTCATTGAATCAGGATGGTTATATTTTATATATATACACACCGGGGTATTATAATAGTGATAATATACATACATATTACTTTATGTTTTTTATACACACACATACATATATATACACACACATATGAAAAAGTTGGGATCTGGGTCTTTAAAGCATCCTGCATGCATATAAGGAGAAAATACCACTATTTTTTCCTGGGAGTAAATTATAGGCTGACTCTTACGTCTGCACACCAGTGTCATTTTCTTGGCTGAATTCTCCTTAGCAGTTTGGGCATTTGAGTGTACTAACAACTTAAAACACAGAAGCATGTGGTTAAGACACTGTAACACAGACTCCTGTATCTTCATGATCTAAAGCAGAAGGTTGTGGTGTCATCTTGATATGAAGAGTTACCAGTAAGCTGAAAGGTTGCCTTTTATCTTTGGGAAATTACTTAGCAGAAACATAATTTCCTTGGAGGTCTAAACAAGAGCTTGTTCCTGCTCCGGAAAAGCTGGACTGTTATACTGGAAAGAGAAAAAGCAATTGGGACTTGACAAAAGTAGAAGGAAATAAAACAAAAAGCCTATTCTGTTGAATGAATTTAATAAAGCTAAAATATCAAAATATAAAGACACTGAGGCATTCGAGCTTGTTAGCAAAACTAACAGACTGCTTCCTCTGGGCAGAGTACAGTTGCTTTTAATAATTACACAGATGTGTTAGTGTCCAGAACAAGCATTTCTTTCTTGCCCTTTCTGTAGTATAAGATAGTTTATATCTTATGTGTACCATAAACTGTTCTGTGGTCAAACATCTAATAAGTATTGAAAGCAACAGAGATTGTCCGATGTAGAGCATTTCTGGAGTAAATGAAAATCATGTAATAAGCCTAATCCTGTTCTTAGTATGAAGAGAACAGGATTTTAGCTATACTATTTGAAATCCCTAGTCTTCCTAGGGTACACATGTGTTTCTTGCTGAAGCTAGAAATATTAAAAAATAACATCAAACTGAACAAATGTGGTATTGTCTTTCATAGCATTTGAAGAACATTTGATGATGATGATGATGAATTGTCCCTTTGCAGTTGTTTCTACAATTGTTTCTTATGCTACAAGCTTTGCCCTCTGAGAACTCAAAGAAGGATTGCAGAAGGCTCATGGCTTTCAATGTGGTGCCTTTGGCAGTCAAGTTGCACTGGATGACCACTTAAGATGTCAATTCTTTGGGCTGAGAATGCTGAGACTTTTGTCAATTTTCTTGATTTTTAAGAAATAAATGTCATATTTTAGTGAGGGTTTAGAGTGAAGATTGGTATTTTGAAGATGCCACTCCTGTAGTCAGTGTCTCTCCCTTTAATCTGAGGAAAAAGTACTGTTGCAGGAAACTGGAGGTTTTCTTTCTAAAGGCTAAAATGCTAGGACCACCACTTCTGGCAGCACACACTGCCATCGTGCTTAATCTGCAAGACTGGAGATGACTGGTTAGTGAAATCTTGAACAAATCAGTTTTACTTCTTAATTTGGAAGAAGCCTCTCTTCCCTCCTACTTCTCTCCCTCTCCCCCTGAGCCCCCAGCTCATGGGTTGCAGGGGGACTTCATGCATATTCCTTAAAAAAGACTCCGCTTTTCTTCACTCAGAGCCTTAAGTTTAACATGCAGCCATCTGGCATTCTGCATTAAGTTTGACTTGAACACTCAACCATACACTTTAAGTGGTTAGCTGTTCAGTGCTGTTCTTTACCGTGATCTTGAACTTCCTGCAACGCTTTATACAGGATATGTATTTGAGATGGTATATCTGACTGACATATTTGGAGATGATTTTTCTGTGATCAAACAAAGCTTGTAAAAGATCCTTTTCATTTTTCTTTTTAAACTATGTGGAACATGCTTGGAGATAAATGTACTGCTGACAGGACAGAGGTTCCTTCAGGGTATATTTTCTTCCCTGTTTACCAAGTTCCCCGGCTCCTGCATAATCAGTTTGTTACAGAACTGAAAACATCCTTGAATAATTATCTACAGCTCCTATTATAGCTCTTGATGGTCCAATTCATCTGGACTTTCAGCTGCCACTGGAGACATAAAAGTACTGATATGATCTGTTTATCTAATTTTTGAAGGCAAGATTTGGTCTGTATGTGATAACCTGAGACTTGCTATGCAGATTAAGGACTCTTTGCATATAGACGTTTTAGATTACTTGGCTTACTGTGAAGGAATTTCAGGTTGAAGTTAAGATTCAAAGCTATGAAAATGATCTGAGTGAGGCCATCTGTTATCTCTGGGTCTTCCATATGATGTTTTTCTTGGTATGGTAGGAGATCATATTCATCAAGCAAATAAGCAAGTGCTGCTGTGTAGAACCAGTGACAGTCATTTGATTGACATGTTTTAGGAATGGGTTCTCGTTGTCTTGCCTTACATTTTTAGTGACATTGGCACTTGCTGTGTAACAATATTTGCCTAATTTTATATGTTGTGGTTCCTTAAACATCATGGTGAGCTTACTCTCATAAACAGGCTTGGATGAACAGATGACATTGCTGGGGTTGTTTGTGTGTAACTGTGGTATCTGGGCTTGTTAAATACTTCCGTAAGAGAAGTGCAGATGTTGCTTGATCAACTTCTACAGACTCTTGTGGGAAGGCAGATGATGACCATAATAACATCTTTTGGAAAAATTATCTGCTCATACTACTCAGAGTTAAATTGAAGTGTCCAGGGGCTTTGTGAGGAATCTTGTTGGGAATGACTTAGAAACTGCAGGTTTCCTATATGGTACCTGCAAAAATGGTTTAGAATAGACTATTTCCCAGCTATTGAATGTACAAGCTCCTGTTCTCATCAGGCTCTGAGAATATTTAACTACTTTGGCACTTCTGTCAGAGGAATCTGGGATTAAATGTCTTAGAACTAGTTCAGGCTGAAGTTTTGTCAAAATCATGCTTGTTTTATATTAGAGAGGGAATATGGGACATTTTGTTATACCTTTCAATCTTTCTTTGGAGGATTGCTTCAAAGTGGTGAAGTCAAGTAATTGATTGGGACTTATAAGATCAAGTTAGTGTTCATCAGTGTGAAGTGTCATTGGAGTGCTTACATAGTGTGTGTTCTTATGTGTCTCTTCAAATCAGCATGTGACACAGGCTGAGCACTGCAGTAATACTGAGCAACAGCTGTTGATGAGCCTTCTTTTTGTTGTTGTTAAAATTTGATCTTACTGAAAAGAGTAAATTGAAGGTAGTCAGCTGGGATCTGATCTTCTCCCATGATCCATTTGCTGAGTGGTTTTGTGTGTACATGTTGAATTTGAAATGAATCGTGTATTTTCAAGTATTCAAGGCTTCTTAAACTGAGAGATACTGGTAATAATTTCTTTTGAAATGTGAAGTAGCAAAGTATTCACAGTTGGAGTCTTCAGATTTCAAAGGTTCTCTTGGCTTTGGAACTGGGGAGTGTCCTTATATTCTGTTCTTCCTGTAAAGCTAAGGAATGGATGGACTCTTAAAATTGCATTTTAGAAATGTGTAATTTTCAGAGGCATCTCTGCATAGCGCTGTTTTCAGTGAGCTAAAAAACAAAACAACCTCACCGCTAATATTTCTACTTTTGACTTCATGAGAACCTTACAGGTGATGGGTTTTCATATGGAGCTGCATAGTTGGTCTCTTTGCATAGTATTGAGATGTTTTGGTACACAAGTTTCTTTTCTAGGAGTCATCTTAATCTAACTTCTCCTCTTGGCTCTTCTGCCATAATCCCCATAGCTCATAGGTCCCAATATTACTGCTGCTCCTTCAGGTACGTTCATCTTCTGAGATGCTTCCAAGTCCCTCATGACTCTCAGAACTTGTATGAGCACCTGATCACATGTTCCTGCTTTTCTAGTCCTTTATCCTGGCCTCTTCTAAAAGAAGCTGTAGAAAAATGGTTCTTCTCATTTCAGGCAACCTTTTGTCATTCACATTCAAATAGGTGAAGAAAGGACTAGTCCTGCATTACTTGATTTAGATGTGCAGCAGCCCTCAGCTTATCTAATGCTATGTACACTTGGCAGTCTTCCTACAGCAAAGCTCATTTAAGCGGTATGCGCCCCACCTGATTTACCCTGTGGTTACACAAGAGGGTCTGATAGTACATATGGTCTGAAAGGTCTGGAGGCAAGAACTCCTTACAGCTCTATAGCTTCAGAAAAAGGAACAAAAAAGTATGTAGAGCCAAACACTTAAGTTCAGTGGCAGAACAACTTCAAAAACAAAAACCATGATGTGTAATCTCCTAGGTACCCCTGTTGCATTGTCACACCCTGAATTGAATCCTCTGCATGTGAACAAGAGTTGGACCATGTGAATGAAACTGTAGGTTAACTGTTGCACGTTCTTATATCTCCTGATCTGGATGCTGCTGTAAAGTGAAATTCCAGGTAGCTTTCTTGCCCCTTTGCGTTGCCACCTCTTGTGCAAACACCCCAGAAAGCTTGAGAAGAATTAGCAACAAATTTTAATCTAATATACAACAGAAATAGCGAATTCCTTTGAGTAACTTCTCATTCATCAAGAGATGGTGAAGAAGATCTAGGGCCACATATCATCAACTGTCTGTTTAAAAAATAAAAATAAATCTTTCAACAGGATTGTCATAAAGGTTTTTAGTGCTGAGCAAGCTTAAGGTTCTTTGGAAATGTGTATTCATGTTACAGAATAATGCATTGTATTTTAGAGGTAACTTCATTGTATTTCACCATTAGTAATTAAGTAATTCTTAGATAAAGCACAGCACTTCAGGTTTCTACATGGAGGACGTTAATATACGTAAGCACTTGGTCTTGAATTCTCATCTTACTGTGGTGGTTTGTAATCTGTTGGTCACTATCTGCAGGATGCTTCGAAGTGGAGTATATTCAAAAACTGTTTTGGAAGTTGACTGTAAATGGGAAAGTCTTTAGTTGAGGAGGGACAATCCTTGGCTTGAATATTGCTTAGCAGCCAAATGAGTTTGCAGATGCTACCAAGCTGTGAGGCTACTTGTGCKTGTTGGGATTTTGGATTAGGTTTTCAAGTGATTTCTTCAGAGAATGGCCTGGAAGAAATCAGATACAGTTGAAAAGGAAAAATGCAAGATCATGTTATTGCACAGGAGTGCTCAACTGTGTGAACACAAGATGGGGAGCAGAAAAGGATTAGGTGGGTCACAAGCTGAATGGGAGTTAAGTGTTATGCTGTGGTGAAAAAGGCAAAAGGCAGGAAAGTATGGCACAGGAATATAGCCTAGTCTGTTCAACACATACTGCTTCATCTGTTGCACTGTGTAGCCAGGTGGTCAGACTAATGTCCACACTGCTGTCAAGTCTGATTTTTTTTTTTTTTTTTTTTTTGGCATTGTGACACAGCTTTAAGGGTAGAAGAAAGCCAAGGCAGTTTTGTGGATGCTCTTAACATCCTCATCATTGAGAAAGTATGCAAATGCTTGTCTGAAAATTTTTATGAGTAGAACGTGGAGGTCTATGTTGTAGAGTTGATTGTATTAGGCCATGCATATCCTCATATTACCAACTAAATATTTCCACTTCTACTGAAGTTTTGTGTTTCCATTTAATTGGCCATAAACCATGGCTTCTGGATCAGTTTTATGTAAGCAGGTGACACAGTGCACCTAGCAAATGCTACTATGTTTGAATTTGTATTTGCATCCACAATCCAACTCTAAAAGTACACAGAAGCAGTTAAAGAATCAGCTGTTTGAAGACAGATCGGTTGTAGGAAGTCACAAAAGAGGGGGAGCAGAGGAACCTGACAAACAAATCCTGCAGTTGGCCTCTTTCTGTGCACAAGAAGTTGTCTTTACTAGGCTTTGTGGCAATGTACTTTGCAGCCTTGCTTATAACTAGGTCTTTGGAAGTTGCCTSTCTGCTTTCAGAAATTGAAGTTGTTTGCTGTCCTAGTCAAGTTTGGTGCAAAACTTGGAAGATTGGCAACAGTGAGTATCTGTTCTGGAAATAAAGAGGTATTTCTTCCTTGGTTTCAAGAGAGGTTTCAAGGTTAGCACTTGCACATGTGCTATTTATTGTGGAAGGCACTTCCAGTGACTCTTCTGCCCAACAGGTGTTGCTCTAAGTACTTGTATCATGTTTYACCAGCTTTGGTTTAAACATTAGTTTGTCTTGCCTTTATGTGCATTATCCCTTTTCTCCTGTAAATTTGCTTCTACCAGATGTCCTTACAGATCCCTCAGGTACAGCAACTGGACAGTTTGAAATGAAGAACTTCACCAAACATGTGGTGAAGCTTCTAAGTTGCAATTAAGATACAGTGGAAAATTTTCCATGAAGTAGGGCTGGCGAGTGTTACCTTGAATGGGGTTATGCAGTGAAGTCCTTAAAAAATCAAGTCCTCCTTGGAAGATTTTTCATTTCAGCCTGTTCAAGCATTGGAACAGGCTGTCCAGGGAAGTGGTTCAGTCACCATCCCTGGAGGTATTTAAGACGTGTAGATGTGGCGCTTAGGGACATGGTTTAGTGGGCATGGAGGTGTTGGGTTGACAGTTGGACTCAATGATCTTAGAGGTCCTTTCCAACCTTAATGATTCCATGATTCTATGATTTAATACTGGGGGGCCAGGGGGCATGGCTGGTATTTTGACTTGAAACCACTTTTTTCAGCACAGTAAAAGAATTGTTACATGTGACTATTCACATTATCTATGTGCAGGAAGGAAACAGTAGAAGTCATAAAAAGTGAATTCTTAAATTGGTAAAATAGGTTGAGCTGGCACTTCAGTGTACTCCAGAAAAATGAGTTGGCAGATTGTCATTTATATCATCTCACAGACTTAGTGGTTTGGAAATGAATTCTAGGATGGTGGAAGAAGTTAACTTGGAAAAATCTTTAAACTGCTGTAGCTAACAGTACTTCCTAGATTTATGATAAATATAAAAATTAGTATATGCAGTTGATGGAGGTCAGCTGTCTCACAGTGGGAAAAGGATTCTGGCTCATGAGCTGGCAGGGCTCATCGAGAGGGCTTTAAACTAGGTTTGCAGGGGGAAGGGGATAAAACCAGGCTCA
>JAYKAV010001267.1:1044816-1055767 GCA_035582835.1 Phoebastria nigripes | reverse complement strand
CAACTACCTGAAAGGAGGTTGCAGCGAGGTGGGTGTTGGTCTCTTCTGCCAAGCAACTAGCGATAGGACGAGAGGAAATGGCCTCAAGTTGCGCCAGGGGAGGTTTAGATTGGACACTAGGAAAAATTTCTTTACTGAAAGAGTGGTTAAGCATTGGAACAGGCTGCCCAGGGAAGTGGTTGAGTCCCCATCCCTGGAAGTATTTAAAAGACGTGTAGATGAGGCACTTAGGGACATGGTTTAGTGGGCATGGTGGTGTTGGGTTGATGGTTGGACTTGATGATCTTCGAAGTCTTTTCCAACCTTAATGATTCTGTGATTCTATGACTTAGCTTACAGTTAAACTAAGGTGTTAGTTTAACATTTCTTACTGCAGAAGCTTGTTCTGTGAGGATTCCTTTAGCTCCTTTGAGGTGGAGGAAGGGCCGTGTGAGAAGGGTGTGTGAAATGTAGATGCCCGAGAAGGCCAGAACGTAAGGCTGATTTAGGCTTAATGAGTGTGTGTGTCTCGGAGGTCACAGATCTGGGGGGAGTAGTTCTCATCAGCTAAAGAGGCCTTCTTGTCTACGTGATGCTACTTACCATTTAGTTTTCTTCCCAAGGCTTTTTGCCTTGTGGGCCACGTATCCCTCTCTGCTTACAATGAAACATGAGTGTAGTTGCTGCACAAATGAGGCTTCATTTCTTTCTCTTGCTATCATCTCGGTGACTTCATGAGCCTTTCCAGGGAAAAGAAGGGAAGGAAGGGGAAGAGGAGATTTGGAGCTGATCATCTTATAGTAATTGTCCAGTTGTTCTTTGGGTATCAGCTTGTTTATAAGATAAAATAAACTTAGGGAATTGCTGTTATCCCACTAAAGTCTTTTGCACCCAAAGTATTTGCAAGTCCTGCTGATTTCTTTTTTTTTTCTTGGCAAGTATCTGATACTGTCATTCTTTGTTGGATACCAGATTGCCTCACACACTAACATTTCTTGCTGTAGCAGGCAAACTTCCCAAGCCCTCATGGGAGGGAATGGGCTGTATGGTGTGCTGCTGTTAAAAACAAGCAAAGAAAAAAACCACCCAAAGACACACAAACAAAAAAACCCCACCCTTAAGGTCTTGTTATATAGCCTATGTAGTAATGTTTCCAATGTTTTTATTACAGTATGAGGAGTCAACTCTTGTTTTCAGTGAAGTCAGCAGAGCCCTGGTTAACTTAACTCTGATTGCATTGACTTCCAAATTCACTCTAAGCATCATATGAAAATTATGAGTATTTGCTCTGTTAAACTACAAAATAATAGCCTGGGAAATCCCAGAATTTGTTTATGTCAGTTTTGTTATTTAAATACAAAGCTGGGCATAGCAGGGAGTTTTTCTGAGGCTTTAGAAAGTGAGAATATACAAACATGCTATTAAAAGGTTTGTTAAAGATCCTGAGAGTGCAGTCCAGAGAAAAGACCACACACACTCTGCTTCAGGATGTTTTCATTTTCTGCCTGTCAACAAATTATACTCTGCTATGGAGATTTATAATAACTCTGTGTTCTGGATGGAAACTATGCACACACAGAACAATAAAATCTGAAAGTTTGTTTTAAGACAGTAATGCAAGTAAATGCTCTGCTCAAGGTTTGTATTTGGGGTTGTGACTTGTTAAAATGGGAAAACAAACAGGAAAAGCAGGTGGGGTAGGTTTGTTGTGGAATATACCACCATGTCTTGAATTTAACTCTAGCATAGAGACCATAACAACATTAACCCTTAAATGCATTTGTGTGAGTCAGAATTGTTGATGTTTTTAGAGTCAACTCCCCCAACCATGTCRAATGTGCAAAAGTAGAATAAAAAAGAAATGAAAACCTAATTTCTTTAGCTTCCTCAGTCTGAGCTCTACAGTTGACTTTTTGCAATCTAACTGATCCTTTTTTAATGTTTGTGCTTTGATTTACTTGGTGGTCTTGTATAAATGGATTCTTAAGCCCTTGTGAAGTTCTAATTAAACTGATAATGTTGCTGTGATTCAGCAGACAGTTTAAGCATGTGCACATGTCCTCTACTGGCTAATGAAGTGTCTGTGTTTATTTGAATAGCCCACTGAATCAGGGCTACTAAACTGACGGAGTTTTCAGTTGATGCACCTTCTGACCTTTAAGTAAAACTGTATCTGTATTTTTAATATTTGGTGGAAATTCATCTGATATGCCAGTACAATAAGGTCTGATTGGCAGGCACCTCTCCAGGTTTCCCCAGAGCAGCTGCATGTTCTATGTGTCTAAAGGAAATCTTGTGGGGGGAGAAAACAAGTTTATTATGGATAAGTGAAGTGCTCATAATATTATCCTCTGTAATATTCTATTTTTGTCAGAACTGACAAACTTTCCATTTACTCTTGATGGGTACTCAGTAAAAATGGCAGGGATATTCCACAGGTCTGAGTTTATTCAGATACTTTCTTAGGACTACTATTGATTTCTGCTCCGTCATGCTTGTTCTAGTAAAGGATTGATTTATTCTTGCTTAATGTGACTCAAAGAAGAAACTTATCCCTTGATGTCAAACATGGAGTAAAAGCTAGGTATCAAAGTAGAGATTTCTACTCTAGTTATCAGTAATAAGTTGCCCACAGAAGGATATAGTTCCCCGTGGTTTCCAAATGTTTGTTCTTCCGCTTACTTAGGAAGTCTTTATTATATACCCAGTGAGATTTGGAGCTAGTTTCTTTTGCTTAATTGCACTGGCCTACAGGAGCAGTAGTTTGTTTTCTTTTTTAAAACATAACATTTGTAAGTAGTTGGAAGAAACAGAAATAATAATTAGTGCTTTTTTTACTGTATAAGCTATTAGGTTGTAAGTTAGCCATGCGTATGGAAGAGCATATTGAGAGCTTTACAAAATGCTGTTTAAATGAGGTGCCTGACTTGTAATCCTTGATTTATAGCGTTTTGGGGTATTAGTAGCGCTGTTACTAATTCTGTGACATCTCGTATGTAAGATGAGTAAGTTCAGTGACCAGGGCATGAATTGGATGAGGCTTATGCATAGCCATGATAATAAGCTATGGAGAGACTAGTAATCTCATCTGATGAGAACCCATCACCTTCTGTAAGTCTTCCTGTTGCCATGTGACTTTTTCTTTTGGGCAACAGATGGTGGGTATTGAATAACCCTCCTGAATTTGCTTTCAGGTTCTCCTCTGGCTCTGCAGGAGGGAGCGGTTGGGCCTTGGCCCTTCACCTTCCTTTGGGTCATGTGAAGAAGCCACAGGAAAATGAGGATGTTTCCTCTGAAGTGCCAGAAGGGCTAGACAGGGAATAAGGGCAGGGACTGGCTCCCTTGGTTTCAAACAGTCAGGGAAGTTTTTAATCCTATGGGTGGATTTGGGAGACGGACGGGGCATAATTCTGCATTTGAGAGCAAGAAAAAGGTTTGAGCAAGACTGAGAGGAAGCAGTCAAGAAAAACAAATGACTTTTTCTCCAAGGTCCCAGGGGCAAGGGTTCTTGGGTTAAAGTTCTGTTATTGATGACATTACCCAAACTGTATCCCTTATACCATCCTTGAGATTTCTGTGAATGTTGTCACTACATAGTAGTGTTGAAGTAGGTAAAACAGCTTTTTTCCCCCCAAGACATACCCTTGTTTTCCCTGCACCAGTCTGTAATGGTTTAAGCAGAGTCATCTAATTTGTTTAAATTTTCAGGTACGGTGTAAATAAAGCATGCCATGAAGTCATAAATCTAATCCCTCACACTTTAACGGGGAAGCAGGGAATGACGCAGTCGTTCTTGTAATGAAGAAGGTGCAAAATGTAATCTGTCTCTGAAATGGCTGAATTGTGCACTCTGTCATACTCATCAACTTAATCTGTAAATCTGCCTCCAGTTTGGGGCTAGCTTCTTAGTGAATCAGAGGGAGTTTGTTTTGACTACCATACCAACAAGCGGGGCAAGAGAAAATAAATTGCAAAGCAACTTCCTTTCTTCCCCCCCCTCCCCCCCCCCTTTCTTCTTCCTTCCCCTTTGTGTGAAAGTGGCCTGATTCTCCTGCCACTTGTTTGGCCCAGGAAGGCTCAGTCATTCTGGCTACCTGATCCTCCTTGGCTCAGTAATGCTGTCTTGACTGTTGTCATGTCCTCAACTTCTTCACCACCCAAAATTCATTTAATCTCCGTTTCTTGGGGTTTCCTCCTTGCCTACATGCTGTTCTGTATCCTGCTTTACTCTAGAGGAGAGGTGACCTCTCTCCCCTTGCTAACTTTTTGATCTACTTCCCATAGTTCTTGATGGTAACTGGGGATCAAGGGCTCTTCCGTAACAGGCCCTGCACCTGGCTCAGGAGGTCCCTGAGCTGCCAGCTGTGGGACCCCAGAGGCTGTTCTGAGAGAGCTAGTGTATGCTTGCTGTATTCTTGCACTCATTCCTGGCTGATTGCTTTTGGCCATGGTCATGGTCTGGTTTGAGTGTGGCTATTTTTGTCTTTTATTTTACTGGCTTTATTTGTGTAAAACTGATCTAGTCAAACTTCAGAACTTTACGCAGCAGATGGCTTTAAGTGCTGCCATGTTTAGCAGTTTTGTGATACATTTCAGACTTTAACATATTTATCGAGTTTTGTATGAGAAACATGATTCAAGGCAAGCAAAAATATGTAGCCTCTAACCATCACAGTACACTCAATCTTGCTGCTTGGTGTACTGTGGTGGCTGTCTGTCTTGACAGAAGTCAGATCAATTTCACTCAATATTATGCATGGAGAACATTTTAAAAATTCAATAACTATTTAATTTGGGAAGCTAGTGTATTTTTCCGAAACAAGGCGATTCTTACTTGAGCTGGAAATAAAAGACAAAGGAAAAAATCCTTTCCCGTGACCGTATGAACATGGGCATTTAAAAATCATTGATGTAATCCTGTAGTAGAAATCTTTGTTTAAAAAAAAAAAAAAAATCAACAGATTTGTTGCTGGTTTCAGTAAAACATTGTTGGAATGGTCAAAGTCCAAAGTATTTGGGATGATCCTGCAGTTACTGTGATGGAAGTGAAGTTTGGACTGGTTGCGGTTGCTGATGGCTGCGGTCAGGATACATCTAGCCAGGGTGGATATTACTATTACAACCTTGTAAAAACTTTGCCACCAAAATGGGAGCGGGGGGAAAGTGAGAGGAACAGAGGACAGCGTTGTGGTATGCAGAATCCGGCCCTCCTGAGGGCTGCAGTACGAGAGGCCAGAGCTGCAATGGTGGCTTACGGGACCGTGGCTGTTGGGAGGCTGGGAAGCACCGACAGGCTGTACAACATCTGAGCAGCCATAATTTTTATTGGCGCTTGGCCTCTAGTGAGCATGAGATAACTTGGGTTAGTGTGGTCTTACTGAAGTGTAGTAATAAGGGGGGGTGGGGAAAGGGGGGTGGTGGGTGGGAGAGGAGTTCTGCTGTAACCCAGAAGCATTGCCTGTGGTTCTTTGTCCTGGAGGGTGCGGTAGCTCTCTGTCTCCACTAATTTGACATACTGAATTGACTTACCTGAGCTTTTCTGAGCACTGTAGTAGTGCCTATCTGGTCGGCTGTTCTGGGTGCCTGTGGCAAGGTGTTGGGGGCTGCTGGGGCCTCGGTGAGGAGAGGCCGGGGCTGCCCCATGCTGGACACAGCGAGTTCCGCAGGGCACAGCTGAGCCCCTCAGCCAAGATGGTGGCACCTCTGGGAAAGCGTATTTAAGAAAGGACGAAACACTGCACAGATGGTGAGGAGTGAGGGGGAAAAGGTGAGAAACAGCCCTGCAAGCACCCAGGTCAGAGGAGTTTCACATCACTTTATTCACAGAAAAAAAAAAATGCCTCGGTATGATATTTCTATTCTTTAGCGTGCACAGAAACAGCTTGTGAAAGCTTAGGTCAAGAAATTAAGCCATGGTACTAGGAAGCTCTTTGTGTTGTTTTTTCCCATCTTTTCCCTTCGTGGATAGATGCTGGAGAGATCACTGAAGGAAGTATTTTAGGAATGTAAACTTGTTTCCCACTATTTTAGTAGTGTGATATGGAGCTGGAGTTTTTTGGCTCATATGTCTTTGATGTGAAAGAGATGCAACTTTAAATACTTCTTTTGCTGTCTTTGTAAGGGGGTTCACATATGCAGGTTTCTATGCATCTTTGATGGTTTGCTCAACCATGTGCTAAAACCTCAATTCCTGTTCTCAGTTGAATGTAGAGAGAGAAATCCAGGCTCCGCATCAGTGCTGGCCTCCATTGAGGTAATCTGTTCCTCAGGACCAGCAGGTGTGTAGTCCAGAGTAACTAGTTTAGCAACCTTAATTTTTCTTTTTTTTTTTTTTTTGGTGTTTTTGTTTTTTGTTTTTAACGTCTGTCTGTTAAACTGGAGGTGCAAATAGGAAATGCAGCACTTGGCAAGCGTTTGTGGCTTTGCAATCCTCTGGAGAAATCTGGATCTAGAAAATGATGAATGGGTTGCAATGAGGCATAAATATCACACTTTCATTTCTGACAGTTATAACTCTGTTCTAGTGTTTTTTCTGTTATATAAAGAAAAAAAATATATATTTTGCTTAGACCAACACAGACCAATCACAAAATGAGTACCTTTTATCAATAAGCAGAAGCATGTGTAACACTTGGTTTAGTGCAATTATTCAAAGTTGCGCAGTTAAGATGAGCAGGAGTGCTTTTTCTCTTTTTTTGGTTGGTTTAAGAATGGAGAGAACGCTAGCCTGGAAACTGCGTGAGGATTTGGTAAAACAGAAACCAATTATTTTTGTGTATGCCACTGATACTGTTTTTTGGCCAAACAGGAAAAACTGAAAAATTATATAATCCAGCAGTTAGTGGTCATTTGTCACCTAAAAGCAATGTTTGACTGGTACTGAAGTCTTTGCTTTTCATGTTCTGCCATCCTATGTCCTGTGCGTCAAGACCTTCTCTGTCAAAAAATGCGTGTACACTTCAGATCATGAGCAACTTCTTGAACTATTTAGCAGTGATTAACTCAGCTGGAACTGATGGTTAAACTAACCTGCATGGGAATGGAACAGACTGCTTTAAGCATGAATTTCACTGCAGTAGGATGGTTGAAATATTTGGGGTGACAGTGAAACATGAACACTTGATTGATTTATTTTTTTCCTAGCCACAGCTGTTAGTGAAAATGTTTTTGGGGTAGGGAATACTGTTTGAATAAACAGTAATGCTTTGAATGGTGTCAAAAGCCATGAAAGGCATTAGACTATACCTGTCCAACAGTTGAAGATGTATCACAACTACTGTGGGCACATGTGTCATGCAGGGGTGTGTAGTGGAGGTGCCAGAGTCTGCTTTGAAACAAGGCATACGTTCCTAGGCAAGCGGATGCAGCTTTTGCTGATTTGTGACCCAAAGTAATATGTCTGCACAAGGTCCTGTTAAAACACTAACTCATGTCAGTGCTAGTTCGGGTGCATGTATACTGTGCTCCATTGCATAACCCAAACTGCTGCAGTTTGGATGCACTTTTCTTATGTTAAGAAGAAACATGATTTCTTTCTGTTTATTCTTCAGGCAACAAGAGCCTCTCTGACTCAACATTGTACCAGTTTGGGGGAGTCACTGGGCAAGGAAAACAATATTGCTCTGATTATTGATGGCCACACTCTGAAGTATGCCCTTTCATTTGAAGTCAGGCAGAGCTTTCTGGACTTGGCACTCTCCTGTAAAGCGGTCATTTGTTGCAGGTAAGAAATTCTGGGACTTTTTCTGGTAACAAAATGGGCACAAAGCCTGTGAAACTTTACCTAGTATGTTAACTTTCCTTTTGTGCTTATAGTGCTTACAGGAAATACAGAAGTAGGGGAAATAGTGTGATATTCAACAGGAAGCAAGCTGCAGTGGTGAGCCACTTGATGACATAATTGGTTTCTCTGCTGTGGAACTATTATGAAGCAAGGCTGTGCTGGGAGGAATAAAGGAGGACTGTAGAGAGGTGTTCCTCTTCTACCACAGAGGGGTCTGTGAAAGTGTTCATATGGCTGACTGACAGGCCAACAAAGTTTAAGATTTCAGTTCTTCATGTCCTCAGGATGCTCTACAGTGCAGCAGTAGAGCTTGTACACCTTCAAAGTGAGCACTCAATCAGCTGCATGTTTCCCTCCTTGTGGTAGAACTCTGCTAGCTCTTGGAAGCAGTCTCATAAGTATGCTGGAAAGCAACTTAGGTAGTAGTTTCTTTCCTGCTCCTATGGAGGAGGAAGAAAGTCCTTCTCTAAAATTAAGTGCCATCTAATAATGCAGTTCCCTCTGCCACTGTCAGTCCCAACAGAGTCCAATCTCTTTTATAAAATGATGAGAGATCATGAGAAAACATCATACCTGATTTGCCTGATTATAGTAGACACTGATGAGGAGGAGTGGTATGGATGTGGTCATTTGTAAGCAATAGGAATTGGCTAGCAAGAAGTTTGTGTGACTGTTCAGTTCAGCTCTAGAGAAGGTCTCTGGGTGAATCTAAGTTGTCTTGATTTTCAGTTATGTATGCTATGCAAGAATGTGTGTAACAGTGCAATTTGCCCTATTTTAAATGTTAGACTACCACTTGCTTTACTAGGTCACAGCAGAATTTGACACTGTTTGTGGATTTAGCCACATGCAGATGTGGTTCTATGTCATGACTACTTCAGAAGGAAGAAAATAAGAGCCCAAAGAAAACAAAAACCAAAAGCTGGCCTGCTTTACTTTCTGCATAGCAGGAAGGCCGCATCATTTTTAACTTTGAAAGATTACTCAGCTTTGAGGACTCTGTGTGTCTATGCATGTGTGTCTGTGCTCGCTGTTGGTATTTGGGGAGAACTGTGACCTAGAAGGGATTGTTGGTTTAGGTGGACAGGAATTTTTATCTGCGTCCTAGAAGCAAGACCTGCTTTGTGGGGAATGACTATATGGAGACCTTGTACTACTGTATTGCAGTCTTACTTATCTTTGTACATGTGCGCACTAGCATACAAATATTGCATGGCAAAAGCAATTGCAGTCCATGCACCTGAAGTAGATGAACCCACTGTTTTTTTCTATCTCTGACTAGTTTCTTTCCAAGTGCTGGGTCTCTTGTACTGCAGGGTGCAATACTGGGGCTAGCACCATTCAATGTCTTCATTAACGACCTGAAGATCAGATGGAGTATGCCCTCGGCAAGTTTACAGACAATACAAAACTGGAAGGAGTGGCTGATACACCAGATGGTTGTGCTGCCATTCTAAGGGACCTTGACAAGCTGAAGAATTGAGCAGAGAGAAATCTCATGAAGCTCAAGAAGGGGAAAGGCAAAGTCCTGTACCTGGGGAGTTATAGCCCCGTGCACCAATAAACGCTGGGGGTTGCCAGGCTAGAAGGCAGCTTTGTCCAGAAGGATCTTGGGGTCCTGGTGGACAAGCTGACTATGAGCCAKCAATGCACCCTAACGGCAAAAAAAAGGCCAACAGTATCGTGGGCTGCAGTATGAAGAGCATTGCCACCAGGTCAAGGGAGGTGATCCTTCTTCTCTATTCAGCACTGGTGAGGTCACCTTTGGTGTACTGTGTCCAGTTCTAGGATCCTCAATATAAGATACAAACAGGTTTAATGGAGAGAGTCCAGTGCAGGGCCGCAAAGATGATTAAGGGACTGGAGCATCTTTCATAGGAGGAGAGGCTGAGAGAGGTGGGGCTGTTCAGCCTAGAGAAGAGAAGGCTCAGAGGGGTTCTTATCAATTTGTATAAATATGTAATAGGAGTGAATGAAGATGAAGGAGCCAGGCTCTTCTCTGTAGGGCTCAGTGACAGGACAAGATGCAACAGACAAATTAAAACACATGAATGTCTGTCTGAACACATAAAAACCCACTATTTTACTGTGAGGGTGGTTCAACACTGGAATGGGTTTCCCAGAGAGGTTGTAGAGTCTCTGTTCTTAGAGACATGGAAAACCCAACTGGACAACATGGTGCTGGACAACCTGCTCTAGCTGACCCTGCTTTAGCCAGGGGCGTTGGTCTAGCTGATTTCCAGCAGTCTCTTCCAACCTGGGTGATTCTAGGATTCTGTGACTGGGGAAAAATATCTCATGTTTTCCAGCCAGTGCTCTTTGTCCTTCTCTCAAATCCTGTTCTAAATGGTTGTCAGCTGCAATGACTTTCCTAAATTGGTTCTTTAATAGCAATTTTTTTTTTTTTTTAGAAGGGGCATAGAAGGAAAGGGCATGAGGTGTTAGAGGAGGGGTCTCACTTTTGCAGCTGTTTCATGGGAGTGAACAAGAGTGTTTTACAAGAGGGAGCTCACACAATTGCAGCAATCCTCTCTTGAATGCAACAGGCCCAGATGTAGGGCCAGTAAGAAGGTCAGCATTCTCTTCTTTGTGCAGAGTTACCTTGGGCTTAGAGAGCACCAAGTGCCCAGGAAGGGAATTGACCCTATGTTGTAGATTTATGCTGTTGTATTTGTGGGGAAGTGAACAAATATTGAGCAAACAGAAAGCTCTTACTTTGATACTCTATCACAGTGCTTTGGTAGAGATCCTTCCAAGGCAGTTCGTTAGTTTATTTCTCAAAGATTTGACAAGCTATGTCAAAGACCTGTGTAGCTGAAACAAATCATAAATTGCAAATTATTAAAATTATACTACATTAATATATGTAATTAACTGAAGATAATGAATGGTCCTGTTTAGCAAAGAGACGTGTAATACTGGACATTTCCTCTCCTGTTGTTTCATGACCGAGCCAACAGCAGTTTTAATTATTAGTGAATTAGCAAATTGAGGAACAATGTGGGGAAAAAATAATGTAAAGCATAAATCAAAGGGGAAAAGATGATGTAATTTCATAGGCTTAAAAAGAGGAATAAAAATAACTGAGTTTTAAATCCACAGGGAAAAAGAGGAATGCCTTTAATAGCCTTTAAGGCTTTGCAGGAACCTTCCATTTACTTGCCAGGTGCTTGATCCTGAAGAAAGAAA
>JAYKAV010001267.1:1026108-1044801 GCA_035582835.1 Phoebastria nigripes | reverse complement strand
GCTGTTTTTAGTAGTACTTTGTGTGTCAAATAAGATAGTGCACTTAAACTTCACAGGAAAAAGTTTTAAAATGTAATTGGCATAGCAAGAGGAAATTTCAGATTAAATAGTTAGTCTTCAAACAAACATGTTAATTGGGAGGGGGATCTGGGTCTTTAAACTTAGTGGTATGATGTTTAACCACTCTAGGAGGAGTTGTGTTGCTATTCTCAACATAGCATAAATTCGTGGGACTTAATATTTCATAAATGTACTACAACATTTTTATCTCCTCTGGGGAGTTTCAGCTGCATTTGCCTTTCAAAGTTTTTTTTAAATATACTTAAGATATACTGTATATTCATTTGCTGGGCTTTAGGCATAAACTGTAGTTGAACTTGATTCTCAGGGGTAATCTCTTAAAATGAAACTGTAGTAAACCTGGCCCATTTTGCATTAAGAAGGAGAGATGGTATCTTCTGGTGGGGTTAAGTCTTCCACTGTTACCATGTCTCTAACAGGCCACTGGCACAGTGGATGAAAATATACCCCTCGAGAGACTTGGTGAAGCTTGCAAAATGAAACCAAACAATTCTTTAAGAAAAAGCCTTGTTTGTTAAAAATTTTTCCAGAGATTGACAGATCTTACTATCTTCCCTCACACTGACTGGGATGTCAGTATGCAACCAGTCCAGAGCAGCAAAACTTACTGTTCAGTGGAAGTAAATGTTTTTTCAAAGGCAGTTGAACTCTTGATTTCATTTATGAGATCTGAGCTGTTGATTGCCTCTCTCTGGTTTTCAAATGTTCCTTTAAAGGACCTGTTTTTATTGACATTTTGTGAGAGGATGTTAAGGCTTAGGTAGAATTTAGATTTTTTTTTTTTTTTTTTTAATAACAAAATGGAGTTTTATCATTAATCTAGTGTTTATACCTCTTAGAAAGCTAGTTTTCTAACTAGATCTAACACTAGATCTAACACAGCAGATCACTGTGTTTGGCTTTGAATATAAAAGTAGCAGAGAAGTATGTAACTTCCATATTACGGCAGCATATTTAATTCTCTACTGAAGAGCCTGCCTTGAATTGAAATATTTGTAATTGAAATATGTGGTGTTTCAGAAATACTTTTTTATGACTTTGTATGCTTTGGGAATGATTTTTTTGTTGTTGAATGGAACTTTTCTGCAGGTGACAGCGACTCTGCCTTTGTATGGGTTTAATGCCGTGTTAACAAGACTTGCATCAGGAAGAAGTAATTCATTGGCATTTTATAGATTAAATTGTTCCAATCAGTTTATAAGTACTTCAGTATTTATAAATAATTGTTGGACAGCAGAAGTAGTCCTTCCTTTAATTTCTCTCACAGATGTAAGCGCAATGAAGCAAGCATCTCCAGAGAGATGTGTGGCATGAGACTGGGACCACATCTTCGCTGGGCTGCCTCAGGGTGTTTTATGCTCTTTTGCTTATTACCGGCTATTTCTGCAATACTGCTTGAGGTGATGGTGCTGGGATGTTGTTTGAGCGGAGTATCACTCTTTTCCACACGTGTATCTACAGAGCAAGAATGTGAAACTAAGGTTTTGTACTTAGATCCTGCAGCCCTTTTCAACTGAGTGAACAGTGAGTTGATGCCCTTATAGGAGAGGGTTTGGGACTTTGTAGCAAAAGAAACACATGCCCCCACCACACTCCCTGTCTGACTTTTCAGAGCCGCTGTTTTAGAACTTCTGTATTCCTAAACGGAGAAGATCAGTTTGGATGGTAATCACTCAACTCAAACATCTACCGGGTATAATTTGGAGCAGAGGCCAGCCAAAGTTTTATTTAGCTATTTCGTAGCAATTTGTGAAAAGTTGCTTGTACAGGGAAATTCTGTTGCTCTATCCTGTCCCTCTAAAAAGATACTGATGCTTCACTGGATCTGATGACATATGTTCTGCTTAAAGGTAACAAAGTTTCTTTGACCAGCCTCTTTTTTTCCCCACACTTACTGCATAAAACTATCTCTATTAGAACAACACCTCCCCTTCCTGATCTGTGTTTTCCAATGCAGTACTCATCTGCTTCTGCTGTTCATGTTGTGCTGGTGGGAATCAGTATAGCCATAGGGAATTCAATGAAGCTACAATGACTTCATCAGCCTGCAGCCTGCTCTATTAGTAAAATATATTGCARTGTCTGTTTTGAGCAATTTATTTCTCCTGAGGTTTTATCTTGTTGCTGGGTTTTGGCTTGTGATAAAGTTCAGGCAATAGGAACACTAAGAAAAATGTCTCGATTGCTGTACAATCTGTCAACCTTTCTGCCCTGCTTTTATCAGATGACCTCTTCTGCAGAGATCTATAACGTGGTACTGCATGAACAGAAATTGAGGAAATCCAGCAACAGCAACTTCTATGGACTGTCTGCTATTTCCACAGGGGCACTTGCCTTTTCATGGCTACTACATCAGCATGATTTTGCTGGCTTTTAGGTATGAAAGGTGTGCAGTTGTTGCTCAGTTGTTGTGCAGTTGTTGCTGCATTGACTGCAGGACTTCTGCCAAACTCACTAACTAACTTTGTTAGGTGACAGTGGCACGAACTGTTGTGCTTTCAGTACCTTGAGCAATAGTGGAGCTGTAGTGATAATGGTTAGGAACTGAGGAACGAAGTAAACAAGGTCAGAAAATGCATGTTCTTTAAACAACCCCCCAACAACAACAAAAACCCCTGACTGTTTTCCCATTTGTATTGCTATTTCAAATAGTATGCAGAATGGGTGGGGTGAGGACATGAGCCTGCAAACACCACTCTGAGAACAGACACTAAATGTTGTGAACATAYTCTTTGACTAGAGCGTGTCTGCTCGGGTGTTGAAAGGGAAGGGATTTAACGAACTGAAAGCAGATGGTGGGAGAAGGGAAGGAAAAAAGCAGCCTGTGGAGAGTACCTGTTGCTAATCATTAGTGTCACTTCATCAGCTAGCTAATGAGAAGAGAGATGAGGAGATGAGAAAAGTTGTCTCGGCATTCTGAGTAGTAAGGCAATATCTTGGATGCTTCTGGTCTTCCATCATCATTTGGAGGAGACATCAATAATATAGCTCACAAAAAGAACATCTGGAATACCTCTTAAATATTTATGCCCCTTAGTCTCGTATTATTGCTGGTGTTAGTATTTGACAAAGTGATTATTCTGTGCCGTAGTTCAGAATGTATTTATTTATTAAATCAAAAAAGTGTCTTGTTGGCTTTCATTAGAAAAGATCCCCATTCTCGTGACAGAAACTTGCAACACAATTCTGATTAAGAGTATGCAAACCAATTCTAACATTAATTGGTCCCAAAGAAAATTATGGATGTGTTACTTCTTCCTGTGTGTACATCTTATGTTTTCCCTCATCTATCACCTACTAAATTATCAATGCTCATTCTCTTGTTCTATTTCTGATGACTCATGACAGCAATATTCATCTCATGACTTTGAAAACCATGAGGGAAGAACCATTCTGGCAGCTTTAATGTTTGTAGATAATTGAAGTTGGAGGAATGTTTGGGGTTGCAGCATGACGTGGTGCTTTCTGCACTCTTGAATAAAGAATACTCACAGATGATTAGAAATCATTGCCTAAACTGTCTAGTGTGTATGTAGGTACGTGTAAAGCAATCATTGGACTTTTTCTTATGATTACTTTTCTTAAAAGCTTATTGGTTGCTTTGCAAGAGCTAAGTAAACTAGCAAAATGCCACCAATTCTGTGTTGGAAAGCCAATATGGGCAAACTTTAGAAGGCTGGTCTTATAAATTTTGGTAATTAGCTTGTCCTTTGAGTGACAGAGTGAGTTTCTGCTGAATGTTCTGGCTTCTGTTTGTTCTTGTTAATCACTGTCCTGAGCTATGACAGTTCCCGAGCCTCACTCTCATAGTTGAAATCATTCAAACACATAGCTAGTGTTTAAAAGGGAAAAAAATTACTGTTAATTCCAGTCACTAGTCTGGTCAACTGAGAACCCAAAAAGCAAAGACTTGACGCTAATCCTAAGTGCATTAATGTTTCTTAAAAAGGTTGTTGTATCAATTAAATGCATAAACCAAGGTAAACATTCTGGACTCAGGGTAGTCCTCTTATAAGGAAATACATGCTTATCAAGTCAGAAACATCTGTGAATTGTTCACTTTCCTGGAATTATTTTTGTTTACAATAAAAAAGCAGTTAAAGATACTGTTTTGACTGGTATTGTTTGGTTGTTAAATGACACAGGTGAAGCATGTTTCACTCTTTCCCTTGGATAACTATTCCATTGCCTGACAGCCTGAACTTAAATGATTCCTGCTATATGGCCAAATATTTCTTTTGCTTAACTTCATCCTATTATTGTGACCATGACTATACTTAGAATTATTTTCCTTTTCTTGTTGTGTATTTGAGATGAGGAAATAATTCAGACAAAGTAATCTCTAAGTTGAACTACTATTCCAGTTTCCATTGTTATTCACAATTTCGCAAAATGCTTGCTTTTTTGAAGTTATTAATGAAAAATACTTAGTTAATTGAGTAAATTTGTATTGTGTTTTTGGAACTTGTATGCTTCAGTTCAGATTGGGTACCTGTTTCAGTGTTGGGTTTGTTTTCRTACTGGATGACCAATTGACTGACTTCTCGTGCCCATAACTGTGATTATGAATGAAAAAATTTTGTTCCTGAAATAGTCTGTTACATTCACCTGAACTTCCTATTTCTGTAACCATTCTTACTAGCAATTCACTTACCAGCATGTATGTGGAAAAAGTTGGAGGAAAGGCATGAATACAGCTAAAAACAACTGACTTTCTAATTTTTCTTTGGAAACAATTTTGTAGGAGAAATACTGTATGTCCCAATAAAAAATAAGTTTCTTCTCCAAGTACTGTTTACCCTAGCTGTTATTTTTAAAGTTCATTTTTTGACTTTTTGCATTGTGAGTCTGGTGTTTAGATGACCAAAATCTTAGTATTTCACTTACGTATTTCATAAAATGCAAGTGAAATTTCTGTCTTGAGCAATGGTGTGATAACTCTTGCAAACAGTTCCAAACGGTATCAGTATCAGTTTCTTCACCACACTACARTACTTTGTCCAAATTGCTACCAGCCTTTTCAGTTTCTGAGCAGGAGCAGCCAGCAATGCTATGTTTAGCGCTACACTTCCCAAATTGGAAAATAAACATTCCATAGATACTGCACATGAGAAAACACTATGCTGTTGGAACGTGTGCTATTTTAGAAGAAAGATGAAACTGTGGTTTGGAATACCTTCTGTTCCATGAGAAATTCATAGTACTGGTATATTTTTCTTTCCACAAGTGTTAGTGTGTTAACCCCTATATTCTGGCCAAGTTCCAACTAGAACAATTACTTTCTTCTCACTGAAATTCCCCCTGCCTTCTCTATTGAGTATGATATTCTTCACTTCCTATTCAAAGCTGTTGTGAGGGTGTCAGCGTGAATGCTAAAGCTTGTGAGGTTTTCACCCAGAGGTACTACAGCAAGGTCCTGCTTGTGAAACTCAGCTCTAACTATTGGTGAGCCTTGGTTTAGACTTCTGGCTTGTAAAACTAGTTTTGGAAGCGTAAATGTTATCATGACTGTCTTTAAACAAAATGTGTAGGTTTTTGCGGGGGGGGGGTGTGTTTGTTTGATGGTTGGTTTTTGGGTTTTTTTGTTTGGTTGGTTTTTGCAGTTGGGAGATGGTGCATATTGTCCCTGGGTTTACCCAAGTCCCTCCAGTTTGCCAATGCAGTTGTAAATTAGCTTTGTAACTCAGCTGTTAGCAAAATGTTGAGGTCTTTCAAGATGGCTTATGTTGCGTATGTAATATGTGGTCTCTGACAGGGTGTACAAAAGCATTAATTGGTGTACATACTTCTGTATCTGGTAAGAACAGTTTCTTAATAAGATGAAGCGTGTAGGCTAACTGCAGCTAACTGTCCTGTCTCAACTGAAGCTTCCCTCCAAACCAAAGTTTGTCGGACACTCTGATTCCCCATTAGACCTCAGTAATGCAGAATTTTTCCTGTTCAGGCATTCTGGCACGATTAGACTCTTGACATAGTCCTCTTATTTCTTACTGCTTCTTGCTTTTTGCACCAAATACCCCTTTCCTGAGTTCCTGGAACAGTATGTTGCCTGCCAGGGGGTGACTGAATGTTTCCTCTTACTGAATTCCCTGCTGGTCCATCAGGCTGGATGGAGGCCAAGGGTCTGGTGCCTTTCTGCAACCTTGCAATTGCTTTGTAAAGGCTTCTGACTGCATAGAAAAGATCTTTAATTCCTTGCTCACCAAGTTGCAACTACAAGGAAATATTTTTCTTTCTCTGTATTCTTCTAATGGTTTGGAGAATGTTACGAGGGAATAGGTAACTCTCCTCATCTTGATCATTGCTTACTATTCTGAATTTCCTTGTCTGAATATTGAGTGGTTATAAAAGATGTCAAAACTTTTCCTAGGAGAAGAAGATTTGAGGATACTCATTGCTTTTATTGAAATACTTATTTTTGTCTTCCAAATTTAATATTTGAGTTTTACTAATACCCAGATGCATGAATGTGCAGAAGACGAGGGCCTCTGAAATATGTGGTGCTGCACTGCATTCAGAAACAAGACACTCAAAACAACTGTGATATCACTCCTTTCATAAAATCTAGCAAAGTCTTGCGCTTTATCCCACAGGACCAGGTTAAATATTGTATTTTCCACTGTTAAAAGTACCAGATATAAAATTACAGAGGCAGGAACAGTCTGTTCTGCAAGCTTCTTAGTACTGCAGGGAATTAACTTGATGAGAACTCTGGGCTTTAGTGCACCATAGTAACATGTGGGAGACTGAACTGGTAAAATGGCTCTGGTTTCCAGAAGTGCTTAGTGTTGGTGGAAGCTGACTAGAGTATGACTTCTAAGTTCAGAAGGAGCATAGGTGAATCCATACTGGATACTTGGGAAAATCTGACCTTGCACTGAGTAGAATGGCTAGGCTTAAACTTATTTCCCTGCTGTTCATATCTCTGAAATCATGGTAATTAAAAACAATTCCTTGAGGAACATATCCTTGMGGGAAATGTACTAAATCTGGTTTGACTCAATGGGCTAGAATAGGAAGTAAACTCTTTGGGCGTGTTCCCGTGAGCAGAAAGGTGGAGAAGCACTGGCTCCAGTGCATGCAGTTTTTGGCATACTTGATGTGCCTGAAATGTGGCAAGATCTATGGATGTGCCTTTTCTACCATATCCTACCATACCCTGTAGGGCAATCAAGGCTGCCTAATTGGAAACGATTTAGCAAAACAGCCACCCCTAGCTGATGGTGTGACAGCTTTTGGGGGATTTAGACTTTACTTTGCACAGTTGCCCAAAGCCAGCAGAAATAACTTGTTGCAGGATCTCCTATGTATTGCTGTTTGCTAGCAGTATTCTCTAAGTGATGCTCACCTGCTTATGCAGAGCAATACTCAACTCATCCTTCAAAAAAGAAAAATCTTTTTCTCTGTACCAGTAATTCTCCTTAGTACTTCCAAGAAAAGGCAAGCTAACAAATGTGTGAGGAATACCTGGACTTGCAAAGATACACTCCAAAACTTGAGGAAAAACTCATTTTCTGCTGTACTTGAACTACCATTCTGCTTAACAGAAGTCAGTGTTCTGAAAAACACCAGCAGGGTTAAAGTGGTAAAAACTTGGTGGTGGTCTGTTGGATTCTGTGTTCACCTTTAGGCTTTTCTTGTGCTTTCTCTGAAAAATCACGTTTTGATACCTCCACCCTATTCTGGGAAGACTGCTTTGCTATCTCCTTTTGGCGTCTGTGTTGCCTTAAGTTTTCTTATACTCTTTTCAACTTGCTTCTCCCATAGTGTCTAGAATAGATGATGATAGTGATAGGCATTGAAAATAACCTTTTTTTAATCTTGCTGCTTCATATCCCCATTCTCTTACTGTTTTCTATGTCACAGCACGCATTTAGACTTTAAATTGCTCCATCTCAGGTCTTCTGTGAAGTGTTTCACTTTATAAAATATGTTGTCTTTGTGCATTTCTAGTATTGTTTTATTTATGCCCTGCATATACCTTTTGTATACAACACACAGAATCTCAAGTTCCTTCAGGGAGCTCTTTGATCAGAGCTTCTAAACCTGTGTAGGATGTTACCTGTGGTTATTTGCCTACACGTGATCTTGAAAGAGCTATTACTTGTGGGCCCTAATAAGGAAGAACCAAAAAGTCTTAAAAAAAAACAAAAACAAAAAAACAAACTGTGACATAAGTGTGTAAGGGTCTCAAAATGAAGACAAGCTATCAACTGGATGCGGGTGGGATGAAGACATCTGTTTGAGAACTCAAATGCCTATCATCCTTCTGCAAAACAGCATCTTGTTCTTCAGAAGCACGTGCTGAGCATTCAGAGGTTGCTGGCTGAAGAACTGATCATCCTGAGCAGAGAGGCAGAATTTGGCAGCCTCTGTGGAGGCTGGAAGGTCAAAAGAACTTTTCTGCAGTCCAAGTAAGGCTGCTCTGGTATGTATGTAGAACCATTTGCTGTAGTTCACTTCTCTGTTGTCTCTCACTAAGCTTTAGTCTTTCATCTGCTGGAGTGTTAAGCTCAGAACTGTATTTGGAAGGTGAAGGGTCATTTTTGCATATGGCGTATTCAGTGTCAAAGTCAGTGCTGAGTTTCTCCAAAACTTTCTACCTCTAAAAACCTTCTACCTCTACATTCCTCATCCTGTAAGTGAGGTACTTCTATATGCCTTGGTACTGGGTTGTGTGAACAGATGATCCAAATCCAGTCAGAGTTGTGTGATGGGTGTCTCGGAACTGTGGGTCAGTGATTTTTGTCCGGGAGATGGAATGACTCTGAACACTGCCTTAGTGATATGAGTGTGTCCAAGGCTGAACTGTGGTGACATTGAGATCACTGCCCAAAGATTAGATGAGTGCATGTCTTGGCTCTGAGGGATATTTGTGGGACCTTTGTGTGTTGTCCTCCTCTCTCCCATCCACCAACAAGTATCCTTAAAACTGACAAAAGTAGCATCCAGTTCATAAAATCATCAGAGTTGGTGTGGACATGTTTTGTGACAAGATTTGGCTCTATAATTTTTATAAATGGAAAGCAGCTGTACTACTGGTTTTTCTGCTATTCAGATCAGATCTTTATAGACTGTTGAATACCGGTTGGTATAGCAGGAGCCAGAACATGACTAAGTTAGAGTTAGGGGACAACCTCCAGAGCAACAAGCAGCTGCTTGATTATTTTGATTCTCTGCAAGATGTTGTTTGTAGCGGCATTACTGTTGGTTAAGAAGTTCCAATTGCATCTCAGGAGGAAAAAATCGGACAACACTTGTAAGCAGTTTCCTTCAAGGTATCTGACCCCATTGCTGTTAACCCCTGGTGCTTGTGACTGTCCCTGCACTGGTGCTGTGTGGCTAACTTTTTTCAATACAACTGGTTTTAGGAGTCTAAGGAAGAAATGTGTGCAAGCTTTCTCCCTCATTGTTTCTCATGTCTGTTTCTTTTGATAACCAACTTGTGTGGGCTGGAAATCTAAGCTGTTCAGGGATATTTTGTTAGGGTAGGCTTTTAAAGACAACATAGAACTAAGTTTTATCCTGCCCAAGTGTAAGAATCTAATGAATGTTTTTACTTTAATTGCTGAGCTCAGGAGTTTTTAGCACATTCATGGGATTTGTTGGTTTTGTCTGGCTAATTGAATGCGTGAAGTAAATAGTGATGATTTAAGGAAAAAGTGGCTATGTAGCCCACTTCATGCTTGTTTACAACAACAGAGCTGTTCTGGCAGGCTGTCCTGCTGTACCTGGTCAGCTAGAACTTTATTCAACTGTTTTGGCCATGTCTACTTCTAATGATGGATTTGGGGTGATACCTGGTGACTTGCTGTCCTTTAATTGTCTGCTACTGCCACTAACTTTTTTGCATTTTGGTAAGTCAAAGATATGGTGAAGTAATTTTGAACTACTGAATAGCTATTCTGAAAACTGTGCACTGCTTTTATGAAAGGTTCAGTACCTCGTTGTATGGCAATGCTTAGAAACTTTGGGAGTTTTCCTTCTCCTCGTGACAAGGTGACTGTTGTTCACATTTTGAACTTTAGTTTTTAAAGTTTTAAAGTATCAAGTACCTTCACGTTTAGAGAGTAAATATTGTATGGCTATTTTTAAAACAGATGACTACACGTGATTCTCTGCTTTATAAGAACGTGGTGTGTATATACAAGTACGTGCAAGGTTCATGCAGGTCATATGGACAAGCAGTAATTTTTTTTTTTTTTTCTTTTTCTTTCCCCTTCCTGTGACCACTTAATGTTTTTTGAAATGCTGTGGCTAACCTGGAGGCCAATATGGACAGGACATAGGCATCCCATTTGGGCTGGCACACCTCAGAAAAGCAGGGCATGTCCCAGTGGAGGCTGGTGGACCCAGCTGCTGCTCTCCAGTGCACTGCTGTGGCAGTGAGCGTGCTGTGCTTGTGGAGRTCCTGGGCTGTGAGAAACTGTATGCATTGAAAAGTTGAATCCTATCTCTGCCTTTCTCTGCACAGTTTCTAATGTTTAAGCAGTTGTTTTGAGGAAGCAKGTGAATCTTTAGTGTTACGGATTCTGGTCAGCCCTCAGGATATTCCCTGCAGAGAAGAGGCTGCTTAATTTCTGTCCTTGGCTGGGGTAAGAACTGGCCTTCAAGTGCTGTCTGTGCTCCTTGGGCATCAGTGCCTACTGTCACTTAACTAGGTCTTTACCTGGGCTTTTAAAGCACTTAATATGATGTCCTGATGGGATTGGAGAGTGTAAACTACCTCTGTCAGAGCTGATAATCTATATTAAAATGTGGGTGGGTGGGGGAGGTGGAGGACATTTTTGTAAACAATAGCTAGTRTTTGGGGGCCCCTCAAGCATAACACAGTAGTTGTAGTACTCCCCAAAGCAAGCACTGCACCTGATTTCAATTTGAAATAGAAAAGCAAAGAGCTGCTTAAACAATTATTCATTTTTTATAAACCTGTTCTGTATAATTACTGTTGATATCTTTGAATTATTTGTTTTGCTTATCCAAAAGACTAATGTTTTATGATCTAGACAAAATGTGTTCAGTACCTAATCTAAGGTGTGGTTAGTGGGGTCCCTGCCCATCTCAACTGTCCTAAGTGAAGACCTGAGGATCAAAGGAAACCTAGCACTTGACCATTCTCTCCTTTTCAACCACCACCTCCAAATTGTTGGTTTAAAACAGAAATATGTCTACTTCAAATTGCAAGTAGTAACTGAATTCACATTAAACTGGAAAGTAATGACATGCAAAAGAAATTGAGTCTGATTTACGTGACAAAAGTAAGGAAATGTAGAGTTAAAGTTTAAACTCTGCCCACAACACAACTTCTTACCATACCACATGTTGCAAAGTTTTGGAGATCCTTACAATACTCAGGAAAAGAGTTGTGACTAAAGGATGCAGTCCTAGTTTTAAATTTTTCTGTTTTAGTTTCCTCTTTTGTCTCCTTTTTATGGTATTCTAGAAAATAGCAGTTGGTGGGGGTAGGGAAAGGATCATATAGAAATGTCAGAGTCCAGAAAATAGATGGCAACAGCTTCTTTAGAGCTTTTGTGGTTTATTATATGAATAAGCACTTAGGGACCTTTTAAAAGCATGTATCCTGGACCCAATACCATATCCTTAGTCCTGAGAGCTCAATATTCATGTTTTGATACAGTTGGGATCTGTTACAGTATATAAAAAGCTCCACTGATTTGGAGCTCTGTTTTAATGTGTATTTGTGCCTATCATCAAAGGTGGGCTCCTGATGTGCGGCTCATGGCTGTGCTGAAAGGGGAAGAAGCATTCCAGGAGCTCTGGCTTTTCACAGGCATCTCTTGGGGTGAAGCCAGTGCTTGGTCTCTGCAGTCCCTTGCTTAAAGGAAGAGTCATGTGAAGTACCCCAAGTGGTACAAGGGGTCAGACTTGTTGTTCTTTCAGTGGTTGGCAGCTTGTAAGAGGCCTATTTTAAATTACATAAAGCACAGCAACATTTTCTGTACGTGACACGCAAGGATCAGATGAAGTTGATGTGTGAAGGCAGGGAAGAGGCTGAGCATTTCCTCTTGGTCCTAGGTGTCTCATGGTGTGCTGGAGGCAGGTCTGTCATTTCAGCATGAGCTCTACAGCAGTGTGGGTTTTCCTGGGCGCTCTTCATGTAGAGGGAGTTGCAGAGAACCTGAAGAGCTTTGCTGAAAAATATAAGCTGCTGGGGTCACAGCAGGGAGCTTTGAGAGTYGGGAATGCAAGGGGGAAAGAGATTCCTTCAGCCTAGCTGGGAGATTTGTTTTGCTCGGGTTTTATACTGTTCCAAATGGATTCAGTTAATGTACAACACCTTATTCCTCTCTGCCCCTCATCAAACTTTGCCTGTGGCTTTGTGTTTAAGAAACAAGAGCATTTTTATTGTGGGATTCTGTTATGGGTTCTCCAAATTTATGCTGATGCTTTGAAGTGTGCAGCCATTTTATACAAACACTTGACTACTTCCTTATCCCATTTTTTTGTTGATTGCTAATTACTTTGGTTGTATTTGTAACTATTAAAATGTTTTGGTTTGTATGCCAAAATTTCTCAGGGTAGATGAGTGTGGTGGAATCATACAGACCATCACTGGCTGTCCTGTAGAAAAGATGATACAGGATACTGCTTTCTTATAACACCATTGTAATAAGAATTCTAAAGATGTAACAAACTGCATCTTTCACAACCATAGTCTCCTTTTCTTGTCTGACTCGCCTCTGGTACCGAACACTGTTTGCATTCCCCTTTTCCCCATACACCCTCCCACCTTCTTCACATTGTCTCTTCCGTTCATTTTTGGATGCTAGCCTTGCATATCAACCTGACAGGCTGATCTGTTATGTTGTTGCCAATTTGCTGTGTCTAGGGGAAAATTTATTTTTTTTTTTATTTTTTTTTTTTTAACCAGGTATGTACTGCAGAAATCAATATTTTACGAGATGGTAGAGAGCAGGAACAGTGGCGGCAGCAGCAATTTAGCTGAAGTTGCAGCCAACAAGCCCAGTGTGCATGCTCAGTATTCACAGGCCAAGTCCAGAATGGGAGGATTGGAAAGAATTTTGGTTTTGGCCTGAGAACAAGAAAAGGATTAAAACACCAGTAAACTTACTTTAAGTTTTCTTTCTGAGAAAAAGAAGGAACTGAGTGCAGAATGGAGTACAGTATGGTGTTTTATGTAGTGATGACTGAAGATCATAAAAAGACTTTCTTCTATTGTCAGTCCTAATTGGCGGCTGGCACTGATTAGCAAGAATAAAGAAGTCTAGGAAAGGAAAGACAAATGGGGAATTTTATTGAATGGAAAGCTGCTGAACAAAAGAGGACTTCTGTTCCTGTACATTCTAGTGGTTTTAAAGAAATGAGCTTTCTGACCTTCAGTCTCTTAGAATTATAGCTTGGATAGCATTGCACAGAAATCAGTTTTTTTTTAGTAATTTAACTTTTTTAGTTATGCTTTTACATACCTTGATCCATTTTGATGTCCAAGTGTGAACCCAGGGTTTGCCGACAAACTGTTGATAATTCTTTCTCTCACCTGCTTAAAAAATAAGAGGGGAGGTAGGAAGAGGTATGAGGGCAAAGTAACTCTTTCAAATATGGTCTGTAGTATGGTTTGTTAGGAATTCCTATACTGTGAGCTTTTGTCTTACCATTCATGCAGTGGTGCCAGTGACATGAATGAATATTCTGCCTTGGACTCTTTAGCAATGAAATCAGAGATCTGGGACCATATCTCCTGGCATTATGAGAAGATCCTGTTGGAACGTTGAACATTAAGTGCTAGCAGCATGAAGGCTGTATTTCTGAGTGTAATGTGTTATATAGGCCTGTGAATCATACATATTTGACTTTTAAGTCAACACAAGTTGGCATGTCTCTTCCAATTTAACACAAACTTGCAAAGGTGGAGTTTGCATGTGGCTTAGTCACACCTTAATTAAAAAAAAAAAAAAGAATCTCAACAACAATGTGAAAGTCAAATTGTAATGCTAAAGTTGTCAGGCTGCAGGTGCACAGATACTGAGGCAGAAATGCCTTCTCTGGAAGGAGACAGGCCATGAATCTATTTCAGGTTCTTGCCTTTCACGTTCTGAAGACTTTTCAGGGAGCAGTAGAAGTAACTGGATGGCTTTGCATCTGTGGTTCTTGTTTTGGAAGTCTGAATACCTGATTTGTGCTCCCAATTTGTTACGGAGACTTGAGACACCTGACCTTCCTGTAGTTCAGCTCTCTGTCTGTAAAACCAGGGTTATGTGTGTGATGATGCCTGTTCCTGCAGGCTTTGCACCGTGAAAGGCTGTATTAACATCTTTTTTGTTCCAGGATGGCTTCAGACAATGGAGTGGTTCTGCAGATACATGGGTGGGAATCTGTTTCACAATAATAGTGAAAGGACATCTGTAAATGAAGAGTAGCTTATTTTTAAACATAAAGGGATTAGGGATTAGCTACTAAATTTACAAAATTAGTAAGTGGGTTTTGAAAGGCTAGTGATAGTAACAGATAGGAAAAAGAAATGCAGCACCAATATCTTAAAGTACAAGAACAAACTGATGTTTGGCTGTGGAATTAATTAAATATCTAACTGGCTTAGGTGCTGAAAGTAGCTTAGCTGCAGCTGCCACCAGCTTCTTCAGCAGGATAAACTGTATAGTGTGAAGTCTAGGCTTCTGTAGCCAGGCTGTGTGTATCTGCTTGCCAGAGTGTCTGCTGTGAAGAAATTGTCTCTGTATACATATGTTAACAGTAAGAGTCCGCAATGTTAATTCCACATCCATCCTTACATAAAATATTAACACCAACACTGGAAGGTACATAGCTAATAGACTTGAAAATAATAGAGCTGTGACTGATAAATTGCTGGTATGTGTAAATCAGAAAACATACACTTTCCTTCTAAAAAATCAAGTTACAGTATTTTGCAGATAGAGGAATACTGTATGCAGTGAATACTTCAGCAAGCCATTTGGAAGAAATTCCACATAAAACTTAGAGGGGGGAAAAAAAAAATTATTGGCCTAAATATTGCATGGACTGGAAACTTGCTGAAGGACCTTAGGCAAAAATAGTAGATGTGGCAGTAATTTGAGCTGCAGGGCAGGGAACAGTGCTTGTAGGATAAGTATCAGGCTCAGTTAGATTGAATGTCTTTATTAATGATTTAAAGGAGGAGGCTAAACAGCTCATCGGTTAAATTCACAACTTGATACTAAATGGGGATTTTTTGCAAGCTCAGATGGAAAGAAAACATGGAGTACAAAGTATTGGAGTGGTTAGATCTTAGGAGACAGTATAAAAACAAGCTGAAAAAGATGTGTGTGTTTTAGTGAAGAGAGAAAACTGGCATATTTTTATATGGGAGAAGTTTGTTCAGCATGTTTTACCTGGCTGTATGTATGCCTCTGCTGTACTAGTTCGGGGATGTGCTTTGGCAACTATAATTAGTGTTGAATTCTTATTCATGCTGAAAACTATGGCTAAGAATTAAAATTGGTTCATAAATACTGTAACAAATCAGAGGCTATTGTTCATAAGACCATGCTTCTCTAAACAGCAGTCTGATTCAGCAAAGATGCTGAGGGGCCATATCCCTTAGGACTTATAACAAATGAGGGCATTTAATACTTTATAAATCAAACTCGTTTTTAAAAGTTTCTCTCACAAAGAGGTAGTTATCACAATTTATGCCCTGAGCTAAGCTGCAGTTCAGCCTGTTGTTACTTGGTGTTTGTGCAAACTGCTCCCAAAATATTTAATAGTAAGTGGCTCAGTGAAACAAGTTTTCTCCTATTCTGTTTGTAGGGCACTCGCTGGAGGAGGGAGGGAGAGGCCAATTGTTCCCCCCTGCCCCCCAAATCCATGTGTGTGGGTGTATGTGTATGGTGCCTATGGGGTATTTCAGAGAAGCAAGTGAATGATCTCCAGTGTATTTTTACATTGCAACACACTTCAGCTGTGTAGGCAAGAAGTAGGTGACATCAACGTCCTTTTCTGTGTTATGCTATGTAGAGTCAAGAGCACTGATATACTTTCAATAGATTCCCTATTCAGAACTTCATTAGCTTTCAGGGAACAGAGCAATTCTGGGTCTAATAGTGCTATACTTGTCAGTCTTGCCAAAAACATTTTACTAGATACTGTTGTAACTGATGCTTGATATTATTACAACTTGGGGAACGCATTGTTTTATAAATGACATTAATAAAACATGTAATACTGAGGAAATCCAATGTTAGCAATTTTTAAATTGGCCATGCTCATTATAAAGAAAAGTTTAAGCTCCCTAATGGAAAACACTGAACAATTTTCTCCAAAAAGTCCGCTGATATATTCTGCTTGATTTAATGTAGATAATCAAGACAGACAAACATGAAAGAAAATACCTAACATTTGTCATTACTCTTTCGAAAAATGACTTTATATAAATTTTTTTYGAAGCCTTCCACTCTTCCTATCAAATAATTCAAGTATTTTGAGGACTTATTCCTATTAAACCTTTCAAATTCCTGGTTTGAGTTAAGTCCTAATATCATTAGTTTGTCTTATCATTGGTTCAGAACATCTTCAGAATATTTCTTAATGTCTTGCATTTGAAAAACTGTCCAATAATTTTCATAACAGTGCTGTGATGCTCTGAGTTTTGCCAGTACTGAAGAAGGGAAAAATCCTTCAGCTAATGAAGGATGGAACCTGGGTGGGCTTCAGCAGGAGACTTTGCATCAGGCAGTTCATAAACTTCTGCCAAGAAGCTGGTCCTTGAAAAAAGACAGCCAGTGTATATGATGGGGTTTGTGCTGCTTGCAGTTGTTACAGGATGACTCTGAATGTCATTGTGAACCCTAGATTCTGGGTTACTGGATGCTTAATGACTAAAATCTTCTGTGCATATTGCCACAGTGTTTGCTGCACTGAAAGAAAAAAACCTGGAGGATGAAGTAGAGTGCCTACAGAGGTGCTTAGGGGAAGTATAGAGAGCAAAAAGGGAATAAGCTCAGGAGAACTGATTTTTGGGGAACTTGAGAGATTAGTGATGAACAGCTGAAGTGAAGGGTAGACCACTTGGTTTGTAGGCAAGATATAACAGGCAAGCCAGGAAGGATATTGAAAATGAAATGAGACTTAACTGAGATCAGAGTTTGATCATGAATGGCAATTTCTTAGAAGCAGCATTTTATATTGTTGTGTGGGAAGGCAGGGTTTGTAGAAGTGAAAAGGATTGCAGTAGCTGATGGAAGATGWTGAGGATTGGAGTAGGGGTTCCTGTTTTGTTTTCAGACCTGCAGGTGTTAGGTATGGCTCCTACTTGAGAATCCAGAGTAGATTTGAACTGAAGAATCCCATGTTACTGCTTAATAACCTCTTCCTGATGAAGAGACGAACGTTTCTTGAATAAGCTTCTACAGTTCTGGATGTAGCCTGTACACTCTCACAGTGGGCAGGGGTTTAAAAAAAAATTGGAAGAATCTCATACAGTGGTGTGGAGTGTTTTTGGTGCCTGGGATCTATAGGGGAGGTCCAGTTTCTACAATCTGGGGCCTGTTATAGATGTACTTGGCCATCAGGCACAGGAATCAACAGGGGGAATATGAAGTGTGAGTTGTACAGTAGACATAGCTTTTCTCTGACAAGACATATGGAGAACAGACAACACCATTTTCTTGACTTGTAGAATGAGATTTTTGGCCCAATAAAAGTGTTCCTGTTAAGTTGGAAGGAAAAAAAAAATTGAGGTTTAAACATGGATTTATTTTCAAAATATTGTCCATTCTCTTCATRCAATAATATCAAGGTGACGAGTAATTACTGAATTGGGTAATTCTTGGAAAGCCTCTTGGAGACAATTTAGTTTGAAGTAGTGGATCTACCACAACCTTAAACAAGTCTTTCTAGTGGCTTCTTATGATTACTGTTCCTAGAAAGAAGAAATCTTACCCAACTTCACCAACTAGACAGTAATTCTCCTGTGACCTTTGCCTGCCTAGATAAAAAAGTGGTCACCTTACACAGTAGTAAAGAGAACATGTCCCATTGTATAAAGACTGTAACTGAATGAACCTTGATGCATTAAAATTACTGAGTTCCTCAAGCATCTCACTGTAAGGAGAGTTCTCTGCAGACTGTCACCTTTGTGTGAGTTACTGTGACTTCTGCATTTTTTCCTGTATTGTTACCTCCTTTTAGCTCAACAACAGATACCTTTGGAGGGCTTGATGTAGAGTAAATACTTTGTCTGCGGTAAATGGATTACCAGTTTTGTGATTACATTCAGATCTGTTCACTGGGTTTTGCTGGCTAGTAAATCACAAGTTGTAAATTAGGGTCTGTGTTTGTTTTAGTGATGGTTGGGGTTTTGGTGTGTCAGTAGATAATTGTGAATACCAATAGCTGCAGAACTTATCACAGGAGATGGTGGGAAAACCACTAATTTATAGTAACCTTTCTCTTAGACTTGCGATCTGAACTAAGTTCCAAATTCATTTAATCCAAGCCTATCTTTGATTAAATTGATTAGCTTTTGATGGCAGCAATCCAGTGGTGAAATGTTTTTGGGGGGTTTTTGGGGGGTTTTTGGGGGGTTTTTGGGGGGTTTTTGGGGGTTTTTTTGTTGTTTTGTTTTGGGTTTTTTTG
>JAYKAV010001267.1:984126-1023862 GCA_035582835.1 Phoebastria nigripes | reverse complement strand
CTTAGGGACATGGTTTAGTGAGCATGGTGGTGTTGGGTTGACGGTTGGACTTGATGATCTTCGAGGTCTTTTCCAACCTTAATGATTCTATGATTCTATGTTAAAGAGACCTTTTGTTCTGAAATGTACTGGAGAACTTTCTGTACAGCACTATGACTAGAAGGCTTGAATGACCCTGCAATCTAGTTTTAGTCTAACAATTGAAAATGACTGTGATTAAGGAAGATAACATTGAAGACAATTTAAGGCATCCTAATATTTGGCTGCTTAGCCAATTCTTGAGGAATTAATTTACATGAGTTATTCTGTGGAGGTCCAGGCTCTGGAAGTCAGCTGCAATAGCTTCCCAATCCCCTGAGGATGGCAGCCTCGTCATGTATACTGAATTGCCAGGCATAGTATTTATCTGACAGCGGTTTTACAGGTGAGAATTAATCTTTCCCCTCCTGCTGGCCCTGTCCTGGCTTTTATTTGTTTGTTTTCTTAGGATCTTTGAGCTGAACCCATCAGTTTTTCCTAAGTACTGTGTCTTTCTGGATATTTATGTACTAAGTATCTGCTTTGTAGAAGAAACAAATGCAAATATATCTTGAAATCAACCCTGATGAATAATCACTTAAAACATCAAATTGCTTATCCCATGTTCTTGTTGTCTAACCCTAATAATCTAGCTGTGTTTTCCAAATATTTGAAAAAGAGCAACTATTCAATTTTGGAAGTTTCACAAAGCTATTTCCCAAGAGGTTTGATATCAGAATGCTGTGATTTACCAAAGTGATTTGAAAGGCTGTAAAGGAATTGTTGCTTTATTAAGGTTTCTTTGCCACGTGTAGCTTTAAGATACTGTGGAGGTGGGGCAATTTTTCATAAACTCAAGAGAACTAGTCTGCACTCTAGTGTGAATGCAGCCACTGCTATGTAATCTCAGACATGGTTTTGCAGATACTACCTACAGCTGCCAGGGTGTAGAGGACATTGAGCAAGGTGATTCTCTAAGGGTAACTGATATACACACAAATATGAGGAGTAGGTGAGCAACTGTTTTTTCCTCTTCTGCTCCTGTGCTACAAAGCAGAGTGAAATGTCTGCACAGGGAAGGGCAGTTGTGTCCTCTCTGGGCATGTTTCAAATTTCCTTGATCTTTGGAATAATAAAGCTCTTGCAAACATCTGAGACTCTGCCCCTCACTTGCGTCTGCTGGATAATGTGGGAGTAGTGCAGTGTTCAGGTGGTAATATGTTGGGGAAAAGGCTATGTTAGTGGTGGTCCAGCAAAGGACCTGAGCTACTATAGAGCAGTAAAACACCTTCCTGTTTTAAACCAAGTCAACAGAAGAAGGAAGGAAAAAGCAGAAATTGCCTGGTGGGTATGTGTGATGCCTTTGCCCTTCCTTGTTCTCCCCAGTAATTTTCAGTATTTTCCACTTCATTCTCCTTTTCTACCAGGTGCCAAAGTGTGTCTTCTGGGGGTATAAGTTTGGCCATAGATGTGGTTTAAAGACTCTCTAATAAAGTTCTCTTTACAGCTTGATTCTGTGAGGTGCTAAATGCCTCCTGTTAGATACTAAATGCTTGATGCAATGTGGGATTAGGATTTTAAATCAGGTTTATGCAGTGATGGTCCTGTGATGCTTTCATTAATAAAAAATAATGGTAAAAGGCTCTCTAGAATGTTTGAAGTGGTAAAAAGATGGTATTTAAGGGATAAACTCCTGAAATTTGGGAGTCATTTCAAGGGTGTTTACAATGGTGAAAATGACATTTGACTCTGACTTCAAGTCTGTGAAGGTATTGTAAAAGGTTATTCACCATCTGAAGTGCTACTTGGTTTAAAAAAAAAGTCAGAATGAGGGTAAGTATTAAACTGGCCAAGAGATTCGTGTGACTTTTCATACTGCCTTTCTCCCTAAAGGCAGAAGTCTGTGCAGTGGAGGGCTTGGTTCTGATTTTGGGATGGTTTTGCAAACATATTGTGTACTAAACTTTAAGATAATGAGCCACACTGGATTGAAATGTCAAAGCAATGAAATAATGGATCTCTAGATAAATGTTTAAGAGCAATCAAAGTATGTTTTACTGAAGAAAATTCCAGGCACCAATTGAAAAATAAGCATACAAAGTAGGAATACCTTCAGATGGTGATAAAACTTTCTCTGAGGTCAGATTCAGCATGGTACTGAGGGCCTTCAGAATAAAACTGAATACTCCACTAGAAGCAAGG
Source organism: Phoebastria nigripes (assembly GCA_035582835.1). Classification (NCBI taxonomy): domain Eukaryota; kingdom Metazoa; phylum Chordata; class Aves; order Procellariiformes; family Diomedeidae; genus Phoebastria; species Phoebastria nigripes. The sequence continues at coordinate 1,021,642 of JAYKAV010001267.1, read as the reverse complement.
GAACTTGGTTTTGGGATGCTTGTTATTTGCAGGCTTGAACCTGTTTCTTACAGATTGGGCATAACTGCAGTCTTTGGGCAGTTGGCTACTTCAACCATCTGAAATAGCCTTCAAGACTTTAATGCTCATTCATTTGAAAGCTGATCGCTTATGTAATAGCTTTTAATATAACTATTTGATATTGCGTTCTTGACAGCAGTAGTACAGGTCTTACAATGTACAGGACCAGGCTAATGCAGAGACACTAGCCATTCAACAACAATAGCTGCCTTTAGGTACTGCTTAACAATTTTTCCTTATGTTTAAATGATTTTTACATAAATCCTTTATCTTGTACATCAGTATTTTGTACTCGGAATAGGACATAACTTTAGTATGAAAAAACCCTTCTATCATCTGTTAATGAAGAAATTGCCAGGAAATTCTGAAAGGTGCAATTTCTTATTGTAAATTCCTTCTGTATGTCATGTCATCAGATTTTTTAATGCTATGGAAAACTTCAATAAAAAATTTAATACTGAAGTGTAATGTAAAGGTGGGGTTTAGTAGTATCTTATATCTGTTTTCCAAAGCAAAAACTTTGCTGTTACACAAGTATCAAATATTTGCATTGCTTTTATGGTGAGGTGTCTTCAGCATCCTGTTGTAGGCAGTATTGTATGAACTCYAATTGTCCTGTTTGAGAGTACTTGCTGTTAGATGATATTTATTTGCAAAATTACTTGCATTGTGTGTGTTCTGGATTTAACTATGCTACTATTCCATTATGTCTGGGAATTAAAATAAATGGATCTAGTTTTTTTTTTTTTTCAGTGTAAATGGACCTTCAGGACTTCATATTTTTCTCTTCCATGAATGATGATGAATTAAGCATGTTTTGGTGTAGGGATTGGCTGAGTTCCTGAAATTTTGTGTAAAAGTGGTTGGAGAGCCATCAAAGATGATTTTGCTTTGTGGGTTCCAATAATGGAATCATTTTGTTGCTGCAGCTTTATTCATAGCAAATTAATAACATTGTTATGAAAACCTGTGTAAACTAATAAGGTAAAATGTGACATGAAATTCTTGCCTTCCTACTATTAGTAACTTGTTATTAGAATTGACTGTCATATTGTATTGAGTTACCGAAGCGTAATAGAAAATTTTGTTAGAAGTTATTTGTAGTTCAATATAAGCAATCATGCTTTCACCTGTCCCTTCAGGATGGTGAAAATATCCTTGCTTCTAGTATAATGGAAAAGCTTATGCCTCCTCATGTACCCATGAGGAGACAGACTGTCATTCATAAAGTGCTTGGCTTTTTTGGGAAGGAAGACAGTGCATCCCATTTATATGCACTAGGGGCAGCTGTATGCTACGGAATGAAATGCAGAGCACTTGAATTTTATTGCAGCAGTGAGAAGGAATAGCAGGGGGTTTGTTTTTCTTTCATCTGGAAGTTGCAGTTCACAGTATAAAGGAATGAATTTGAAGCACAAGCTACAATTCCACAGTCTCCCTTCCCTTTTTCCACTGCCCTCAGCCCCGAAAAAGTCCAATCCCCAACAAAACCCAAAGGAACCCCCCAAGCATTGCAGTCTGAGTTAGATAGTAAAAACAAAACAGCATCTGTGCTTGAGAGATGGCCAARATGGAATTAAATTATTACTAGAGAGTTAACATTGTTCTGTTACCTTGAGGGAAATAACCCTCAGCAGAAATGTTTTGCTTCCTAATTTGACCAATTTGCACAAAGCAATTTAATGCGTATTTTGCCCTTGCTGTGACACTTGCATTCTCAGACGCAGAAGGTCCCCACCAGCAAGGGGAGAGAAGGCAGCCAGGCAAGGGGAGGGATGCTCGGTGCCAGCTTCAGATACTGAGAAATGTGAGAACTGACATCTGTCCGAGACAATTCTTCTCAAACACTGGGACACACAGAGCACTGCTCTGTGGGATTTAGCAGGGGGAATGTGTTATAGTATAGTAACAGCTGGCTACAAATATGGATAGCAGGCCTGAAAACACAAACAAAAGAAAGCCCATACCTATGTCAAAACAGGGAAGGGAAAGAATGTATTCAATATACATTTGCTAAGCTAGCTACTGTTCTCTTCCTAATACTTTTCTAATAAACTGTGTGGGTAAAAGTAAGTTCTTTGGTTACTCCATTGATTCTTCTGGTATTTACACTGTCAAACTGTTTTACTTCTGCAATTTTTGCTCTTGGTTCATTACAAGTATATGTCCCACCCCCCACCATTTCTTCCCCTTCCAGCCCAAATGTTCACCAGCTTTTGGAATAACTTTTGTGTATTTTTTTCCTCTAGGTTTAAAAAAAGAAAAAGTTCCTGTTTTGCTTTATGCTGTGATAATTAGATTGAGTTAATGAAGATCAAGGATGTAATCAGTTAAAAGAGAATATGCTTCTGAGCTGGGAAGGCATTAGAGATTAGTCTAAATATCTTGTTGTCATGTAACGTTTTAGCTTATTCTTTCTTTGTGCTGAAACATTCTACCAATTCTCTACCTGTTATATTGAAAAAAATCATTTCAAACATAGTGTGTGCCATGTTCTAACCAGTCGTCTTCCTTGAGCGTGAATAACAGCTTTGAATAGTGTGGAATATTAAAAAGGCACTTAATACTTTACCGTTTTAAAAAAGTAATAAATTTTGCATGATAACAACAGACACTGATTCTGATTTTGCAGAAACAGGGATATGCTCATGGAATTGGTCCATACCATCTGGATGCACTAATAGAAAAAAGAGGAGTATTAAGGACAACTTTCATTCTAGAAACATGAATGAAGAACAACTTCATTCTGTGAGAACATTCTTCAACTGTGAGATTGTTCAGTCTGGAAGAGAGTTCAGGGATGTAAAAGCTGTTGCAAAGAAGAATGTAATAACTTTGTTCTCCTTGTCAAAAGTGAAGACTTAAATTGTATTGATGCAATTACATAAAATGCCAGAGGAAAATGTTAAACCAGGCGGCAGTGTGGAGGAGAAATCTGGTGCATCTCTTAGTGCACTGAGAAGTGTTGGTCCTATGAATTTTCAAGTCACCTTCTTTATGGTCAAAGAGCCAAGCCTGGTCTGAGAGCCAAGCCCAGGTGTGAGAAACTCATTGGAGAAGGAAGGAAGCATAGCAGGGGGCCCATGCACCTAGCTTTGGTCAAAGTTTTACAGCATGGAGCCAGAAGCTGCTCTCTTAGAATACATTTACCACTAGTTTCTAGCTTATTTTCATATCACATGCAAGAGGTGGGTTTTGGGGGGAGGGTGTGTGTGTAGGCAATGAAGTGGGTCCCTACCAAATCTTCACCATTTCTTGCCTCCATCCAACTCGGGTAAGTCTTTAGATGGATGTGGCTTCAGATTGTTCTGTTGTGCTCTTTGGTATTTTGGGATAATGTAAGAGTGGACTGCATAGCCATGCAACATGCTTCTTGAGGCACTGTTTTATGAAAGGCCCCGGAGCTGCAGGTAGATGCAATCAGATGGCCCTTTAGAGCTGTTCTGCAGGGTTAAATGCTGCTAATAACAATTCATGCAACTGTGCAGAAGTACTGCGAATAAGGAGATAAATTTCAGACCACTGGGGCAGTGTCCTTTGTAACTGGTGCTTCGAAGCCTTTCACGAAGACAGAGATGAGAAGTTGTGAAGCAGCCTAGTCAAGAAAAGAAATAAATTGAAACAGAAGAATCTCAGCAAGGCAGAGAAAAAAGTGTATTTGGTATGCCATAGTCTAAGGACATCGAGCCTGGGTGATGGGCTGGATGAAACATCAGGCTTTGAACCAGGCAGTGTTTCAGTGGAGCAGTTGCTTTGGATCCCCTATTGTATTTGTGTAAAAATGAAAGTTGGACATCAGACTGGAAGATGACTTGCTTCAAGACACTTCCATGACCTTGAAATCTGTGTGTGACTCTAAAGATTTCTAATAGAGGTTTCAAATTTTTTTGCAAACAAAACTCCTTTAGTCAAGAGAACAGAAAGCCTGGTTGAAACATTAAGAGATCTGAATATGTTCAGATGAGTGTGAAAAATACCTGCCTGAGAACTGAAGAACAAAGAGCATGTGTTTTAAGGGTTGTAATTAATTTTTATAAAAATGTAGGAAGGCTATTTCAGAGGGGAAGTGGGGATCATAAATGCTTGTGGGGCTTTTGTGTTGTTCTTTTTTTTTTCTTTTCTTTTCTTTTCTTTTCTTTTTTTAAACAGCAGGTATTTCATCTTGCAAGGAACAAACATTGCTTTACCGGAACTTGTTGCTTTCTGGGATGGAAAGTGAAGGTGTGAAGTTTTCTGACACCGAAGTACTTAAGGAATTGGAAACTTGCCCTTTTTAGGTCTCCAGTATTTGTAATGTTTCTGTTCTAAGAGAACTTATATTAGCCAAGAGAGATTTAAGTTGGACAGAATTACTGCCCTTCCCCCAACTTCCCCAAATCTGCAAATCACTGAATAACAGGTTTCTCTCCACACACTTTTAAGATGTGTGGATCCATGGCGTCCATAAGTTATGAGCATTCGCCTGTGGCTTGATTTGGGTCTGACAAACTTGMTGAGCTCAAGCTTTTATGCCAAGTAGTCTTAGAGGCAAATGAGAGGGAAAGTATACCACAGGACTGAAGAGGGGATGTGCAGGTCAGGCATCTGCATTTCCTAGGTGTGGGGTTCATAGTGTAGGTGTAAGTGCACAGCGCAACACAGGAATGTGCTTCTACAACTAGATCTCCCCAGCACACCTYACTTCTGCTACGAAGATAAGACAAAATATGTTTATAGGTGCAGTAGATCAGAAGGCAATGCAAGTGGGTTGAATGCATGGCAGGAATTAAAGGAAAGAGCCTACAGAACTCTGTGTGTGTGAGAGGAGGGTTCTTGTCAGGTATGTACGTTGAGAAGGGCAACGAAGCTGGTGAAGGGTCTGGAGAGCAAGTCTTATGAGGAGCGGCTGAGGGAACTGGGACTGTTTAGTCTGGAGAAGAGGAGGCTGAGGGGAGACCTTATCGTGCTATACAACTACCTGAAAGGAGGTTGCAGCGAGGTGGGTGTTGGTCTCTTCTCCCAAGTCACTAGCGATAGGATGAGAGGAAATGGCCTCAAGTTGCDCCAGGGGAGGTTTAGATTGGACATTAGGAAAAATTTCTTTACTGAAAGAGTGGTTAAGCATTGGAACAGGCTGCCCAGGGAAGTGGTGGAGTCCCCATCCCTGGAAGTATTTAGAAGACATGTAGATGAGGCGCTTAGGGACATGGTTTAGTGAACATGGTGGTGTTGGGTTGACGGTTGGACTTGATGATCTTCGAGGTCTTTTCCAACCTTAATGATTCTATGATTCTATGTTCATAAATATCACTTTGTTTATCAAAATGAGGTAGTGTCAAGGGAAAGCAGAAATCCTTTAGGAAGTTGCCTCCATTTGTGAGACTTGGGGAGTTCATTCAGGCTGAGTTAAAGCCCCGTTAACCAGAGTACAGTCTGATAGTCTGTGTTGGCTGGTAGCAGGTAACAGCTTAAGGCGTGTGATGTTAAAGCACTGAAAGATAAAGTCACAGATGCACTGATGAAAGTGTTGTGTGTCAGGCCATGAGCTGCAGTGAACAGAAGACACTTCAATCAGCTGCAAGGAGGCCTGTGAACACACTGAGGTAATTTGCCCCAAGGCCAGCATTTTACACTGTGCAAATAACAGGGGAAGGGCTTGTCTGAGGAGAGTTAACTGCTGTGATGTATCAGACTGGAGACCAAGCTAGAATATGAAAGCATAGTTTTGTTTTACTCTCTTGCATCACTAGCTATTGCTCAAACCTGAGATTACTTCGGGACATTTCAATTGTATGTTTCTTTAACTTTATATTAGCAGGTCATGTAGCAAGATTCTGAGCTCCTTCTGAAGTTATGATATATCAAAATYTGAGAGTTAATGTGATCACATTCTTCTTAAACTGAAGAGTAGCCATAGTCAGTAGACAAAAGCCATCTCTTTCAGTGTGTGTGTGTGGGGCGGTGATATGGCAAATGCATGGGGCTAAAAGGATGCTGTTGTAGTGATTGAGGAAAGTCTTTGTAAGTACTACAGTGCATTTAACTCGGAGGAAATCACTTATGCTGGAATAAATGGGCACTAACATTGTTTTATGGAGAGGACTGGCATGAGATGAAAGGTGGACAATAGACAGCACATTCTTTTAAAAACTCTTAGGGGATGGGATGCAAAGTAAACAACTATATGAATTCAGTGTTGAAAATAAGTGTCCAAAAACTTCCAGTGCAAAGCTATTTGTTTGTGGTTAATTTTTTTTTTATATACAAGTGGACCTAAATTAAAGAAAAAGATTAAACAAGACTGAACATAAAAAATGGAGCACTGCTTGGTAGAAAAGGTGTGTGCTTTGTTTGGGGTTTTTTCATTTCACTGGAAACTGTCTTTGGGCTCAGTGTGATCCGAAAGCCTTTCTTAATTTTGTCTTTGCCACCAAGATTCCTTCTTTCCCCTCAGGGAAAAAAAAAAACTTAACACTGTTTTCTACTTCTGTATTAGGCTAAATGTGTTTACACAAAGCTATTACTGGGGGGACAAAAAAACCAAAAAACCAAAACCCCACCCTTTTCTAAAAGCTGGAACATTCTTGGCATTTCAAGTCTTAAAAAGTTTGTTTTGCATTATCCTAAATCAGTCTCCTTGATATTAATCAATACTTTCTCTCAATTTTAAAACAGGAAATAGCTTCAGTCTGTGTTTAAACCCTGCAGTGTCTCATGTCGTGACCTTTTAGTGATTTGTTCCTTTTCTCCTGCCTTGCCCTGTTTTCCCTTCTTTTCCTTCTCACAAAGGCCCCTCAGCCTGTCTTTGCATTTTTCCTGAACAGTTGGAGCTGTAGATATTTCAGTTCCTGCTTTGGGTGCATGCGTCTTACAGGCTTCTAGTGCCGACTTTCTCACCTTCTTTGGCCTTTCCCTTTGCTTTCCTTTCTCTTTCATATCATGCTGTATTTTTCCCAACTCTTTAGCTTCGTGCGCCCACTTCAGCCCTGGGGGTGTAGGCTTCTAGTAGTCTGAAAACCCTCTGCTCCATCTGCGGAGATAATGAACTTCTTAACACCAGCTGTATAAATCACTGTTATAGATGGTAGTGTCAAGTAGGTAGGAGCATATGGGAGGCTAATCCTGCTGTCCAAACAGGCAGTATAGGCATCCAATGATACTGTRCATTAGGAAATGGAAAGCTTCTATTTCTTTGTGGCGTTCTGTTCGGTAATTCAGCAGTGTTAAATCCGTTCCTGAAGGGGTATGGGGACACTTAGTATCTCTCCATTGGTTTTCATTTGTTTCATTTGGAGACCTGACAAACCAAAAGTATTGGAGGGCTATTAGTCTTAGCTGAGTAGACACGTATTGAAAGAACCCTGTACATAATTTTAACAGACCTTGGCATAATTAACAGGATCTTCTAGGAGGGGCCCCAGGACTAAACTGGTCAGGATATCATGCTTAACTTTTGCAGACATTGAGAGTGAAGGCTCCTGGCACGGCAGCTGTCTGACAGGACGCCGGTGCAGTGAGGAATGCTGGTGTTAACTTATCCATTCATGCACCAGAATAAACAGATGGCACCATTAGACTTCTACATATTTTCTTTCCTTTTGGTGCAGATATCTAGTGTCTTTATGAAAAGAAAAGTTAAAAAAAAAAAAAGTGCAGAAGAAATGTATGGTAGCTTACTGACTGCTTTATTCCTTTTTCTTGCCTACAAGGTTTCTTTTTTTTTAAAGAGCCGAGTCTCATGAGTGCTGTCCTCAAGTTCAGTTTCCTGGTTGAAATCTGCATACGGTAATGCAATATTCTTCTCCAGGAAAGATTTTTTTGGCATATGTAAATGAAATAAGACCAGCCCCTGGTGGTATTGACAGGATGCTGAGAAGGAAGCTGACTGTGTATTAACGTGCTTGCAGCTTAGGTCATTCTCACCGAACCCTGCAGCTCTGTGAGGTTCAGCTGCTTGGTGGAGATGACTTTGCATTCTTTCAGTGACCCTTTGTAAAATACTGTTTCATTAATGAGAAATTTTTTTTTTTTTTTACAGACATCTCTCCCTAACTGTAGAAGATATCAAATTGGATGTGTATATGTGTTTATACAGGCATAATTAAAGAAATATGAGGGGGAATCTGGCCAAAATCTGGTGTAAACGTATTACAATGGGAATAATCACCTCCTTTTGTGATCATTCAATTCTCTGGATCAAACTGGTCTCTCCAAATTTTAATCCCTTTGGGACTRGTGTGGTTTCCTTTACTTAAACGGTTCAGAGAAACTTTGATTTCTATCAATTTGTTTCAAAAGCATTTTGAAATTTTATTTTACTGGGAATAGAATGAGATTCCAGCAGACACAGCAAATGTGACTGGTACATGGGTGTGCCAGAGCAGTTACCAGGCTCACTGTGGCATTAGATATATTGCCCTTTTAAAAAGTCTTCATTTATGTCAACAAGTTGGATTGAGGAAACTTCACAGTTCTCTTTCAGGAACAGGAGAAAAATTATTTGGACAAAACTGATCCTCAACATCTTACTGTGTACTTCCTAAAATATGGTGTTAGTTGGTGCATTTCTTGTAGAAGTCATCAAGTTGCCTTATTTCACAGCTGGAAGCTTCCTTGGGATTCTGGAGCACTGAGAGGAGTATTTATTTCCTGTGTTCAGGAAGCAGTAAGCTTTTTGTCTGCTTTCCATAGTGCTGTGTTGAAAGCAAAGCTTCAAGCAGGTTCTTTTCCCTTTTAGCAAATCTGTACAGCAGAAGGAAAAACTTCCTTTAATGGATTAATTGGTTGTTTCCACCAGTATTCTCTGTTTAGAAGGTATGTTGGTAGTAAAGCTGAGGAGCTTCTGTCAAACTAAACACTAGCAAAGGAGACAAATAACAGGAAATTTTCCATAGCAGGAAAATAGTCTGCCTGATGCAAACTTTGTTGCAACGTGTGTGGATTGAAGAGCCCTTTGACATTTATTCAAATGGAGTAATGAGTGGATGCAATTATCCAAACCAAGGTAGCTAGACTGAACTCTAGAAGTCTTTCAGTTATATAGTGGTGCCCGATGTTTTGTCATAGAACAGATAATACAGTTTATATTGAGACACTTGCAAGCCATGTGTTCTGAATATCCTCTGCCATGTAACAAAACCACTGCCCTCCCATTCTCCTATCCTCTAAGTAGTGACTCTTCCCACATCTGATCAGGTGAGCACCTGTATTCAAGTTACACAGTGTATTTGCTTTTCATGTTCACTTGAAGTAAGAATAAAGGCATTACCTGAGGTAAATGTACTTTGGCAAAATACTGGTTTAAAGTTTTGGCTGATTTTGGGATTGCTTTCTGTGTTAATGGGTGATTCGAGAATGGTTAAGGGGAGACATTTGGTGTGTTCTTGCATGTACACTATGGCTGACTGAGTCCTTGGCGGAGAAAATCATGATGCAATAAAATCTTCCACTTTTTTATCTTCTCCTGGTGAGAGTTCCTTGGGATTTTCCTCTCCATCACTTTGTCTTTCCCATTTGCTTTGCCTTCTGGAAGGGTGTTAGCTGAATTAGGTATGCAAGAAAACTGCTACTGAAGAAAATAAGGAACGAAAATATCAGTAAATGCCAAATTATGTAGATGACAAATTTAATTCTCCTTGTTAGCTGTCTGAATTATTTTAGGAATAGCGGTAGCTGTGCTTTCTTATTTTTTTTTACCAAGCTTCTCACTCTTGAGAGGATTTCCTATTCTCCTTAAAACTTTCCATGATTGTTGCATGTTGTCTTTATTTTTGTCTGTTAAAGCTGAAGCAAAGGAGAAGCTGTGGTACACATGCCATGAAATGAAGTTAGATCCTTTAATTTCCCTTCTTTGCAGTTAGTTTTCTATTAGAAGTCATTACCTTGGGATATTTTTGTGAAGATCTAGATTATCCTGTCATAGGATTTGATTCTTAAAGGTTACTGCGACCTTCAGATATGTGATTTTACAAAAACTGAAGCGTTACTTTTAAGCCTAGAACAGAACAAGAGTGAAAGGAGCACTGCAACACAGGAGTGTAAGAACTGACCTATGCTCTGCCAGATGTAGAAAAGGCCAAATGTGAGGCAAGGAGATGATAGCAGACCAAGCAGATCAATCCATAATACTCATGAAAAGACTCACTTTTTCTCTTCTGTGAAACCCCCCCTTCCCCAGAAAAAAATAGGCAATGTAAGTAGAAAAAGAAACTTGAATTCTCAATGTTCATAAACACTGTAATTTTTCAAAATCTCTTGTACACTTAAGCTGGTTTATGAATTTTTCAAGTTGTTATCATACACTGTTAATCAGTGGTAACTGATTTCTTTTTGCCTAGAAGAAAAACTTGTAGAAAAGCAGGTGTACTGCTGTCAGGATTTCAGTTCAAAGCAATAAGAGATCAATTACCTGACATGACAATGCATCATGTTTTCCTGCACAAATTGCTCTCCAGTTCATTGCAGTTCTAGAATGAGAATGTGGGCCGGATTCTAGCTTTTCTCTTCCTAGAGGTTTTCAGTAGGATATGTCCAAATGTAGTGGATAATACCTCAGTATAGCTGTTCTTGACTAGTGCTAAATCTGTATAGAAACTCACGTTTGTAGTTGTCAACTAATGATCTTAAGCCTGGTTTCATATATGAATGTCTGTGTTGGACCAGACCCAGTCTAACCCAGTTTTCTGTTTCAAAGTGACCAGTAGTAGCTGCCTTGGGAATGTGTATATAATTAGTGAATGTGAGACCTCTTTTGCCAGCAGCTGTATCTGCATCTYGTTTTCATAATCCTTGATTGTTTTTTTTCTTTCATAAATTTTAAATCTTTTTTTTCTGAATGTATTTAAACTCTAATGTCAATTAGAGATTAGTCTGTAATTTCGCCTTAGACAGAGGGTGTTATGTACTGTGCAGAGAAAGTATTTCCTTTTGCTTTTAAATCTGCCTGGTAATTTCATTGGATGCCATAAAGTTTTTGCACATTAGAAATCATGAAAAATCATTCCCTGGCTGCTTTTCTTCCCCCCACCTCATCAAATGAACCTCTAATATATTGACTTTTAGTTGCCTTTTTCAGACAAAGGGTCCTTGTTTGAAAGCACTTCTACATATTTGATCTTCCCTGTCTCCCTTTTTTTAGACCTCTTCTCTCTTAAACTGATAAAAAGAATTAGAAGATCTGCCTAATATGAGTGTGGATACACCATGGATTTATGCACCAGTACAATGAGGGGTTTTGTCATTTATATTTTGTGGATTTATGAAGTTGTTTCCTTTTTGGACGTAGCTTGAGCAATTTCCTTACATGGAGCTGAGATTCCTATGTCCAGAACTACAATTTACTCCAAAGCTTTGCCTGAAAACTGATGTGCTGAAGGTCTGTAAACATCTGGCTTCTAGCTAGTCATGTCCCAGACAAGGCCAGAAGGACTGAGACAAAGGGCTGTTGGTAGAGCTGACAAGTAGCTCTCATGCCTGAATTCGTTTGAGGTGCATGAAATAGGCCTCCATATGTGTAAGTGCTTTTAAGGGCTGGCTTTGGTATGTCTATGTACTGAAGCAGGCTTAAGCTAAGTGTCCTCTTTAGACTGTGGCAGTTTAAAACCACAGTTACTTTTTTTTTCTTTTGGAGATCAGGTTTAGGTAAGGTGTGCTACCCATCTTCTGTTGGGCTACTTGAAGAGGACAGGACAGTAGATCCTGATTTCTAAATCCTGTTCCTGTTGTTGCTTCTACCAGTTATCCAGAGGGCAAAAATGCTTCCATCTCCTCTAGCTTTATCCCTGTCCCCTGAAGTGGACTTACTCATCTGTTTGTACCTAAAGGAGCAATTCAGTTATCCATATGTGTTTTGTGCATCTGGGACATGGTCAGTTAAATCTCACCAGAGATTTGTTTTCCTAACAGTTAAATAACTCCCAATTACAGATTATACATCAGAAAAAAAAAAAAAAGAGATCGTGCTGAACCCTGGGAGGGTAAAACATAACACGCTGCAGCCAGAGTTTGTACTACTTGTGACACACTTGAAAGAGCCATAGACCATTTGTTCAGATGTATTTTTTTGTGTGTGTCTTAGTGTTCTTCTGTAAACATTATAGCAGCTTTCTAAAAAAACAAGGTATTGGGACTAGTTGAAAGTTGAAAACGTCTTCACTAAAGTAATGCCAGAGAAGTTTCTCACTGGAAGCTCTCCAGTGAAAGGATGTTGAAAGAAAGGTGAGTCAGTGAAATGGAAGACGACAGAAGAAGGAATTTTAAGCAGCATAAAAAGGAAAGAGGGAGGTCATGTTTGTTTTTTCTAATTATGATTTCAGAAGAGTAACTGGCTGCAAAATTGCTTAATTATCTTGTGTTTATTGTAAACTCATATGCTTTTTCTGAAGACACCAGAAGTGCTTTTGCTTCATAAATCACGTTAAATCAAAGCACTTTCATTATAATACAGAGCTCTATAAATTGATGTCACAACTTAAGAAAAACACTTTTATCTGCAAGCACTTAAGAACACTGCCACTTTCAGAACCATGTAAGACATTAGTAGCTGGCTTGTTCAACTCCTTTCGGCTTTCATGCTGACATGTACCATATTGAAGACATTGGTTGTTTGTATAATACTTGGTTTGATCTTTTTTCCTGATACTTTCAGTACTGTTGAATCAATCAAAGGAAGTTATTGCTCTGTTGGGCATTAGCATACATTTAGATGTTTCTGCATTAAGAACTGTTCACAGAGGAAAAGGCTTTTATGTCAAAAAGGAGAGTAAACAGTATGACTGCAGCTGCGTTGAGCTGTGCTGTTATTTCTGACCCATGTATATTTGAAAATGAGCCTGTTTGTACTAGCAATTATTCCAGTTCAGGTTACATGGTTGTGAAAGGTTCCCTCCTCCCCTTCCTCTTTTTTAACTTTAATTCCTTTAGTGTCTCTAGCAACTAGGTAAATGCTACAGATGGGGAGAGGACTCTGTGGCTCTTGTGAAAGTTTGCTTCATTCATCGATTAGCATGCACAATTGAGTTGATTTCTTTATCTACTGCTGCATGATGTACTGGGAATTGTAATGCAAATGCTAATGCTAAATACTCAGAATTTCTGCATGACACGTGGATGTAACTTCCCTTGGAAACTTTTTAAGGTGAACTTACTGGGAGAACCCAGGTCTACAGAGGACTGACTGATCATCTGGACCTTACTCAAGCCTCATTAAAATCCATGGAAGGATTAGCTTTAGACTGGGCTCATAGTGATTGCTGTCAGCTATTAAATTGAGTAAAGAGCCACTTAAAATGCATCTGTGGCTTTCCTAATAGCCTTATTTATGCTGTTTTATAGATGTCACACATATGGAGTCAAACATAAGAAGGGATGGAGAGGAATTAAAGTGTGGCTCAGATACAAAAGGCTGGGAAATCTTAATGTAGAAGTTAGCATTGACCATGATAATTATGGCACAATGCAACTGAAAAGGGTTTTGTTTTTCTTAGAACCTCTGTGTCTTCGGTCAAATCTTTTCGTCACAGTAAAACACAAATATATGTGACATAGCATTTAGGAAGATTCTAACTCTAATACATATGCTAAAGTTTCATAGCAACTGTTACACAGAAATGAGGCGAATGGTCAGTTTTCAGTTCTATTATTTATTCCTGATCAGTTTTCTTGAATTAGGAGAATTAGATCTAGTTCTCAATTTCCTTTTATCTAGCAAAGGTGAGGGAAAGAAACTAGAAACATCTGTTGCTACAAAGTCTGACTTTCTCTGAAAACTGGGTTATGATCAGACATTATGCACTAATGACAATAAAATGTTAATTTTTGCTAGATTTGGAAGTAGTAATGTGGCGAGTGCTTCTAAAAAAAAAATCTAAGTCTTTGAGAGCTGACCCTTTTGGAAGGGAACTTTCTTGCTGGATCAGAGCAGCTTCTGCTGAGTCTACACTGGCTGTCTAGCTGTCTCAAAAGATCTGTTTATTTCTTTTGACGGATTGGCTTTTATGCCAAATGTTTTTTTTGTTGTCGTTTTTTTTTTTTTTCCTGAAGAGTCTGTGGCATAAAAATAACTGAGAAATTTTATAGTGTCTACCTAAAGCATTGTTGACTTAAAGTTGCCAAGTCTAATGTATCCACTGTTAAAATACAAAAATCTCAAGTTAAGGAAATGATGCACAAAGTTATATAAATAACTTCAACAGTGGGTTATTCAGGCAAAAGAAAGGGGATGATGTGATGGTGAGAAGAGTCTGAAGTGCTGATGGATGAGGAAAAGGCAAGGCTGGAAGGAGAAGACTGTTAACCTGGGGAAGGTGCTCCAATAACATGGGATGATGACTACATGCAGGGGAAGGAGATGAGGTCACTTCTCTACTGCAGTGCCCGGTTATACTGTGTCTTACTGGAGACCTTTAGCACACAAGGCAGCATGCGTACTAAGCATACTTCTGTGAAACCCAGGCCTCACTGTGTGACAACCACATGGGAACCCTCTTCAGGGACTATATCAGTCCTTTGGTAGGAAAGTGCCTGCATTGTCACTAAACTGAGACTTCAGATGTAGAACAGTCTAGATGGAAGGGACTTCTGGAGGCCTAGACAACCCTGCCTTGAGCAAGAGGTTGGACATCCACAGTAGATCGTGTCAGCCATGACTTTCTCTAGTTGAGCCATGGAAAATGCCTATGGGCAGAGATTCCACATCCTCTCTGGCAAATCTTTTCCATTGCTCAACACCTTCATGAAAACATCCATGATCCAACCTAAACCTCCCAGTTTGCAGTCTGTGGCCATTGGCCCGTGTTATATTGTTTGACATGACGAGAGTTCAAGTAACTCCATGTTAAGCAGTACTACACTGTTGTTGTTAAACTACCCCTTACCTGCACAAGTCTAGGTGACACAACCTCTTCTTACAGGTTATGTATTTTAGACCCCTGACYATCTTAGTAATTCTCTGCTGGACTCCTTCCAGTTTATCGCCTTCTCTTTTCAACTTGGGCTCTAAATGTGGACATGTTATAGATGTTGCCTCACCTGTGCTGAGGAGAGGGTTGATAATAACTTCTGTCTTTGTCCTGGTCATGCTTGTGTATTGGGTCACTACCCAGTACACAATGTGCCTTGATAACACTAACAGTGCACTTTCGGCTTGTGTTGAACCTCATGCCCACCATAACAACTAGGTCTTCTTCAGCAGGGCTGCTACTCAGTCATTTCCCAGCCTGCACTAGTACATGGGGTTATTCTGTCCCAGGTGTGGAGCTTTGCCTTTCTCCATSTGAACTCCATGAGGTTTGTTGGCTCGGTCCCTGAATTTCTCAAGGTTCCTTTGAATAAAAGCCCTGTGATTCCTTTTAATCTAGTCCCCCTAGTTCAGTGTCATTTGCAGGTTTGCTGAGAGTATCCTTTTTGTCAGCACCTGGGTTACTGATGATGTTGAGCAGGATGGACCCTCATGGTACTCTGACCATTGCCAGTTGGACACTGAATGTTTGACCTTATTCCTGTAAACTATATTTTATACAAAGGATAATGTATTAGTTAAGTCTCAAATACATTAAAATAGTTGGATCCTCACTTGGGCTAATCACTCTGCCATGTTCCAACATGTTGGCGTGCATTTGGGGTGTTATTTGTACTGGATATGAAGAATGTGAATGAGAATAAAATCTGTATTCCTAAAAAATAAACAGCAGGGCATCTACAGTACTATTATAGCCAAGTGCATTTAGAGAATAAGCAGATTTTCTGTTCCATGTAAATTGTTTGGGGGTTTTTTACATCCAGAAGATTTAGTAATTTACTTTTTTTGGCATTCAATCTGTTTTTACGGAGTTTTTTTAATCCAAAGTGTTAGCTTTGATTTTTAAGTCATGATCAAGTATGAGTGTAAGGCTATTAGTGGTCTGTAATCTTAATGTTTTTCCATTATACTCATGGGAGAGCTGCTCATATAGTATCTCTCCATCTTCATGAACTGAGTGTTTTGAACACTTTCATGTTAGAGTTGCTGAGTCCTCCTGGAATTTTGCAGTAGTAACCTTTGACTATGCCTTGCACATCACTGCCAGCAAACTTCTAGCAAGGCTACTCTGGACCCTATTTGGAGAAATAAGGTATAGAGAATTGTATATAAAGTGAAGTGGCTTTTCAAAACTTAATTTAAGAAAATGCAGTGCTCTGAAGATGCATGCTGGCAGCCCAGCAAAATAGCCAGCTTCTTTGGCAGTTAGAGTACATGCTGTGCCACGTGAACTCTGACAGTGAATTAATTCCCATAMGCAATTGTCATCACCAAAACAATCGGTACATCTGATTTTAGGAGGCTTGTGATCAGCCTCTTGCCTATTGTCCCCATCTCCCCACCCCCCTCCCCCAGGCTCTCTTGGGCACAATTTATTTAAAGATAGTGGGTATATTAGTATGCCTTGTATCCTGCCTTGTAGACTAGCTTGTAGAGCTAGTAGGAGCTTGTAGAAGGCACTGTATATCTGCCGAGTCCTTGAACATTATAGTTTTTCACATTATGACATCTATGTTCAGCTTCCACAACATGTCTTAAGAGCTTACCAGTTGCTAGGTCATATTTGAAAGTGGGGCTCACTTTTTACCTTAATAGCCTGTTTGGCTATTGGATTTTTCTCAGTGTGTTTTGAAAATAAATTGCTGTTATTTGAATTTTGCCAGTGTCTTAAATATATAAATTCTGACATATAATAAACAGGTTTATGTGAACTTAGGCTTCCAAGTCTTAGCTTGTAACTAAAAAATAAAATAAAATTTACTGTGTAATTTGAGAGTAGGCTACATGCTGCTACAAAAGCCATTTTATTAAGTCAGGTGAGCATGCATATGCTCTAAGCTTTTCTCTAGACAGAAGGCACTGTTACTGACTTGCTTTTCATGGCTGGATTTAAAAAAGAAAGCATCAGCTTAGCCATACTGATATACTCAGGTACATGTGGAGAGTGTCCTATCTAACTCACAAAAGCCCCTTTCCTGCTTCCTGTAGAGCCYGTGAATTTTTCAACACTGGGCAAGTCATCATTTTTCCTCCCAGGTTTTTTTGCTTTTAATCTTGCTTGAGTCATGAAGAGTGCCAGTGAATGCAGTTCAACTCCTAGTAATTCCTTTTTTTTTTTTTTTTTTCTTCTCAATTTCCATGGTATCTTTTTAAGGAGATGTTTTCATGTGGTCTGGCTCATTTAGCTCTTCCAGTTGTAGCCTAGGCTATGGGTGATTTAAGTTACCTTAGCAATGATAAGGTAGCTCTGTCTGATACTTCAAATTCCATTGGCACTAATGACTTGGACGTGCTCAAATTCAATGTTACTGTGGCACTAATGGTCTGAAGCAGCCCAGTGCTTAAAATCACTCTAGCAGTGAGAGGACACCTCTCTTATTCTAAGGCCAATCTGGTATAAAAGTGGACGTGGAAGAAATCTGCCCTCCTCTGCCCCTAGTAATGGGCTGAT
The DNA here is from genome assembly GCA_035582835.1 of Phoebastria nigripes. Classification (NCBI taxonomy): domain Eukaryota; kingdom Metazoa; phylum Chordata; class Aves; order Procellariiformes; family Diomedeidae; genus Phoebastria; species Phoebastria nigripes. The sequence goes on along the minus strand of JAYKAV010001267.1, from coordinate 1,004,135 downwards.
ACTTTATGCTGCCTCTCAGTTGCCCAACAGTTCACCTTAGAAGACCACAAGTTAATAGAAAAGGGCTCATTATAATGCCTGTTGAAAAGCTTCAAAGCTGGTGTTCTCCCCAGGAAAGATGGTCCTTCAGGCAATATCCTTCTGCTTGCTTTTAGGAAATGGTTAACTTAAATGCATGTCTCTCCTCTCTGCTGTTCTAAAGCTCCTTATGTATAATTGTTCAAGTGTCTCTTTTTATTCTCCTTAAATAAAAGGGGTGGTAGAAGGGATGATCTGTCCTGGCATCTATTACTTAGCACTAACTAAGCATGTCCTGTGAAACATGGGCATGTACGTTACCAAACTGGAACTGCAGCATTTTGTGTCCTTTCTATAAAGATGCAAAGGTTTGACATTGTGAAGACTTGGCTCCTAGTTCTGTATTCTTAGGCTAATTCAGGAAGCAAGTGTTGGCCTAGTTTGAGCTATTCAGCAAAGTATTTGTGATTTTTTTTTTTTTTTTTTGACTGTACTCCATGGAGTGCTGTCTTGTGCAAAGCTCTGTCTGTACTGGTATGACTGATCCGTGGTCAGAAATACAGATGAGACTAAAACTAAAAATCATATGTGCAGAAGAAAATCAGCTCTGAGAGTTGAGACACGTGCAGGAAATGAAAACTGCAAGTTCTTTGCATTTTTTCAAAACCCCTGAAGATTCCTTTCAATAATAGCAAGGTGGCCAACTTGCAGCTTTCAAAAAAGGCATAATTCTGAAGTTGATACAAGTTTGGGAAAAAAAAGAGGGAGTTGAGTTTTGTGACGCTTTTCCTCGTGTGTTAAGCACTTCAGGCTGTGCATACGCTGTTAATAAGAGCGCTAAGGAGAAAGCGTTGTCCATCCTCTACTGTTACAGTACTCCTTGACTCTGCCTGGACTGCTCCAGAATGCCTGGACAAGCTTCTGGGGACAGTCAGCGCAAGCAATTGCTCCCTAAGTATGGCAGGGGTGAAACTGGACCACGTTGGCCTCCTCTTGCCTGACAGTTGCCAATGCTATTACAGCAGATGGTGTGCTCCTGCCCTGTGTGACAGCCTGTGATGTGCAGCTTCGGTTCCATGTGCTCACCTCTGCAACTGGGTCCTCACACTTGAAAGGTGCTTGAAAATCAGGGCTGCAGGGGACCAATATATGTTGTGTTCACTCTGCTGTCTCTTTTTGTATTTTGCTGTTAACAGAAGCAGCTGCTATTAATCACCGTTGTTTTCACAAACCACAGGGCATTTCTGTGACTTAAACCTGAATATGGAAACATTCACCAAGATATGGATATGTTGGAACCATGTGTTTGAGGCTTACAGGTGCCCTGGCAATATGGCCATGTTAGTGGCTGGCCATGGGCAGAGATGCTATTACTAAACCTTCTTGATGGAAATTTGGTCATATTAACCTATAGTATAGGCTGTGACTGAACACGACAAAAGCACCCTGTCCTGGTTTCGGCTGGGATAGAGTTAATTTTCTTCCTAGTGCTGTGTTTTGGATTTAGTATGACAAGAATGTTGATAAGACACTGATGTTTTTAATTGTTGCTAAGTAGTCTGCTAGTCAAGGACTTTTCAGCTTCCCATGCTCTGCCAGGTGCACAAGAAGCTGGGAGGGAGCATAGCCGGGACAGCTAGCCCAACTGGCCAACGGGGTATTCCATACCATGTGATGTCATRCTCAATATATAAATAGGAGGTGTGGTCCAGGAAGTAGCGATCGCTGCTTGGGTATCGCTCAGCGGGTGGTGAGCAATTGCATTGTGCATCACTCATTTTGTATATTCTATCATTATTATTATTATTATAATTATTTTCCCTCCCTTTTCTGTTTTATTAAACTGTCTTTATCTCAATCCATGAATTTTACTTTTTTTTTTTTCCCGATTCTCTTCCCCATCCCACTGAGGGGAGGGGGAAGTGAGCGAGCGGCTGTGTGGTGTTTGACTGCCTGCCGGGTTAAACCACAACACACCCCCTTACCCTAGATGCTGTATTTTAATGCTTCAATTTAATCATGAACTTAGCGTATAACTGACTTTGCTCTAGAATATTATTTCTTTCCTTTTCATTCTTCCCTTCCCCACTCTTTGCTTAGCAGTGTTGCTTGTATTGAGTCTGAGGTTAGACGTTGATGTAAAGATCCTTTCTTGCAGCTTGTGTCTGGGAGTAACGAGCATCYTGTGAATGTTTTTCTGTGAGTTAATACTTAACCTGGCTTTGAACAGAGCGCAGATTTAGTAGTTGACCAAGACTGAGCTGGTCCCAGTCAGACTTCCAGTTGTCAATGTCTTTTCTATCTAAAAGTGGTCTGAATTTTTTTAATCTTGGTGGGAGCACCCTGGTGCTCAACTTCCCTAGCTGTGGAGAGATTGTGAAAACCAGAAGTTTGGTTCTTTTTTTTCTAAATTTCTAAAGATTTAGGGACTTCACAAGCGTTTTGTTCTTGTTAAATAGAGCCTGGACTTCAGGGAAGGGTGGGAAATAACTTGCATTTCTTTGGTGTTGTCATGAAAAAATTTTTTTGAGAGCTCACCTTTCTTCCCTGATACAACATGACCCTGACATTTGAGGTATACTGATAATTCTGAAATTGAAAATCTCACTTTTTACAAATAGGCGGTACTTTCATTTTGGGTAGTGAGTCCTCAACATGATATACTGCTACATTGCAGCCCTCTGACGATAATTACTGGGTAGCGTACCCTGCTTGGGATTGTGTCTATCTGTCTGTTCCAGGAGCATGTAATTCAGAGATCCTAGGCTTTTCAACAGTAACATGTAGTTGCAAGTTGATTATTTATATGTGTTCTCATTTTAAATTCCAGGAGACTCCTTTTGTAGAGAGGGAGAAAAATAAATCATGCAGAGTTATTAGAACTCAGAATGAAGAAATGAAACTGTCGGTGCTTGTAGCGCTGCTGAAATGGCAAAGTATCTCAAATCTACTCGCTACATCTCCCTTCATCTTCCTCCCATGTCAGTGTTTGTGGTTTGTTTCTTAGGTATACGATCCTGAAAGAAGCAGTAGTTTACGATAGTAATGCTGTCTGAAGCTGCTGTATTTTGTATTTCTGAGCTGTAGTTAGCGTGGAGGAGCACAGCATCTGTCAGGCGACAGCGCTGCCCACATGGCATGGCTGATGCTACCATAGTATTGCTGTTCTGCTTCTAGAGGCAGGTGCTCACCCTGGCTCTCCCAGTTGATCTGTTGGCTTCACCGCAGGGCAGAGCCTTGCTAAGTGGGCTGACATGCTTATTAATGGACATAGTCTCAACTGTCACTTAATTTCACCATGTGTTGCAAAAGTCTATAAACAACTCTGCTGTGTGAACACAGGGTTGCTCGCTCTCTGTGTGTGTCCTCAAGGTTATAAAGGCACTAATCTGTATGTTTTACATACTGAAATTTTTTTGTTCTGTCATTAGAAAAAGATAGATTTCTGTGTTGCATGAGAGCTGCTCTGGCTGATTAGCATGGAAATGAATGTGCCTTGATCAGCTTGGGGTGAGGGAAGCTCAAAATTAATTTGAAAACATTAGTTTCACTTTAAAAACATATTATAGCCGTTGCCACTAGCAACCATTATAGTTAAAAATGCAAAATAGTCTCCCATTCAACACTGTGTTTATGCCAACTCATCACTTTCCAAATAATTCGTTTTCCAAACTAGATTTTCCCTATTTAATCTTTGCCCCATAAAGCAGGTTGGGGGAAGGGCAATCAAGACAGAAATGTTCAGGGAGGGATATCAAAGAAGATGAAGATGCTAACTTGAAACTTAACCCTGTGTTCACTGGGGCGCTGTGTATTATATCACACTGCTTAATACATTGAATTCATCTTATAAAGAAATTATTTCATAGTTCTTGTCCTTTTGGAGATAATTTCAGTGGCAACTGTGAATGGCAAATGAGTTGTCGAAATATGGAATTCAATGGAGAAATTCTCTAGTGATACATATATTTTAAAAAAAAAGGAACACACATWATTAGAAAAAAAAATCTTTGTGATAAAAAGGTACTAAATGAATTTAGGTTCTTCCTCTTCAGAAGACTGTGTAAGATTCAGTGGCTTTATAACTACAAAGAGACCTTTATATTAAGAAGGCGTTTCTATTCTACCTAAAGTGATGCAGAAGGAACTATTTTGGTAATCATTAAATTAAAAAGAACTGCCACGTGTTCTGTGAGCACGTATGTAGGGGTGTGTGCATGTGTTTTGACTTAGAGCCATGCTAGGCATCAGAAATACACTGTTCTGGAAAACCTGAAATGTAGAGGTAATATATGTGTATGTTGCTCGGAATGTCAAGTGTGTGACTAGCATGTCAGTGAGGCTGAAAAACTGAAGGAAGACTTTTTTTTTTGGTAGTTACAACAAGATGAAATGATAATGACTTTCCTGATAAGTGAAATAGGATGTAAAACTCCTTTTAAAATTAAAAAATAGACTTGAAATCAGTCTGACAAATTTGGAAGAGTGAAGCAGTTTGGAGGATGGTCTGCTCAGGAAAAAAATGAAGAAAGTATGGAGAGGTGAGATTGCAGCTGAAATGACAAAGGGTGGTGAAGCTGTGGTTGTTTTTACAGAAGCCAGTAGAGGTTTGGTAAGACTTCTAGTTGTCTGTGTTCAGAAGAGGTGGGACTGGGAAATTACTGTAGAAAAGAGTTAGCAAGAGCTGGAAGTGCAGTCAAGAAGCGAGAATTTTAAGAGAATGGAAGGAGGACATGGTGTATCAATCGGTTCAGCATCGGGTGCCTGTGTCGGGAAGAAGCAGGCATTCCACCTTCCCAGAAAGCAAGAGGAAAAGCTTGTGCACCTGATTAATTTAATTTTAAGGTATTTAGCGCTGCAATAATGCAAGATGGATTTCATCCTGTGTTATTTTACATGTCAGTAGTAGGCTTTTTCATGTGAACTAGTTATCTTCAGCCACCTTTACCTTGGTGGAGAGAAAAGAGCACTTGTAAGAGGAGATGAACTATACCCTTAAAGTACGTGTCTAAAATAAGCCAGATGAATTGTACTCCAGAAGTGCCTGTTTCTCTCCATTGACTATAAAAGGAGTGTGGCATGATTAGTGCAGATAGAGATGTCTCCATTGGAGGCACTTAAATTTAGTTGGATGAATTCCTTTGGTGCTTTTTATGAACATTAAACTATCCATCAGTTCACTCAGTGCTGTCTCCAAAGTTGTAAGTACTGCACCAGAGCCAGTCCCTGTGAAATCATGGTTGTCAGCAGGTGAAGGAGATTCGGAGCACTTGGTAAATGAAAAGCATTCAATGTAATGCACATTTTGAGTTGATATGATGTGTGTGTGCTTTTGTTCACTCTTCTTCTGTGTGGGTTACAGCATCATTATAAGTCTATCCAAGATATAGGAGCATCGTGACTGTAATTCAAGACTAGCCCTTGTTTGCATGACACATAGTTGAAATCTGCACCCTGGTGTGTGTCAGGAGAAATCAATGTGTAATTAAAGACTGCTAAATATGATGTCATGGTAACATTCCTTGCTTTCTGAACATTACTTTTAGTGGTGTGTTAATTTATCTTGCTGCTTTTTCTGGGGACCAATGCATAGACTTAAATGTCAATATTATTGATAGCTCTCAGCTCTTTCTGGGCTGTCTCCCATCTCTGCCTTTTCTGAAGATGAGGTCACTGAGCATTTTGAAGTACTAGGGTATTTTATGATAGAACAGGGTAAAATCATGTTCACTGCAGTAAAGGTAGGCTCTTAAGGGTCTCTTGTGTTGCATTAACAAGGCATTTCAAGGAAGTAGAATATCAAATTAATGTTTCATGTTAAAGACATTAATGTCTTTGTGTTTAATCCCTGTTACAGCATGGAAGCAGAAGGAGGTAATACTTGAAACAGCTTCCTTCCTTGCCTTCCTCTTTTCACAAATGAACATTAAAAATTTAAAAGTATGGGTAAGAAGGTCTTAAGAGTATTTTGTATCGAATTGGGGGTGGGGGAAGTATGCGGTCTTCAACAGAAATTGTTTTGGGGGAGCAGACCCACAAACAAAAAAATCCCTGCAAAACTCAACATATGTGGAAGGAACAGAGGAGTGCTGAGACTCAGTATCAAGCTGTGCCTTGCTCTGGTGTGGAAGAGCTTGTGGGGCTGCCTTCCCTTCATGGCCTTGTAAGATAGTCTGGATATAAACTGATCTTTTATCAATTASCTAATCTTTTTCTGCCTATGTCTTACAGATAAATGGACTCCAATAAAGTTTACTTATCTTGTTCTTTATTAATCATGTCTCTCTTTATATACAGTTGATGGTCTCAGTGTCTACTCTAGCAGGACCCTGTCTTCACTGGGTCCTTTAGACTTGAATGCAATAAATAAAACTAATCATTTTGTGAAATGCTGCATTTTTATTTCCCACCTGTGGTTTATGTCTGTATACTTCGAAGCATCTGCAATGATGCAGCTGTTGTTTGAGGGCCTGTGTGAGAAGTATTATTTACAGTTGCTATCAGTTGCTCTCATGCATCTGTAACTGTGCAATAAATACAGATATGCATAGGGACAGAATTAAGAAACTGTTTCTCATTTTCTGCTGATAGTATCTTGTGGAGTGTAGCTGACCTATGTGACACAGGACTGGCTGTGCTGATTGTGTCCTTCCCATCTCATTTGTGACTGCATYCATCTTGATATATTGAGAACAAGACAGATAGCTGCCTTGACAGATTGCAAAAAGTGCAGTAAAGGAATTGATTTGAATCAGTTGCAGTACATTAAAAATTGAAGTTAAAGCTCTATTGCATTGCTTTGCTTGGTTAAAATGGATATTTTAACGTTTTGCTTCTACTTTTGAGGTTTTAAAAATTTTGCTACCAAATGGGTTTCTAAATAAAATGTTTGATATTTATTTTTGAAAGTATCACCGCTTAACTGTTCGGGGGTTTTTTTTGTGAAATCTTTCGCTGAAAGATGACAGAGCTGATATGAATTTGAGAATTGTTTTGGTTATCCCATAAGTATTCCTGATGAAAAAAAATTTAACTGGAAGATCCTCTATCTGTGCTTGAATTCTCTTCTTAAAGAAATAAAATAAGCCTGAGCAAACCTTCCAGCAAAATGTTGGGTAGAATCATAGAATATCGCAAGTTGGAAGGGACCCATAAGGATCATAGAGTCCAGTTCCTTGCTCCTTGCAGGACTACCTAAGACTGAACCATATGAGTAGAACTTTTCTGAACAGGCAAAACATATCAGGTAAGAAGTTTGCTCATAAACGTGTGTACCCAGGCTAAAGAAGTAAATGCAGGCCCAAGGTTTAAAGCCATTGCGAGCTGATCTGCAGAAGTTGGTGGGAAGCCACTTACAACATCCTCTGTGGAAACCAGCTGTGTTACTGTTCCGTGCTGTGCTCTGTGCTATTTTTTTTCACGAGCTTCCTCTAAGTAGAAGAGGGACCTTAAAGTATTTACTGTTAGTAACAATATAGTACTGCATTATCTGAAAACTGCTTACCCCTGCCACCTCCTGCAGTTCCCTTACAGATTTAAGTGACCTGAAAGGTCACTTAAGTGTCCATGTCTTTCTGAGGGTCCCTGGCTCTGGGATGCATTTCTCTTGCAGCTTCTTCCCAAGGTATAGTGCTTTGTGCCCTCTCTTGCTTCCACCCATCCCATTACAGAGGAAGCAATATGATATCAAGCCACCAGTCATCTCATTCAGGATGGAAACTGCTTTCTGTATTAATCAGTTAAAGATGCTGATAAAGACTAAGCAGGTTTGAGACTGAAGAGAACCTTCCATTTTTCCATATCAGCTTTTACCCTCCCAAGAGCAAGGCTACAGGAAGGAAGTCCCAGAGGTAGGCAAGTAGCAGGTCTGCTGTATGGCTGACACTTAACTTTATGCCTCCCTTCCATCATCCATGAACACTTTATATTGCACAGCCAAATGTTGAATGCTAAACGCTTTATAAAGGCGCAATCCTGACCCCAGGCTCTCTGTAGCATGGGTAGGTTAAATCCACATTCTCAGGGAAGCAGTTTGAGCAGGAATCTGAAGACTTGATCCTGTAGCTATGATGGTGGTATTTGAAACCTGACTTTTGGGGGGGGGGGGGGAGTATGTGTAAAAGAGAATCAGTCTAGAACTAGGTTGATTGTATCTGTTGTCAAAGGTGCTTTTGAGGAGAGACAATAAAAATAACTTAAGTATAAAGAAACATTTCCAGTGAACTCTTTTGAATTGTGCTCTAAGAACCTTTGTAAGAAGCGTTGCTGTCTGACCGGTGAATGAATACATGAGTAAGCAGAAGATTTTGATGCAACTGATGTTTTGCTCACACCTTAATTCTTATTTGGGTGTATATCAGGGCAAGGCTTACATCCTGATATTGCTGCAGTGCGCTCTGCAGTGGAAGCCAGGGATGTTCCACCAAATGATGATTACCAATAGCTGCTTGTCACTGCAAAATTTTTCTCCCAAGTAGTTAGTTCTTACTAGCACTTTGAACTTATTCATTTGTCCAGGAATCTTTGTGAACTTGGCTATTCCTCCTCCCCTTCCAAAATATCACCTGGGGGAAGCTGCAGGTTAATAGTGTCCTGTGCTATAATCTTCCAGTTATTCATGTAGACAGCCTATCAAATGTGCAGAAATGGACCGCAGCTCTGACCATCTGGCTAAGGGGATTAATGTCATCTAATGCGGTGTGTTGGTACCAAATAGATTACAAGGAGCAGAAGAGGTTTGGAGGCTGAGAGTTGGGAAGGGAGGGGTGTAAAACCCCTCAGGAAATCAGTAGCCATCTCAATTTTCAACTTTCGTAGTTAATACACTGCGTGCAGCAAAAGGTGTTCTCTGGAGTTTGGGGCTGTACTTGATGGGGAGGTGTTAAAGAGGATGCTTGCTATAAAGCTTCTGTTTAGAATAAACAACTATAATCTAACACTTTGTGCTGAAATCTTGTCTTAGATTTAATGTTCTTAAACCAAGGGCAGAAATATTTTTGGTGTTTAAAGCATGTATCTAGTGTTTCCTGTAGCTTTTTTAGTTTTATTAGGCATATAAAGGTGTTAGTCTTTAACTGGGTGTTATATAACTGTGGGTATAATTAACTTTATTTGGTCAAGACAGTAAAAGCATACTCTGTGTACATTATGTAGTAGTTGATAAATGTGTTTATATTGGGCCATTCCATTGATTTGACAAATAATAGGTCATTAATGTCAAAGTTGGCTTAAAATCTGAAGCCACACCTACACTGCAGGCATAAAAGTGAATACAGGCTATATTAGCTTGCCTGACATGTCGCAGCTAAACTGCACTAGAACAAGCTCAAGCATCTCTGCCACGTTCTGTTCATGTCTGAAGTGTCTGTAGACAAGCTGYTAGCTTAAACTACAGAATCAGAGATGCTGTTCACAGTCTATCTTTTTTCATTCCCCTGTTACTTTAAGCATATTTAAAACCAGGAAACTTCCTGGCTATTTCTATTGCCATGCAACTGAAAACTACATGAATGCAAACTGGACTTCTGAGAGATGTGCCTGTCTGAGGAGGATGTTAGCAGATATGCACAGTGCTCAGCTGCAATGAAATAGTCGCACGAGGGGACTGCTAAAATTATATGGTCCTGTGMACTAGAGGTGCCCCTGGGGCTGGTAATGGGGGGTCTGTGCACTTGTCAATGCCATTCCTCCAGAACTGGCTCCAAGTCCCTCTGGGGCTCCCATTTTATGGCTTGAAGTCCTTGTTGACTGCTTGCTCCATGCTTTAGTAATTTTATCATGTGAAGATTGGGGGGTGGGGAAGAGGGGAGTGTGCATGTGTGTATGTATGAGAGAGAAGTTAAAATTTGATTCAGACAACATTCAGAGCTGCATTATAATTATAAACTGATACCTTTCATGCACCATAGGTTGGTTAGTGTGTTAGGGTTTTGTGTTTGTAGTTTAACTGGGCCCCTACAGTGCCAAGTGGTGTTTCCATTGCCAGGTAGTTGAGTTGAGTGCTTAATAAATCTACCCAATGGTATTAAGTAAATTTTATGGCCCAGTCAACTTTTTGCTGTTTTCAGCTTTTAGGAACAGGACAGCTGCTAGACTTTTCAGGTGGTTAAGTTCACATGTGAATTTTGAGCCCAGCAAATTTTTCTTAGGAACTCTTTCTCCCCCAATTACTCATCAAGTTATTTTAAGAGGTGGTCAGCACTAAACAAAATCAAGGCCATAAAGCAAAATGCTGAACAAGATAACTCTGCTTTTTTTGATCAGCAGTAATCCAGCTGGGTGTATTAAAAGGCTGTCTAAGTTGCTCCCACAGGATGTAGACTCTGGAAAAAATGCCATGTAAAAAACTGTCTCCCCCATTCCCCAAGCTCCCCATTCTCCCCCTGTTTTAATAGTAAAGCTTTTAGATATCAGTTACATTCTTTTTGTTGAGTGTTATGTGGCTGACTTGAGATGTGGAAAAGTTTTGTCTAAAGTTTTATTTAAGGAAATATAAAATAATTTGGAACTTCAACTAAAACTGATGGGGAAAGGATTTAGGGTAGTTTGTACAGATGGGGTTAGAATGGAAATATTCGAACTACATGTAGGTATTTCCAGAATACCTCATGTGATTTGGTAACCTGATCCACATTTTCTATGAAAAAAGGGCGTTTTTGGTGTCATACCCAATTTAGTAACCTAGTCCTGAGTATTTTTCCACTTCTCCCTGGTTTAGGCTAGTTTAACTCTATTGAATTCCATGAATGTTTATCAAACTGGAACTGATGTAAAATGAGAGAATGATCAGGTTAAAGTAACTACCAATAAAACTGATAAGAATATTCAAATGTTATAGAGTCAGCCTTTTGTTTTTGAATTGGAATTGAGTAACATCATCACTGAAGTCAGAGTTGCACCAGCATGCGAGGCATATGTGAGAACAGGGAGAGGCCTTATTCTTTCTGATCCTAACTGTGTGGTCAGAGGTTGGAAAATGGGCTGGCAAGTGGGGAAGTAAGCTGGAAGAGGGAGTAGGGTAAGCCTGCAGTACCTTTTGCCAAACCACTGAAAAGGTCTCTGATTTATTCTCTGAATATATTAGTGGTCTTCCACCTCCTGGATGGAGATGCACTGTTGACAGCAGATAGGGAAGCCTGCACTGTTAATCTGTAAGACGTGTTAGTTGAAGAGGAAACTCCCTTCTCCAGTGTTCCCAATATAACATCACTGGTGTATGCCAAAGTGTATCAGGTTGGGGCTGGGGGAGGAAGACAAAGCTTTAAAACCTTTCATATCTATTTGGTCTCTTTTGCATAAAATATGAGCCAGTAATGATAAATGTGAAATAATTTTTAAAGCTACTTTTTCCTTCTGAAATGGTTTGGCACAGGTTGTGAAGCTTTGTTGAATAAAGAAACTTTCCAGCAACTGCCCTTTGATTACTTCTAAATGTAGGTTACAGCTGTCCTTTTGGGAAAGGCACATACCTCAACATGTGAGAAACTGACACCTTTTTCTCTTCTTTTCAGAGTATCTCCTCTACAGAAGTCTGAAATAGTAGACATGGTCAAGAAACACGTCAATGCCATAACACTTGCCATTGGGGATGGTGCCAACGACGTCGGAATGATCCAGACGGCTCACGTTGGAGTGGGGATCAGTGGCAATGAGGGCATGCAGGCAACCAATTGCTCAGATTATGCTATTGCACAGGTCAGAGGCAAAAAAGAGCAACTGCCATATCCTGTTGTCAGAGATGCGCTGTGTGGCCATGTAGCGCTCAATGGCTTCTCCTAGCCTTCAAGCTAGGAGCATCTCTGCTCATTTCCTTTTCAAGGCCGCTGTCTAAAACAGATATCTTGGATGTGTTTTTGGGTTTCATTATTATGATTTTGTATTCTTCAGGGCAAAGCTCCACCTCCCCTCGAAGTTTCAGTTTCCTTCTGACAGCTGTGCAATGTCTTGGTTCTTCAGTAATCAGGGAGAAGCACTTTCTGTGATGCTTGTGTTAACACGCTTTTAAGTATAATTTATCTCTCTTGGTGCAAGCTCTTTTCTCTTACTATGAGTAGGCATTATAACCAGGTGTGTAAGAGTTTGGCTGTTTGGAAATTTTTATGTTGAGGTGTCTCTCTTTTTTTTTTTTTTTTTAATTCCCTCCACCCCCGTGATGTATCCCAGAATTGGTCACAGTTCTAGAGAGCTGGCCAGCGTTTTCATTTTAGGTATGTTACTTTGAATGTTTTTGGGTGAGTGCTCCCAAACTATCCTGTCAAATTCAGCACTGATTACTACAGCTAAAGAGGAAAGTAAAAAACCTTTTTTGTTTTACTGAAGGAGCCAAGATGTAAGAAACATAAGAAAGGAAGGAGATGCCTCAGGTGCTGGACATCCTCTGAATACTATTTACAGCTGAGGTGCTCTGTGTATGTGTTTGAGACTGATCACAGGGCAAGAACAGGTGGAGGTGACAGGAAGCAGAGATGATCCACTGTCTCCTCAGTGATTTGTGAGCATCAGCTGATGTTGCCTTCTGGCAGGGTGTAGGCAGATTTGCTCTACCAAGTGATACGAAATATTATCATCTTTTGATAGTTTCAGTAGACGGTGAGGTTTTGCAAAGGCATGGGTAATGCTGTTGTTTGCACAGATAACTGTTTATTGTGTTAACCCTACTGTCAAGCAAAGTGGCAGTCTTGTATTGCTGCTCTGTTCTACGGTCTGATGAAGCACCCCGGGTTTCAGGCTTGAATAACTGAGACCTTTCACCAAATTTACCCTGAAAATTTTAGGCTGTTTTATCAAGGGCTTATTCGGTCATAAACAGTAGCATATTCCAAATATATAGCGTTATAGGAACTGCCATAATCATAACGTCTGTGGTATCTTGTAATGACTTCCTCATTTTTAACTTCCGTAGACTATATATTGCTTCTGCTGTATAACTTAATTGAATGCTCTTTACTTAGACTTCCTCAGATCATTTATTACTTCCATTTTAGTAAGTAAGCATAAGCAGTAAGAGTTTTGTCCATAGAGGGCCCTACACACTCAATTCCTTTTGTGTTCGTTGCAGTAATGTTAAATATGAAGAAGTAATTCCATGTTCATGTGTTGCTTCTGCATTAATAAAAACCCTTGTCTTTGGATTTAGTGTTAGAATGTGGAAATAAGTTGCTCTTGGTTTAGATTCTAGTCAGGGAGTTACTGACAATATCTATGAATCTTCTTAGTTCAGTATGAAGTAAAAGCTGGTCACACCAGCACAGAATTTTAACTTTCAAAAATTAGTAAAAGACTGTGGAACTGTATTTTTTGTGACTGTGTAGAAGAGCTTTGTGCTGATCGGAAAACATATAAAGGAATCCCTCTTGTAAAGGAGACTAATAGTGTATGGTAATGTGTGTTTCAAAAGAAGTGTTCAAAAGAAAAACTTGATCTCTGTGGGGTATATTACTTTCAGCAAAGACATATAACTCCCACTAAAGTGTTACTGTATGCGCCTGCCTTGAAGGCAGAGTATGTTCTTATTGAGTAATTTAAGACGACCACTATAATGTAGCATCTCATGTTCAAATGGTATTTCAAATGTAGTGGTGCCAGAAGTAGGCACTTATGGAAGAGAAAGTCTCTATATAGGCTTGTTCAGGATTGCAGGGGGAATCAAAGCATAAACCAAACAAAAAAAAAAAGGCAACTTGTGTCTGACTCTACTCCAAATAGCTTCCACAGGTGCAAGGAGCATCTGTTTGAATCATCCTTTTCCCTTGAAATGATATTGCACCGGTGATCCATATTTAGAGAATTTCCACATCAAATGACCTAACTGTTTAGAGAGACAATAGTAGAATTTAATAACTTTTTTCCTCAGTAAAAGGCTTCTCATCTTAATCCAGAGAGCATCTGGTGTCTAGGGACTGTTTTCTTTTCTTAACTAGGGAAACTTCTTTCTTAAACAAATGCTCATGTTTCAGTTTTCTTCTTTGGAAAATTTGGCATTTTAGATGCATTTTCACTGTCTTAACCCCCCCACCCCCCCCCAACATGGCATCACCTCATCCTTTAGTCAAGATGGGGGGTACCTTTCTAAAAAATAATCTCTGTATAAAAAAGTTATGCTAGGGTTGATATAGAGACAACTGTGAAAACTTGTAGAAGCTGTTTTGCATGTAGGCTAGCCAGATGGTCGTAATGTTCCCTGCTGATTTAAAACTCCATAAATATAGTAGCGTCCAAAAAAGGGCAGTGTCTTAGTAGAGCCCTATCCCTACAGTTGCTCAAGTATGCCAGTAGCTGTGCATTTGCATAATTTCAGTGACGAGCATCAAAACAAATTTAATTCTTTGCCACGTCTTAATGGGACTCTTCACCAGTGTGAACAGGCTCAGAACTGTGTTATTTAGGTTATGAATATCTTTCTTTATGTGCTGTGCAGTGGAGTCATTTTTATGAGAGTACAGACAGGAGAGCAATTAATGGTAGGATTTTTCCTTGCCTTAAGCTCCAGAGAAGACTACATCTGAGATGGTCACTTGTTAGACTTTGCAGAGAGAGAAGTTTTTAGGGTGTGTCTATTCTCTGCAAGGGGTGTTTGGGGTGACTTGTCAGGACGTAGTGGCAAGTTTCCCATCACTGCTGATGTTTTGTTAGTGAATTTTGATGAGGAAGGCTGCATATTAACTGAGGCATTAGGTGTCTAGTAGGTCAAGTGTTCCCTTGTGAGTGTCCCACTTTCAGTCCTAACTCAAGTTGGGCAGAGACTGAACCGTGAAGCTTGGTTCACTTTTATTTTCTGTCCTTCTTTCTTGCTGGCATATCCTAACAAATCTGAGTTGCTGATGCATGGGAGAGAGGCTGTTCTTACAGGATTTGTGGTTCAGTGATTTCAGTGCTGGAAATCATGGGAGCAGAGCTATCTCATGACAGTCCTAATTCATTACTGTAGCTTTCAATTTCAAATAAGTTTTGGTTAAAATAAATGATCTAGAATCTAAATTTAGGAAGCCAAGCTTTTCCTATCAAATCACTTTGTGGAAAAGGAAGCAAAGCAAATAATGGTCTCACATGCTGAACGGTAAATCTAGTCACCAGTTTGAGCTGTCTGTAACTGGACAAAAGAAGAATGCTGCAGGCCATAAAGTTCACTGACAAAGCCAAGACTAGAAAATTACGCATTTCCTAGGCTGCATTGTGAGACTGCTTCTGCAAAAGTCCATTTTCAAAACTGCTGAATTGAGAAGCTGAATTTGAGCTGTATCTGTGGTTCACACTAGCATTAAAAGGTATCCTTTTTTACAAGATTCATTTACTTGCCCTTTTTGGCAAATGCTCCTTCTTTCTTTATACAGTATTTTAGATGCTTTGTATAATACACGTTTGCATACATTTTGTGGGATGAAAATGGTAAYGTAAGTATTCATTCTCTATAAAAGACTTTATGCATCTATTTTTACACTGGTGTTCCCCCTTTGTGCATTTTATTTCAGCTCAAGATAGTTCTAATTACCAGACTGTTCATTTAACACAGAGAAAGGAGATTCTGAACCTTGTAAGCCCTCAAACACAGGGATCATCTTTGACTGTGAAATGAAGAGTTCACATTTATATTCAATCCACAAGGCTATATTATGTTAACCTTGCTTGGTTTTGCTATCAGGATAGTAATACTAATTGAAGACTTCTTGCTGTTTAAAGCCAGTGAAGACCACTTAAAAACATTTAGAGGTTTTGCTACAAAAAAGGCTTTTCCTGTAAATAATTTTAAGTGTTGGTTTTTGCATGTATGTTTACTAAGCTATTTAAATACTGCACTTGAAGAACAGTTTCCATAGCTGATCTGAGGGGKTTTTTTTTCCTGAGGGCAGGGGTTTACTTTAAACAATTTTTTTAAACAGTTCTTCATATATGTAAAAACTTGTTTTCTCTCTTTCAGTTTTCCTACTTGGAGAAGCTTCTGTTGGTCCATGGAGCTTGGAGTTATAATCGAGTTACCAAGTGCATACTATATTGCTTCTACAAGAACGTGGTTTTGTATATTATTGAGGTAAGAGTAACTAAATGGATGGGTCTTACTGGTGCTTACTCCTCAAATCATCTCTTATAAAAAGAAAAACTCATCCAAAGGGAATGTGCTAAAAGGACTGACATTTTTTCCATGTTCGACAGCTTAAAATTCTGTTTCCTTTCTCAGATTAAGTTAGTTCACTTGAGTCTCTTAACGTTTGCAGAAGGAAAACTGCAGGTATCAGTACAGTGAAGCCTTGGATATGAGATGTCAGGGACAAAGTTCATTCCTTCTGTGCAAATGTTCTTATTGAAAGCTGCTTTGTATTCATAGAAACATTTCATTAGAGCTTATATTTATAAAACTTGAATTTGGGGCTAAAATGAAATCAAAAGTTCATCGGGAATACAGAAAAACTCTGTAGGCAAATAATAAACTAGGCAAATACTATAGCTGTTGTTTCCGAATTATAAAGACCATAGCTTAGCTGGAACTGAAATTAGTTTGCCTTGTTTTTTGGAAAGAGAGGACATAATTTTGCCCTACAATGCCAGTGAAATTATAAAATTAATTAGGTTATTTGTTTTAATAATATTTAAAATGTAACTAACTTTTGAAAAACTAATTGCCTGAAGATGTCAAGTATCGAAACTGGATTTTAAAGAGGGCTAAATACTGTTACGAACATTAATACATTGCATTTCAGCCTGCTTAGATATGAGTGTAGTTTTCATGCTTCAGGATATATCTTGAATTTAAGAAGGATCAGGAAGGGATGTTTATCGTGTGCTGTTGCCTAGTTAGAAACGCATGAGGAACTTGAACTCAATGGATTGGTCACTTGAGTATCAAGTGGTCCCTTGGTACAGCAATTTCCACATTGTTCATCAGTTTTATTTATATATGTCTATGTGTATATACTAGGTTTTCTGTTTCTTTCTACAATTAAGTAGACACAAATTAGGTTAACAGATAAGAAAATTAGAACATTTATAATTAGGCAGCTAGTTATATCGATTACAGGAGATAGTGGAAAATTAATGTTTTACTATTCAGTGAATCATAACATGGTCAGTGTGTGTATACCTGACTTCCTCAAGGTCTRATCATCTTTTATGTATGATGTTAGGCTCTTAGGGGACAAATATTCTCTACTAACTTGCTCCATTTTTCCTGTGCTAACTATTTCTGAATTAGCTGTTGGCTGTTATAATTTCAACACAGATTAGTCTGTTCACTGCAAGAGTAATACTATGCCATCAAAATAATGGCAGTGTTTTCCTATAGTGGGTGAGAGCAGGGTGGTTGAATGATATATAGTATGCTAGATTTGTGAATTAATACGAGGAGTTAATTTTTTTCTAAATTTTAAGCATCCAAACCTTGACTGTGTTCCAACTCTTTAGCCAGATTCTCTGCCAAATTTAAATCCATGTTCCTGAGATTTCACAAGGTGTGTTCTTGCCCTAGCGTAGAAGCTACCTTCACAGCTCTGAGGTGAATTTAGCACACTTAAATAATTCATATTTGGTTCATGTTTTACTTTCTGAAATAGTCCTTAATTTGACTTGGGCTGATCATAACTCATGTTTTTAGTAAGGGTTTTTAAGTGTTGTTGGAGATGACAATAATATTTGTCATTGTGCAAAAGAAACATAAATAATATAAAAAAGAACTCTTCTAGTGGGTTTCTTACTGAGCATGGGAATTGCTGGTGTTTTCCCTGAACTGTTCAGAAAATGCTTAACAGCTTCATGATTGCTTTCTAGGATTCTTTTCTCCATTTGAAAATTAGTTTTGAAAGTCCTGCTTCTTGCCCATTGTAGCAGTGTGTGTGTCTGCTTCATTTACTATAGTCTGACAAGTAAATTAAATTCTTGTTGTGGTTTAACCCAGCAGGAAGCCAAACACCACACAGCTGCTCGCTCACTCTCCCCTCCCCCAGTGGGATAGGGGAGAGAATAGGAGAAAAAAAAAAAAGTAAAATTCATGGGTTGAGATAAAGACAGTTTAATAGAACAGAAAAGGAAGGGAGAATAATAATAATGATGATGATACAATATAAAAAACAAGTGATGCACAATGCAATTGCTCACCACCCACCGACCGATGCCCAGCCAGTCTCTGAGCAGCAATCACTGCTCCCCAGCCAACTCCCCCCAGTTTATATACCGAGCATGAAGTCATATGATATGGAATACCCCATTGGCCAGTTGGGTTAGCTGTCCTGGCTGTGCCCGCCCCCCCCCAGCTTCTTGTGCACCTGGCAGAGCATGGGAAGCTGAAAAGTCCTTGACTAGTGTAAACACTATTTAGCAACAACTAAAACATCAGTGCGTTATCAACATTATTACACTAAATCCAAAACACAGTGTTATACCAGCTACTAGGAAGAAAATGAACTCTATCCCAGCCGAAACCGTGACAGTATCCACCCCTTATTCTATACCATCTACGTCATGCCCAGGTCTCACATTTTCCAATACTTTCCAATTAATCACCACCACTTTTCCTGTCTTTTGATATATACACACAGATATCATTCCCTTAGTCTATGGGCCATCCCCCTAAAATATCCATTGAGTTCATTTAGTCCATGACTTTGGGCTCCGTCATAACAGTTTTTCAGGGCAGGAGAGATGGTGTGTGGTGTTGGATTGTTGCATGCTGAAGCCAGTTCTGGTTCCATTATCGCTGCGCTCGTCCGGTTCTATTATTGCTGCGCTTTGCTCAGTTTCATCAAAGTTCCTTCTTCATTCATCTGGGTGATTCTTACTGCAATACTGTTGATATGATGTATAGTAACCATAGCAGTGATGACATACAGTATTATACAGCAATTAACATCATACAATTCAGTTCATTGGCTATTTTCACCAAAAATCAAATCCCCTTGAGGTACACATCGGAATTCCCCATCCTTGGTGCATCACCCACCAAGTGCACCCAGGTCCTTGAGCAAAAGCAATCCCATGAATGGGTATTCCCTTGCCCGAGGCAGGAGTAACCCAGACTGTCTTCCCCAGCATATTTTTAATGTGCACTGCAGGGACTTTATCCCCATCTACAGTATGTAAAAGTTTTGATTGGGCAGGGCCAGCTCGGGTGACAGATCCCCTAGTGTGGGGACTAACCAGGTGGCTTTTGCTAAATGTGTATCCCAATGCTTGAATGTCCCACCACCCAYTGCTTTCAGCGTAGTTTYYAGYAGTCCATTGTATCGTTYGATTTTCCCAGAGGCTGGTGCATGATAGGGGATGTGATACACCCACTCARTGCCATGCTCTTTGGCCCAGGTGTCTATGAGGGCGTTTTGGAAATGGATCCTGTTGTCTGACTCAATTCCTTCTGGGGTGCCATGTCGCCATAAGACTTGCTTTTCAAGGCCCAAGATAGTGTTCTGGGCGGTGGTATGGGGCATGGGATATGTTTCCAGCCATCCCGTGGTTGCCTCCACCATGGTGAGCACATAGCGCTTGCCTTGGCGGGTTTGTGGGMGTGTGATGTAATCAATCTGCCAGGCCTCCCCATATTTATATTTCAACCATTGTCCTCCGTACCAGAGAGGCTTTACACACTTGGCTTGCTTGATTGCAGCGCATGTTTCACGTTCATGGATAACCTGTGCAATAGTGTCCATGGCCAAGTCCACCCCTCGATCACGAGCCCATCTATATGTTGCATCTCTTCCTTGATGGCCTGAAGTGTTATGGGCCCACCGAGCTATAAATAATTCACCCTTATGTTGCCAGTCCAGATCCACCTGAGCCACTTCAATCTTAGCAGCCTCATCCACCAGCTGGTTGTTTTGATGTTCTTCAGTGGCCCGACTCTTGGGTGCGTGAGCATCTACGTGACGCACTTTTACAACCATGTTCTCTACCCGGGCAGTGATATCTTGCCACAATGCGGCAGCCCAGATGGTTTACCTCTGCGCTGCCAGTTGTTCTGCTTCCATTGCTGCAACCACCCCCACAGGGCATTTGCCACCATCCATGAGTCAGTA